>VXBC01011831.1:0-182264 GCA_013399945.1 Ploceus nigricollis
GCTGTGCTGCGCGGCCCGCCGCGACCGAGCAGGTAAGCCGGGCGCCCGCCGGGAGAAGGGGGAGGCGGGGCGCGGGAGCGCTGCGGGCGCCGAGGGTCGTTGAGCGCCCCGACGGGCGCCTGGGCGGGTCAGGGGGCGGTGTGACGGGCCTGCCGCCCCGGCGGCTCCTTCGGGCGCTGCGCTCGGTGCAAAGTCCAACTGCGTGGAAGCAACCTGGGAAACTTAGAAGGAGAAGCGAAGTAGGCAGGAAAAAGTCCCGGACCTCCCTCTCGGACCGTGCGCTTGGCCTGGGGCGTCGCGAAAGCCGCCGCCGCCCCGCCGGCCGCGGCTGCCACGTTCCCGGTGCCCGCGGTGCCGGGGCCGGGCCGCGGCCTTTGGCCTGACAGCTCGGGGACAGGAATCGCCCGAGCCCGGGCAGTTCCCGGCAGCGCGCCCCGCCGTCGCAGTTATCCGCCGCTGTGTGCGCAGTGACACAGAGAAGGAGGCTCGCCTTTCCCGGCAGGAAACAGGTGGAAAAGTTTCACGTTGAGCAAATTCTTGTAAGCCGCTAGCCTAGTCAGAGCTTCCGGGAAACAAGTTGAACTCTTCGCTAAATTGCTCCTCACGTATTTTTTATATCCTATGATAGTAACAGACTCAGATTGGTAGCTGAAGATGTCACTAAAACTTCATGGCCAGAGCATTGAACTGGAGTGATTATTAATAAATTGCTGCCAGAGAGATTTGGTGAGGCAACATCAGCAGTTTATCCAGGGAAATTTTATAAAGTGATTTTCCACTTAGCATCGGCATGAGGGTTGTGGAGGAAGAAGTGAAAGAAGATGTGAGAAGAGACTAAAAAATTGTTAAAGAAATAAAAAAGAGGAAGAAAGTCATGAGGGAAGAATAAAAAGCAAAAGCAGATACAGCGCTGGAAAAGCGCAGAGTTAAAGGATACCACAAAAGCAGGTTTGTTTGTTTGAGTGTCTTAGTTAGTAGGATGAAAGGGACAGTTGGTTGAAGTTGGTGTGCTACTTAAAAAAATTCACTGTAGTAGGTGGGTGACTTAGAGAGTCTTCTTTACAGTGTGATCAGCTAGGTACTATTTAAATACTGTTTGGCACTTACACAGTGGAAAATTCATGGGTATACTGGGAAGTAGTGGTAAAATTCACTGCATTAACATCACAGAATATTTTCCTTCCTGTTCAGCCAAACTTATTAGTAAGTCATAACAGAAAAACGCAGTAGGAATGTGATTGACAATGTATTACTATTAAATACAAAATACTACTCAGCAGATTCTTTATTTAAGCAGCAGAATAATAGCCTTGTGGGTCTGGGACAGCCATGGTCCGTTTCAGCCTGATTAGTGAAACTTCTACACTGTGGAGCCATCTTTATTGTGGCATAGAAATAGTTTTAGGGCTTTTTTTCATGGTTTGCTTAAACCTACTGCTGCTTGTAAGAAGTGTTCTTCTACTGACAAAGGTGTTAGCTTTTATTAGTAGGGTGATCCATTTACTTTTTAAATGGCATACTGTGCTTTATCAACTTTAATTTTTCTCTTTAATCACAAACTACACCAGAACTGAAAATGAAACTCATCACAACTGAAAATGAAACTAGAGTCCCTATATAATATAAAAAATTATACTCCTAATCTGTTGTGTGCTGTCTTTGGTGGGATACTCATTCTAAAACGTTCTCTGCAAAGCAGTGCTAGTTAACTTAGTAGTACTGCAGCTGCACCCACAGCTGGTTCAAATGTAAACCTCACACGCTTTGTATCATATATAATACACAGTTTAGAAAAAAGTGCTTAGTAAGTGAATATTATTATTAATTATATTTTATGGTGTCTGTTGTGTGTGTTACTGTGTTTGCAGATAGGCATGAAGACAAGATTCTTTACCCAGTAAGCTGGCAAATTAATCAGGGGCTGATGCAATCAGTATATGTTAAATACAGAAGAAGAATTCTTATCACTAGAATTGGACCTAGAAGTCTCTTTTTGTCTCTCCTCATTTTATAAAGACTTGGAAAGAGCTCTTTTTTCACAGAAGTTAAGACTCACAAAAGAGCAGGAAAATGCACTGAATGTGGCTTCTACAAAAGAGGTGGTTTTACATATGCACAGCAGTTGTGGTACTTCTCTGAAAGCATTTCTCAGAATGTGATTACCCTTTTAAAAAGAGCTTCCTATAGAAATTATACTGAATTATAGCCATATGTTTGTTCTTATACAGGCAATGATGCTTTTACCATTCGCCATGACAAAGAGAACAAGTGCATACAAGTTAAAAACTCGCTGATAGTCATAGATGACTGCAGGGACACGAGTGAAGCTTTATGGAAATGGGTATCCCAGAATCGCCTCTTTCACTTGGGGTCCAGGCAGTGCCTGGGACTTGATATATTCACCAAATCGGTGTCTCGCCTGAAAATGGTTGATTGTAACTCAGAATTAATGCTGTGGTGGCGATGTGCTGATGCTTCCATCGTGGGTGCATCTCAGTACAAAGTAACTATCAAGAATAACTACGTGACTGCAAGCATAAATGCAACAGATGGGTGGAAAAGCAACGATTCTTCCAGTGATATCTGTCGGTATCCCTACCATGGTAAGTTTGCACTTTGAAGATTTTCTTAGTTATTAAGGGCTTTTTGAGTATGTCTGCGCCAATAAGTTCTTAAAATTAGTTATGTGAAAAGATTGATCAGTAAAGCGATAGAATGTTGTGCTGTAGATAGAAACTTTAAAGGTTTTTAATAAAAAATAACAGCACCACTGCAGAAGTTGTTAGCAGGTTTAATTCCCCCTGCCCCATGTTTCAGTGCAAACCTATTTAATTATGAAATACCAACCACGTTCTATCAGAACTGACACTGCCCTCCTCACCACAATGAGCATTTTTCTGTTAGCAGGATTTGAGGATGTTTTCTTGGCTGGTAGGCTATACAGTCAAATTCAGAGCATGCTGCCAGCTCACAGCCTGCTGGACTGTGAGATTTGGTATGGTAGCATGTGCACTTGCCATGGAAGCCAGTCTTGTCTGAAATCTCATGCTTGCTGGAAGAAGTGGTGAAAATGTGCTTTACCTTTCCCTCTTCTGTATGTGTTGATTGTTAAGAGTCCTTGTTCTGCAGGACTCTGCAAAGCACCTGGATTTCAGTAGGACGATGAATTATCTGTAACTTACCAGGATGAGGAAGACAAGTTTCTGCTGTTTCTCAAAAGAAAAAGTATAGAAAAATATTTCTCAATGTATTTTTTCAGCTCTGGCATTGCTGTATATTATCTGTAGCAAGATGATGTGGTATTTTAAGACCACAAGTGTGATTTGTGTGCATTTAGGTTAACTGTGTCTGTACAAGCAGTAACACTGATTTGGTGTACTTTCCATGTCTAAGCAAGGAGGATGTATTTACCTTTTTTTACTTCTTTTTTTTTTTTCCTGCAGAAGTTTATACCAAAGATGGCAATTCTTATGGTAAACCCTGTGAGTTCCCCTTTTTGTATAACAACGTGTGGCATCATGACTGCATTCAGGATGAAACTCACACGGGTGGGAAGTGGTGCGCCACTTCTGAAGATTATTCTCGCGATGGAAAATGGGGAATCTGCTTACAGCCAGGCATGTTGGGTTTCTAAATAGACATCCTAAAGGCATGCTGTCACTTCTCTGATGTACTGCTCCACCTTTGTGTGGCTGTTAAGCTGTGTAAAAGCTTTTCTGTTGCAGCGTTGGCTTAAACTGCAAGTATTAGTAATGACCAATATAAAAATCAATAGACCCTCAGTATTATATTCGAAGCTTTTTCTTTTGAAACTTTCATAATGTTTCTGTATAGTTTTAGTTACAAGTACCTTCTGCTTCTTTTAAACAGAGGATGGTTGTCATGATAGCTGGGAACATGATCCAGGGTCTGAAAATTGCTACCAGTTTAATACGCAGTCTGCTCTTTCTTGGAAGGAAGCTTATATTTCATGTCAAAGGCAAGGAGGAGATTTGCTTAGCATCCAAAATGCATCTGAATTGAGTTACATACAAGGTAGGTGTAATTATTCACATATGAATACTGGGAAGTTTTTATAAGGTGGAGGCAGCACTTTAGTTTCTGTCCTAAATCTCTGGGTCAAAAGTTGATTGTACTTTAAATATTTTGGCAAAACTAAGGTGCTAATTCTCATTTTAGGGAGTTATTTAAATTTATCTGTATGATTTCATTATAGCAGTTAGATGTTGTTCATATTGTTAGTGAGGAATATCCCCAAAATCTTATATACAGGCCAGGGTGGCAGCTGGTGTTTTAGCAACATGTTACTCTCTTGCTATGAAATTGTCCTCCCTGGTGTTCAGTCTTGACCTGGAGAGATTACCCAAGTGCCTTTGGGACTATAAAACCAAAGGAGAAACATCTGAAGACACTGGGAGGGAAGGCTTGTGTGGATTAATTCCTCCTCAGTTCAAGAAAGTTTGCATGTCCAATTACAGTCGCAATCTTTCTTTCCTGAAATGCATGCCATTTCAGAATGCATTTTCAATTTAAAGGAGACCAATAAAGGATGAGCATTTTATACTAATTGTTTTCTTTAAAAAAAAAATCTCTAGGCAAGGATGACATTGCCGAGATCTTCTGGATTGGCTTAAATCAGCTGGATGTTTCTGGTGGTTGGCAGTGGTCAGATCACAAACCTTTGAATTTTCTCAACTGGCATCCAGGTACTGTTATTTCTGGTGGTAGTGACAATATTCTCAACAGTAACTAGTATTACTTTTTTTCCATCTCATTCCACTTTCAGAGGGATCTTTTCCTCCTAGCCAGCAAATCTTTCTGTTCTCATTTTATGTTTACAGCTGATTAGGTTAATAAATCTCTAAAAAGGTAAAACTTAAACAGTATTTTTGAAGTCCATTTTAGTAAAGTATCCACAGCTTTCCTAGCTGCTAAATTTCTCCTTCCACTGACAGAATGACACTGATTTCCCTCAAATATTCTGATTGTTTGTGTTCACGCAAGGACTGATGTTACTTAGAAGCTTAACTTGCATTTTTAAACTTCAAGGTTGCCTAAATTTGTTTCAAGGTGAAGATGAAAGAAGTATAAAACCCTTGAAAAACCTTTTTTAATTACTCCAGAGATCCTGGTAAGATGAGTGAGACTGTTTGGAATTTCCAGGATGAATTTGTAATGTTTTCACAAATATTTTATGAATCTATATGTACATGAGAATCCCAGAGTAATACTCATCAGGAATATTGAAGCTAATGTTGTTCTGTCATTCAAGCTGAATTTGAGCTTTTTTAAGTGGAATTCTCTTTTTTCTTTTAGTTTTAGGATAGTGCTGCAGCTGGAATTCTGTGAAAAGTTGAGAAGTAGTTTCTGTTACTTCTTCGATAACTTTGCTAAGAAATTTCTGTGGGATTTTCCAAATATGCTCTATCTTGTGGAAAGGTTGAAAACTTTGCTGCTTGTACTATTGACTGCACCTTCTTCTGGAACTGTGACCACTCTGTAGGACTGTAATGCAGAGCTAGAGGCCAGACTATCCTGAGATACAGTGGCATAATTTAGTCTGCAGTCATGGCAGACATATTCACGTCTACCCCTCTTGTGAAAGTACATAATGGTGCCTTACAGGAATCTTCGTACCTGCAAGTTGAGCCCATTACTTTTCCTTTCACTTTACCCATCTGAAAAGACCCTGTCTTTTTCCTGCTGTTCTCTTTCATGGAGAACTGAGATTTACCCTGAGCCTTTTTTCTGTGAGCCTGAACTAAGCCAGTACAGGGGGAGCTGAGGTGCTCTGTGTAGGTCACAGCTTGGGTTTGCATTGAGGCTCAAAGAAAAAGAACGTCAAAAGGTTCCATTGAAAAGGAGCTCCAATGGAAGTTGAAGACTGCAAAAAAGGGTTATTCTGTGCTGTTTCAAATCTGGGACCTTGTCTAAGGTTTCTGTTATGGTAAAGGTTATGGTTAGCATTGAGAGAAAGGGCAGAACTGTGTTTGGAGTGAGGGTGGAATGGTACTGCCAAAGGAAACTGAGGGCTGCGAAAATGGCTCTGCCCTGAGATATTTCTAGTCTGGGAAAGTGCTCAGCCAAGGGTTTCTTTTATTGTAAATAGAACATTCCTCCTGGTTCTATGATTAAACATTGGAAAAGAAGTCAAGATTCCTTGATTCTGAAATTTCTCTCTTAGAAAAAACATTCTGTGGGACCTGTGCTAGGACAGCTGCCCTCAGTTGATGCAAATTATGTTCTTCAAATACAAGGTGCTGTACTGTCCAAAGAGTGTTACTCTTGTATTGAAAATCAGTAGTGAAAAGAAACAGTCACTGCCTTACTGTGTGATAACTTGTGCTGTCATGTCTTTATTTGTTCTTGTCTATAGATATGCAGAGTTTATCCCCACTGGATGGGATGAGCTGTGTGGTGATGAATGCTGCTTCAGGTCAGTGGCAAAGTTACCAGTGTGGGGCTCAGCTTCCATATGCTTGCAAGAAGTCACTCAATGAAGTTTCAAGCAGTCCAGGTAGGACAGTTTGCATTTCTGCGTTTTGTATGTTAATACAAGTATAATGTTCACTTATGGAGTCATTCTTTTCCCTCACGAGCCTTTTCAAGCATCTCTGCCAAAACATTTTCACAACAGCTTTGTTTTCTTAGCAGAGCAGAAGCAAACTCTGTTTCTTCAGTGTCAAGATGATGCATCACAAACAGTTTTCATTTTTTGCAGCTTTCTCATTCACACATAAAGCATTTTGCAGCAGTCCTGCCCTTTTCATCGCATTTCCCTCCATGGCTTGTGCCTTCTTTCATGTATTACTGGAAGTCTGGAACTGGCAGTTGCACCCCAAACCTTTCCACCTTTGCTTTAAGCCTGTTTCTCTCACTCTTGGTGTGTGTTGACATAAAATGAGACTTACCTGGGTCTTGGATCAAACTCTGTTGAATTCAGATAGAACTAGTCAGGTAATCTTACTGTCCTCTGAAACCAGGCCAAGCATTGAAAATCAGAATGCAAGGGTTGGTACTTTGCTCAGTGTGTAATCTTTACTAGACCCATAACATATGAGTGAGCTTATTATCTCTTACAAGATAATAATTCCTTTATCCCTACCTACATGCACACACAGAGGCCTTCATTGTTTACAGTGACAATGGCCATGCTTTTGGCCATTTATCTACACCTGAATGTCCCACCCTTCCCATGCCCATGACCTCTTCTTCCATGTATGCTTTGGCTTTACCCAGTTCCCAGGGCTCTTCTGCAAAAACTTTTAGTAAAAGGTAATTGTCCTTGAATGACAGGGAGGTCTAGAGGAGAAAGAGTGTGGAGTGTCTCTGGCTAAGGCATGTTCTCTCCAGCTTCCCCTGGAGAGCTGTGTGCATTTGAAGAAGGAATAGTAATCAGTTTAAATTTAACTGAACTGGTTCAGATTTTGCAGTGATACTCTGAAAGCTAGTTGTCAGTTAACAATTCTTGTCTGTTCTCTGGCTCCTCAGTGGGGTATGTAGAATTATTACCAGTGTTTTATTCCTTTAAAAAATAAAATTCTTGTAGTTGGAGTATATTATAGTGTATTTTGAACCAGAAAGGCTATTAGTATATACCTTTTCATCATCCATTAAAACTAGTTAGAATTCTTGAATATCTTGAGAAGAAAAAAATATTTAAAACGAGACATTTGTTGGGTTGCGTGTTTCTTTCCTGCAGTGAATCAATTTGATTTGTCTTCAGTTGCTTTTGAAATCTTGCTTACAATTACTTTTGAATCTTTCACTTACACTAAGACCAGCTTAATGTAATGCAGCCCTGCTTTTTGCTTTCACTCCCACTAACTTCTTTGTCCTTCTGCTTACTTCAGGGCCCCAAAATATTATGAGTTCTCCTAATGCTGCATTGAAGTCTATTTGTTTGACCCTTCCTTACATGAGCCCTGAAGGGATGTGAACACGTTCTGATTGCTGCCTTCTGGCTACTTTCAAGGTGCTGCTGACTTTAAAGCCAACCCCTTGCACTGTTCATATCTCTTCATTATTAGAGTTGTGGAGACACGTGGATACTCGCTGTGATCCGGGCTGGCTCCCCCACGATGGCTTTTGCTACATGCTGATAAACAACCAGGCACCTTGGAGTTCAGCAGATGAGTTGTGCAAAGCAAATAAGAGTAACCTCATCAGCATTCACTCATTAGCAGATGTTGAACTGGTTGTTACAAAGCTTCATAATGGTGAGTTGGGGTAGTTGTAAAGGTCAAGCACCAAGTGCTGCGCACCATAAATTACAAACTGCTTTCCATGTTTTAGCATACTGTTGTCATAACCTCTAGCTTTTAAGTGTGGCTGTTAATACTGAGCTTGTACTCAGGCTAGTGTTGAATGTTGCTGTGCAGATCTGGGCCTCCTGTGTTAGGACTTGTTCTGGTTCAGTCTATTAATTCATTTATTTCCTGGGCTAACTAACTTCTAGTTTTGTAATACTTTATGCTTAATTTTCTCGTTCAAAGAGTATAGTAGATAGTTGGGTCAATATTTTGACTGCTGAGTCACTGAACTAATAAATAGTATTGGTAGTGTTTGATGTTATGTCTTTGCATACACTCTAAATTTGGTTGAGGGTTTTTTTGCTTGTGTGTTCGTTATTTCTGTTTGTTTGTGGTTGGGTTTTTTTCCTGTTTGTTCCTTCTCTGTTAAGCTTACTCATAGTCACGTGAGTATAAGTTAAGAAACAAGATAACAAACATACGGTCTTTTCTCACTGTAAGAAAAATAACATCACTATACTGCTGCACAGTATTTTTCACTGCTGCACAGTATGATAAAAAATTTAATTTTGCTGATAACACATTGCTTTCCTGTTAGTTTGAATATTATATTGAGATGAAAATGTTGTCCTAATTTTAAACTACAGATGCTGAAGAGGAAATGTGGATGGGTCTCAAGAATGACGATGTGCCAACCTTGTTCAAGTGGTCAGATGGTTCGCCTGTGGTTTTTACCTACTGGGATCAGAATGAACCAGAAGTTCCCTTTAACAGCACTCCTAACTGCGTGTCATATTCAGGCAAGGTAGGAATACAGTGTTGAGTTTGGTTGTTGGTCTGTATTTTTTCATCATAGTAGACGCAGCATTGGTGTGTGTGGAAGTCGAGGAGGAGGATAAAGCAGATAGCTGATCTTATTTCTGGAATAATCTTTAAAATACATTTTTCTACAAGCAAATTTCTTAGAATTATTTAGCTAGAACTTTGTTAGCTGTGTACTGCAAAGAATGGAAGAAATTATTCCCAGCTCTGAGACTACCACATTGTTGGCCAGACAGTTGGCCTTGTCACTCTGTATTTTGGGTTACTGCATGTCTCTGGCAGAAAGGTAGGAAGGAAGGGATATCTGGGTTCAGTCATCTCCCAGAACAATTTGGGTCACACAGTCTGAGGATGGAATGTTCTAAAAAGGGCATTGGTGAAGGAAAAGAGTGGGAAGCAGGCTGTGTGCAGCATCCTGCAGATTCATTAGAAATGTGGAGCATGCATTTGCCTGCTGTGTCAGCAGCCTGGCACTGGAGCTTGTGCTCAGCTAGCTCCTCTGAGCTGTCTCTGAGCTACTTCCACATTAAGCTGAGCACACCTCCTGCACCCATTCCCTTCCTGATCTAAGAGAGTTGGCACCACCCTGGCCTTTTCTTTCCTTTCTGGATGTGATCCAGAATCCTCCCATCTCCATGTATGTCAGCTTTCTTTCTCCCTTCCAAACATGTACCTGTGCGTATAATCCAGGGCATTCCACCCAGTATCTCTACTAGAGACATTTTGGCTTTCTTGCCAATGGAAAGAGCCCTGCAAACACAGAAATTCAAAGATTGTTTGAATTTAAAATACTTCTTTTTCCTTTCATTCTTACAGCTGGGACAATGGAGGGTCAAATCTTGTGAAGAAAAATTGAAATATGTTTGCAAGAAAAAAGGAGAGATTTTGAATGAAACAAAATCAGATAAAAGTTGTTCATTGGAAGAGGTAATAGAAAGCATCTATTTCTTTTATTGTCATTTGGCTCAGAAACTTGCTCGAAATCACTTACTCCCTCTACTTCCATTTCTTTCTTGTCTGTTCAGTAAAGTCTGTGAAAAATTTTATCTGAAAAAGAACATTTATATAGCATAAACCAAATTTCACATTCTCCTAAGCAGGCTCAGGATGTATCATCAGTCTCTTTATTGATGAAAGTATTATGAGTTTGGACCCAGGAGAGGTTGTGTTTTATTTATTTATTTATTTAAAAGAAATTGATTTTATTAGAAATGTTATTGATAAAACCATTTGTTCTGTTGTTTTTGCTCAAATTATGTTTTAAAATTTAGGATAAGCACTTTGCAACATAAAGATATGCAGAGATTGTTAACTGGGATTAGGTTTGTTGCACTTCACTGGCTCTCATTTTTGTTCTATGACTTTAATAAAGGTGGGGGCTTTTTGATTTTTTTGGCTTTTTTTTTACAGTACGACATCTTACAGCTTAAGTAAAGCTTTTGTCTTTTGAGCTAGCCTGGGATGGTATTGCTAGCTACTTCAGAGTTACTTGGTTCAGTTTTGTGTGGCATATTGCTTGCAACAGGAAAGGTGTTTACGCCTTATCTTTCTTTCTATGTGACCTTTTTACTCTGTCTTTTCAGAGACTTCCAGCATGTAGAGTTACAGCTTTCTGTGCTGTTCAGACACCAGTGGCACTACTAGGCTAGAAAAGAGTTAATGCGTTAATGTTTCTTGAAATTTCCGTGTAAATATGGGGAGAAATGTTTGAATTATAGAGAAATTTTGTAAGTTCACATTTTCAGTATCAAGTATTTTTCTCAGAAGTAATGGAACACTGGTGTACGCCTTCCTAGTATTCTTGTGTTTGAATCCTGGCGTTGGTGGAACAGCATGAAAGTTCCTATTGTTTTGAATAGGACTGGGCTGTTGCCCTTGTGTTTCTCTCTGTAAATGCAATAGTGGTCAGAAGACTCTGCCCAGGCGAGCTAAAACAGTGGTGTATTTTATTCCTGTGGCTGCATTATTTTTTACACTGTGAATCTGAGAGTTGATGATAGTGGACCTTGTGTGTGACACAGTGCATTTCTTTCTTGTATATGCTGTGCCAGCTTGTGGGCACCAGCCAGTGTTGGCACTGATTTATTTTCTCCTGTAGGTGATGCCTAAATTAGGTTGTTTCATATAAATGTGGTTTTTGTTCACTAACCAGGGATGGGAGAGACATGGAAACTACTGTTACAGGATTGATAAAATGGAAGTTTCATTTGGAGCCCAGTGCAATCTTACAGTGATGAACAGGTAAAGCACATTTGTAATTGATGAGCAGGTTTAATATCACAATCCTGGAGATAAAATCAGAGATTAAAACTGCTGTATGATAACTAATGGTTTATAAATAAAAAGTAGAGAGAGAATTGCTTTTGCCAAGAACTAGAAGTGTATCATAATGGTAAACCTACAATGAGAAACCTTCTTGGAAGTGTGAGAATTCCCAGCCTGCTGACCCCATGTTGAATATGGGACTGCCTGGATGACTGCGTGAGCTGACTTATGTAATATCCCTGGTTTTTAAATTATCTCAGTAGTTTGGTATCTTTCAAATATTGACTCTGATTAATCTGTGAATTTTCAGATTTGAACAAGAATTTATTAACAGTCTAATTAGAAAGCAGACGAAAGTTGAAGAAAAGTACTTCTGGACCGGTTTGCAGGATATTAGCCAGTCAGGAATATATTCCTGGGGTACAGTGAATGGGGAAACACCTGAAGCTGTGACATACACCAACTGGAATTCCATGCAACCAGGTAAATTTGAAAACGAAAACCACATAAAAATACTGTCCTTTTACATTGAGCAAGCACTGGAGTACCATGTTACAGAACTCCAAGCATGCAATAAAGTAGTAATTCACAATTATGTTGGGTTTTTTTGGAAACCAACCAATGGTTTTAAATGTGGTTTTGGTGGCTTTAATTTTAGAGTTTTCAGGAGGATGTGTGGCCATGTCCAGTGGAAATTCTCTTGGAAAGTGGGAAACTAAGGATTGTAAAACTACTAAAGCATTTTCTGTCTGCAAAAAATATATTGGGAAGCCCAAGGAGCCAGAAGTGCTCCCAAAGCCAACTGATCCCTGTCCCCCTGGGTGGCATAATGGATCCGGTCTTGCCTGCTACAAGGTAAAATGTTATTCCTGTTTGACTTTAATTGCTCATTACTGTCTTGGAGGAAGTGAGTGATCAGCCGTTTTGTGGGCATAGCTGCTCTCGGGGGCATTTTAAAGGTGCTCCTCACCAGGAGAGGGAATTGGTGTTGACTCAGATTGATTGCCTGTAGATACTGTCCTGCATCATCCTCTGCCATTCCTGGAAGGTGCATTGTGCCTCTTTCTGTGGGCAGCTGACTGGGGCCACAGCACTGGCCCTGTGCTGCTGTCTCAGGAGCCTGATGCTGTTGGAAGGTGCTGTGCCTGTGTCCTCCCTGCTGCCCTCAGGCATGCACAGACACCTGGATAGGGAAGGAAAGCACTTTGCATCATCTTCCCTTGCCCTTTTCCTTTCTGTACTCTAAGAGTATAGATAGGAGAGGTAGGATTTTCTCTGGTTTGAATATGGATATATAAAAACATTCAGCCTCAGTTGTATTTTACTGTTTTGAAGTGAACAGTGGAAGCAAGCAGCTGTGCTGTTTAGCTGGAATGGCTTAAACAAAATTTTATTTAGAAATGCAGATTTTTTCCCTCCTATTAAAAACTAAATCAAGTTAAAACTGTGGCGGTTCATTGGATTCATTATTTTTTGACTCAGTGTCTGCAATGAGCTGTTTCTTGTAAACAGCTCATGTAGCAAAGTGGGGAAAGCCAGCTTGAATAACAAGGGTATGGGCAAGCATCCCAAAGGGATAGGTCTGTGCTGCTGTGCAGCATAGCTGTCCCATAGCTGATGGACGTGACAGCTGGCCCTGGCAGATTCTCCACAATGCTGTTGACCAAATGCAGCATGTCTGTGCAGAGAGATCCAGCTGATGGGAATTGTCTTGGACTGAAACCAAGGGGATCAAGTGGATGTGTTAGCTGAGGTGTACGAGCCAAACTTGCACCTCAGATGCATACAGGTTTCCAAGGGTGTGCCAAAGAACTTTCTTCATGCACAGCACTTAAGTGAGCCCAGTTTAAGTGAACATTAGGATTTGTAGTTCACCATAAATTTGAAAGAACAACATTCCTTAAAACTTGACTTGCAGTTATGGAATGAGCTGGCTGGTGGTTTCTAAAATCTTTCTGGTAAAGAAAAACAGAGGAAGTCTGTCATGTGGAATATGTTGCGTTTGAAACAAAATTTTTCAGCCAAACTTCAGAGTCTGGCTGTTGTCAAGCAAAGTGAAAGAAAAATTGTTAAAAAGTCAAGTTCTTTCCCTATGGAAATACCAGTTATTAAATCTCAGGTGGCCATATTTTAGTAGAACAGGAGTGTTTTAAAAACACTGCCTCGTGTGTCATTTTCTGCTCTGACATTTGGCTGTTGTGAAGTTCTTCCATAGTGAAAGAGTGCTGCGAACCAGGACCTGGGAAGAGGCAGAAAGGTTCTGTGAAGCCCTTGGAGGCCATCTGCCTAGTTTTAGCCACTCAGAAGAAATCAAGGCACTTCATTCAATCCTGAGAAAAATGATCAGGTAACAAACTAGCCATGCTCTAATGTTTTGATTCTGCAGTGGATCGCAAGTGCTGCTGCTGACCGCAAATGGCAAATATGAGCTAGTGTGTGACACCTGTGTTTCCCACAGAACACTTAGATGTGGCATTTGAACTGCCTTGCTGGAAAATGTCACGGGAGTACAGCGTGGGCAAATATTTCACATTGCTAGAGGCAGCACAGGAAGGGAAATGTATGTAATGGAAGATGCTCAAAGCTCAGATCTAAGTCTGTTGTTACAATAAATTATTCCTTCTCTGTGTTGAATTTTGGCACACCTAGATGGTAAATGTACCTACTCTTTACTGGTACATTCTTTAGAGATGAGTTATTATTTCAGTTTTTCAAATATGTCTCATTTTTATTCATGAAATGCTTCCTGACTAAACTGGGTGCTAACTTTTGAAAATGTGAATAATGTAGTGTCCAGCAATCTGCTTGGCACAGATCCTATTTGGCATAGCTGCACTAACACTATATGGGCATTAGATGGGTGTGCTGAGTATTCTGGTATCAACAGATTAAATGCTAAATAATTTATGAGTTTAAAGCTTTATTTTTAATCAAATGAACTGTCACTGCAAAGCTTTATTAGGCATTGGTGTGATGTCAGATCCTTGTGTAATATGTTTTTTTGATTGACAGTCTGTTTTTTCAGAACTTTTGCCTGCTTAAACTCAAATGCTGCCAGTTATGTGATGTAAATTTTTTCATCAACAAACTAAATCAGGATTATTGCAGAAGCTGACAGCATACAACACTGTGATTAAATTTCTAAACCTGATGACTGAAGAGGTGCCTTTTTGAGAAACCAGTGAACTTTTTTTAGAAATGCACAAGTCATGAAAATTACTCAGTGTTTGTGTTAATAAGAGACAAAACCAAACTTGTATGCTCTATATATAGATAGTTTAGCTTGTATAAAAGCCACTCGTGATTCCTTTGTTAAACTGGCTGAAGTCCCACAGTAAAAATCAGTGCGCTCATTATTTCTAGCTGCAGACCTTATTAGATAGTTTTGCAATTATGAATTTTGTTTTAGTGCACCTAATCTACTATGGAATGTAAATAGCGAGGTAACATTTTATTTTCCTACAAGTACTTGGAGCTGCTTTTCAGCTTGGAGACTGTCTGAGGTGTTAATTATATTTTCTGTTAGGAGTTTAAAGGTGGAGACTTCTGTCTTTCCAGGAAGTCAGTTGACACACAATGCTCCTGCATTTCCCATAGTTCAGAAATTTCAAACTTAGTCTGAAAGATGATAAGTCCCAGTATTTCAATATTATTCCAGCAGAGCTTAAAATTAGGGTCAATATATTGGGCCTGGTAGAAATTGACTCTGCAGTCAGTGTTGGAGTAACTGCTCATATCAAATATAAGTGAAAACACAGTATTTTCATCTGGGCTAACCCCTTTCTCAGCACTTCAGAACATTCTGAACTGAAATACTACATAGTTGATATTGCCTGAGGTGTTTTAAATAATGTTTGTTTAAATAACATGAAGAATTGTTGATGATAGTTATGCTTTTAAATTACTCAGAGGTGTTGATTACATACATATTTTGGAGGTCAGATGTCAAGGGTAGTTAATATAAAAATCAAGCTCATTTGAAATAGCAAACCATGTGAATTATTTCACCAAGAACAAATACTTTAGCTAACTGGGAGAAGTCACACTAAGGTGATATTAGATATGATTAGCTGCTGGAGTGTGCTGGCATGCAGTTTGTTCGTATTCTCTGTATTTACTCAGTGCAAACTCTGACCTAAAGCATTCATTCAGTGCATTCATTTCAGCTTGGGGAAGGAGCCACACCTCGACTCTCTTGGTTTCAGGTTTTTTCCCCTTGCACAGTTCTCTGGTGACTCATTGAGAATTGTTTGTTTTCAAACGTTAGCAAGAGTCATTTTGGTTCACCAGGAAAAGGGCAGCTTGCCTAGTCCGTTCTGTTCTTTACTCAGATTCCACCTTAGAGTCAAATAAGAGCCAGAATTGCTCCAGCCAAGTCAGGCTATTGCCATTGGAAAGGAATAAAATTTGCCTGCCAGCCTTCCCCGTCTAGAAGAAATAGGAGATAACCTCTTTGGGCTTTAAGGGACGTGATACAGGCAGAACAGATCCGGTTCAGCTACTTCCATTCTTTTCGGACTGTGTTTGTGAGCATTCTGCATCTTATAGCTGGCAACAGTGCTGGACACAGGAGGAGAAATAGCTTGGACTGGTTAGAAGTAACATTTCAGCGAGGATGCCTTACTGGAAAGTAATGCAGGTTGCCTTTTATATGAACAGCTCTGCTGCTGTAATTGTTTTGAGTCTAGAAAGCCTCGCAAACACTCGAGTTTGAAAGAAAAAAATCACCTTAACAGAATGGCCAAAACAGCAATAAAACTGAGGTGCAGGTTGTAGTAGTTGTGTTAATTCAGCTTCTCTTTTCTTCCACTCAAGAGCAGGCAATTAGCAGGATGTGATTTAGCTAGTGCAGTAGCTTGTTACAGCAGGGAGAACAAGGTGGCCCAATGGGCTTCATGCAGAGTTTTAGGCCAGCACTGCCTAAGATTAAATAGTGCCTTGAATTGCACCTTTAAGGAGTCGGCCCAGATGTATACTTTGCCTCTTGTCAAGAACTAGGTTGACCTACAAGCCCTAAAAGCTTCACTTAGGCTCTTAATCTTGTGTTGGAGCTGTTATAAAGGACAGAGAAAATAATTTTCTATTTTGGCAGTTAGAATATGATCAGAAAAATTACACGTTTATAGTCCCTTCACAATCTGAACTGTATTTATTCACACCTGTAGTATTTGACTTTTATGAATGTTTAGCTCTGTGTAAAGAAAAACAAGCAGTATTCTGCAGGGATTGCTAGAGATTTAGGGTCTTTCAATGTCAGTGTGGAGTCCATTGTAAAGCACAAATTGCATGTATTTTTTAGTTTAAAACTCAGGATACTTTAGGTTTTTAGAGACAGTTCCAGGTGTATAGCTCAAAGGATACCCTGTCACTGATAAATCCATTTTGGTATCAGTCCACAGAATGAATTTTAATGCTTTGCAATGAGGAGACAGATACTTGAAGCACAAGCAAATTCCTTGCTGCAAGCTTAATTGCTATAGAGAGTCTCAATTTATCTTTGTCTTAAATGGTTGGTGGAATTCTTTCCTGTGATGAGATGACAGTATAATTTCAGAGGGTTATCAGAAGGCTTTACTGAAGCTTAAAAGTACAGTCAAGTGTAGTGTAGCAGTTACTAAATTACTCGTGGTCATGTCTGAACAATTCCAAAAGAAGCAAAAGAGGTACATTAATGTGTATGAGCCCAGTCATCTGAAAATATTGTTCTGTTTG
The DNA here is from genome assembly GCA_013399945.1 of Ploceus nigricollis. Taxonomy (NCBI): domain Eukaryota; kingdom Metazoa; phylum Chordata; class Aves; order Passeriformes; family Ploceidae; genus Ploceus; species Ploceus nigricollis. Next base: position 17,052 of record VXBC01011831.1, read on the forward strand.
CAGGCTAGTAATTGTAAATTGGGAGATAAGCTGGAGAAATTCTTGACCTGGCGTGCTTCTTGTTTTTAATTTATTTATTACACGATAGCCAAATACAAATTGAAGGAGTTGAAAAATTGCTCTAGAGCATCAGGTAATTACTGCAAATCGTTTCAAAATGAGTGTCTCAAATTTTCTTTTTAGTAGATATTCCTGTGTGGTGATCAGCTGCTTAAACTGCACTAAGTCTGTAGGTGACAATTAGGAGGGGATCTCTACCTCTCTATTGGAAGAACAGCCACAGAAAAATGAACTCCTAAAGGCAAATAGTCAAAAGTCATTTAGCTGCTTGACAGCTGTGAATGTTTGGCTCACAGTTTTCCCTCTGCAGTGATATGCGGCATTTAGGCTCTTTAAAGGCTCCTTAGTTGTATCATTGAAAGACTAAAGATGGATCAGTATGATAAAATCACACTAGAGTGATCATACTATCTCGCCAATGTCAGAAAACTATTACTGGAGTTGAGAACAAAGAACAAAAAAAATTAGATCTGTTGATGGCTGATACTTTTCTTCCTAAAGGAAACTTTACCAAGTACTGTTGCCCTTCTTAGATTTCCTGTACTTAACTCACAAACCCTGGGTTAAGCTGTTTCTTGGTGCTGTACTGTCAGTATTTTCAGGCTGTTCAGAATCTTTGTGGTGATACATGTGGAAAGCTAGTGACAAAGCCTGATTCTGAGTCCATCTCTCCAGGTAATAAAGTAATTTCCATAAATTTTCCATGTTCTGGCTTTGAATCAGAGTTTGTCAGCGCTACCTTCTGGGGAGCCTTTTACAAACTCTGACCTCTGCTGGTCTAATGTCTCTGTCCAGTTTTGAGCTTAAATTTATTTTTTGGTTGTGGTTCCCTAAGATGTGATGTTCTTTTTGTTCAAATCACTTCTCTTCATGCAGGTTTAGTCTCCTAAAAAATATGATGAAGAATAATTGTATCCTTTCCCTGTCTTTCTTTGGGAAGACTATACAAGAAAATCTTGAATCCTTGTTAATAACCTAAGCTCTTAATTTCCTCTGATGTCCTGTGTTCCTTCTCTGTATTTGGTGCATCCTGATGGGATAGTGCTCCTGATACAGTTCTGCAGGAGCCCTGTGATGTGGCATCCATGGTTTATTGTTGCTGTCAGACCTTGATGAGAGTGCCTTTTCCACAGCTCTTTTGCTGTAGGGTTTCATGTGGTCTGTGATTTCATAAGAAACTCATGGTCTTTCTCCCCTCCACTGCTTCCAGCTGATCTATCATTCAGAGAAGTGTCTATTGACTTTATTGGGCAGCGTAGTGGATTGGCGTGAGTTATCATAAAGTTCAGTTTATGAACCCTGCACAAAATTGAAAGTTTGAGAATTTGCAGTACAAAACTAACCTTGTAGTTGGACTAGCACCTTTAACTTTGTTACAGCATCTTTAGATTCATAAGCAAAAGAGTATTGTAAAGGTTCTTACTGCAGATTTGGGTAAACATTGTAAACCTGTTTTTTTCAGAAAATTTTGTATCTTAGAACATAACTGAAATTTTAGATTTAAGTGTCTGCTGCTTTTGAAAAATGGGGAAGTAAAATCTAGGAAAAAAACCAGTTCTGACTGGACTAAAATTTCTACTGCCACTTCATGCAACCATTGAGGTCAGTGGTTTTAGGTGCTGATTTATGTCTACACCTATTTTATGAGGGTGCATAATCGAAATAGGTGCCCATGGTTAGTGTCTTTATACCACTTACAAAATTAAGGGAAATATGCCAGTTCTTTGAGTAGAAGCTTTTGCGTGGTTTGAGGAAGAGTGTATTTGAACTGATGGAAGATAGCCCAAGGTGGACAAGAGAAAGGGAACCAAACTATATAAACACTCTGTGTGTGATTTTGGAAGAAAAGTGTAGAAAAGAGACCATTATATCAAATGACAACTGATGAAGTGGTGATGCACCCCACAGATGAATTCCTTGGTTTAGTTAGTTTTCTTCCGTACAGAAGAGGTCCTAGCCCTTGTGTCTGTTTTCTCTTTTGAAATGCTACAACTTGCAGTAGTAAAACCTTGGTTATGCTGCTTGGTCCTAAATAATGTCATGCCATAGGTCAGTCTTCCTATTAAATGAGCTGAACCACATGCTTGGCATAAGATTGTATCTTGTTTATTTACAGCAATGACAGATGGGTCTGGATTGGAATGAATAAGAGGAGTCCTGATTCTTTGGGAACCTGGCAATGGAGTGATAACAAACCAGTAAGTTAACTTTTAATCAAGAAGTGTCATGTACTGATTAGTTTCAACTAGGACTGAATGTAAATTGATAAATATTTTAATTAAAATTTGTCAGGTCTTTCGACAGATTAATAATTCAGAAGAAGATTGTGCACTTAAGAGCTGCCATGCAAGCAGATTTTCAATTAAAAACGTATCTTTAACAAGGCTAACCTGATTTCCATCTCCATTATATTAAAATAATTTCACAGAAATGTAGTAGTAAACATCCAAGAGCTGGTGGAGAGAACAAGGTGTCTTCATGCCACAACAGAAGGGAGGGTTTATCAGCTCATTTCCTTGTTGTCAGACTTTTCCAAAAATATCTTCCTCACTGTAATTGTTTTATTTCTCTGAAATTGTGAGTTCTGCCTCCTCCCCCCTAAAAAACAGATATGGATACTCAGAACTGAAGGAGTAACTGACATTCAACACATATTTTAATAGTAATAAACATAATGGGACCCCAGGTTTGAATGGTTATCTCTTGGGGTTGCCACAGCAGAGCATCAGGTGCTGATTCTTTCACCCTGTCACGCATCCTGTAGGTAACCAGTGTTGTTATGCCACTCGACTATCTGGAAGATGAGTATAATACAAGAGACTGTGCTGCATTAAAGGTTAGTTTCAAGGTTTTTAATAATGTGTGTTTTTACTTGGAAGTACTTGGAAAAAATACTTTTTCCAGTTGTAAACTGAATTTAGGTTTAGATGTTTTCTTAGTATAGTGACAAAGCTGTAGTGTTCCTTTTATCAATCTATACCTATTACAAACTTTCCCTTAATTAAATATTTTTTATGAGACAAGTGGTATACTAATGATAACCTTTCATAGGACTTCTTTTGAACCTTTTTTAACTACAAAATATTTAGTAACAATGCTATTCTGTATTGCATAGTGCCATACTATGGATCTCTTGTATATTACATATAATTCTTAAGGATGTGTCACAGAGTCTAAAACAAAAAAGCACAGAGAGCCCTAACAGTAACTTTTAAAAATCTATATTAGCTTTTCTTAACTGCAGATTAAGAAAAAATTTGAAATCTGAAGAAGGGGAATGCAGTAGCCAGGACAGAGCATGTGTTTGTGTTTATTGTGTGTATTTTCTTGTTTACTTGTGAAATAGACTGTATGTTCTCTGTTGGTTTCTAATTTCAAATGTCAGACCTCAGCTTGATTCCTGATTAAGCTCTTCAATACTTAATTTAGTCTTGATGGCATGAGTTTTAAAATAGCCTTTAATTTTTCTGAAGTATCATCTGACTTTTTGCAGTACCTACCATCCCTTTTAACCTAAATAGAACCACCTCTGCTCTTAGGATTTAGTGGGGGAAAGGATAATTGCATCCCTTTCCTTCTGTTCACAGCCGTTTCCCTCATTCGCTTCTCCTGTGTTCATGACCCCAGACTGAGAGCCTGGTCAGCATTGAGCTCCTAAAATTTTAGACCCAGGAGAGCACTTTGAAGGGAGTGGTGTGAACATACTAACTTTCCTCTCCTGCCTGCTAGTTATAGACATGTTATTTCAGTAAATGATAAAAAGTTCTCCTTACTGGAGAGACCAGCAAGAATGAAGTCAGTTCTTCAAGCTTGATTGTAAGAAATAATTTGAAATAAGAATGATTGTTTCTGTGCCAGTTCAGATGGTCTCTTCAGCAGAAAGGAGATTCATTTCAGGGGAACAAGTTGCAATAGATAATTTAATAATAAGCATCGATGAGAAACTGGGCACTACAAAAACCCTAAGAAACATTATTTCTAGAAAAAACTTCTAAGATATTTGTATGTAGACTGACCTTAAGCCCTTTATGTAATTGCTTCACAGCATTAGCTAATTAGCATGGAGAGTTATAGTTGAAGTTGTAGCTGTATCTGCTCTTTTATTTGCAAAATAAATTGTGTGACTAACAACACAGTAAAATACACTGACTTTGCCAAAGGACCTTTTATTACAGTTTAATTTTACATTTCAAAGGCCTATGCTGTCCTAACTCAGTTCTCTGTGTCTGTTTGTATCCAGACCTCACAGTTTTCACGGAGATCGTTTTGGAGATTTTACTTCCATGAAGGCAGAGACCTTGAATTTTACTTCAGGCCTTTTGATTGTGAAGCTAAGCTTGAATGGGTCTGCCAGATAACGAAAGGTAAACTGCAGTTATATCCATCTGTTCGTATAAAGAGTTTAATACAATGAGTTGTAATTATTGCCCTATAATAGAAACTTTGCAAACAGTATTTTATTGTTTCCTGTCTGAACTGCTAAGAGGACAGTACATGAAATGTCTCACTGATGTCACAAGATCAGAAACTGACCCTGAAGAGGATGCAGTATCACTGCTCTTGTATTCTTTCTAGTCCCACAAAGTAAGAAGTGGTTTCTTGTGTGATGATATAAGCCACTGAGTTGCAGCATTTGTGGACTTGACTTAATCTTTCTTAGTGATATTTTTAACTAAATCACCACAACTATTTTGGGTGTACAGTTTGCTTCAACCTTAGGTGAACTAGCCTTCTTCTGTTAAAATAGGTGTACTAGCTCCTCATTGTAGTGCCATGGAGGAGTGGGAATACAAAACAATAGTATGGCATATCTGCACAGATCCAGGCTTTTTCATACAGTATGAAATGTAATCCAGTAGACTTTTATATTTGGGTTGTTGATTAAAAGATGTCTTGGGATGAAACTTTCTTGTTGGAGTGAGATTCTGATAGAAATACTACTTTGATGCTTGAGAGATGAAAGAACCACAGATATGTAAGATGGAGGTATGCAGTACTCCCATTAATTTTATATCAGTTAAATTTAAACTATTAAACCTGTGTATGATTTCATTCTCCTTTTCTCAGTATTCACGATGAAAAAAGAGTACTAGTCATCACTTCTATTATTGGTGGCCACAGTCTTGTTAGAACGTGAATTCAGTGAATTTTCCTTTTTTTCTTCTGAACAGGTAGCACTCCAAAGACACCAGAGTGGTATATACCAGGTAATTTGACTTCTTTTGTATTTTTCCACTATGTTGTAGTGTTGTTTATACTCAATATCTTTTATTAGTTTTGTTACATTACTACTGCGATACCTGTTTCATACCAGAAAAGGTTATGACTGATAGAATTTGATAGGATTTGATTTTGAGACAGTTCAAAATGCAGAGCGTTGACTCTTCCCAGTGTCAAATTGAGATTTCTTAATACATTCAGAAAAAGAAAAGATTTGTTTTTCAGAATTCATTTCTTACTCATGTGGTATTTCTTCTGTGTAGATGAAATTGGAGTTCATGGAGCCCCACTTGTTGTTGATGGAGCAGAGCTGTGGTTTGTACCAGATAAAAACCTGAGCTACCAGGAAGCAATTTTCTACTGCCAAAAAAATGATAGTGATTTAGCCTCTATAGAGTCCTACCCAAAACTCAGGACAATACTATCTCAAATAGAAAAGGTAAGGGCGTGTAATCTGTTTTCACTGTTACTTTCCCTTGCAGGGAATTTTACTTGCCAAATTTTCCAATATAAGAAATATTAATCCTAATTTCTTTCTTTTTCCTCTTGGCCTCTATGGTTTTCAATTGTACTTAAAAGGAAAAGATGGGATAAGAGAGAATTATTTTAATGGCAGTCTGGTAAAATAATTTTTAAATTTAAAAGTAGGTTTAACAACATTAAAAGACTGCAAAATTCTCTGAATGGTGAAAAAATGTCGTAGCTGGACCACCTTGCAAGCATTGTCTGCAAATATTTAATTAACAATTGTGCTGGTTCTTAATGTTGTGCACAGGACAGCATATAGTTTATCACCTGGTGAGAGGATTTAATTAGAAGTGCCAGATGGTGTGATAGGCTTTATGGAAGGGGTTTGTGTTGTTCATGACATGAAAGTACATTCTTGTAAGGCATCTGAGAAAATCATGTCAAGTTTCTGTATCTCTGTGACTAATTTTGTCACATTGTTCTATGTTTGGTAGAGTCAGGAGCTTTTTCTGTGTGGGTTGTAAAATACTGGGTTTTGTTCTTTACTTCCACAGTTATCAAACAGCGAACAGAAGTGGTGGCTGAAGTTTATTGATTATGGCTACAGCTATCATTCACCGTATGTAGAATAATTATGAGATGCTTTATTGTAAGCTTTATTTTGTGCTTTTTAGGAATTGTTAACTAGAGTAGTTAATTCATAATAATTTTATTGTAACAGAGTTAGTAATCCATTTCTTGTGTGTGTTATCAGGGCCTCTATATTTTGGGCTGTTGGGCTTAGGCATCTTAGTCTTCTTGTGTGAATCCTTGAAATGTGTGATCCTAGTAGCTAGTGTATTCCCTTGATCTTTGAAATGCTTTTATTGGGGTTTTGGGCCAACCTCTATGTTATGTTAACATTTGGAGAGCTGACCAATAAAAAGTGCCCAGTCTGTTACTTTGAGGATTGAGGAATACCCAAGAACAGGGAATAGGAAATTGGTTAAGACATCGCTCTTCTTGTCAGGTAATGCCGAAGTGTTGGAGGACTTGTAGTATAGGCTTGTAGAGCTGGGATGACTCACAGCAAATCTTGCATCATTCCCTTCTTGGCTGCAGAGAAGATTCACTGGCTTTTTACAAGGAAGGTCCTTCACTTTCCAAAATACTATAGCAATGCACTATTGTGAAAAGAAAACCAGAGCTATTTCCTATTCCCTTCACTTGTCCTGGCAATGTGCTGTGATTGCAGCATGGTGATAACCTCATTCTGCACATCTCACACAGATAATTTGGGCACAGTACATAACTGCTGAACCTACCACATATTTATTTCTAGCCTAGTTTGTGTAGGGCATCTAGAAACAGTTGATAGCCCAAATTTTTGTTTGCATTGACACTGTTGCTGTCAGAGTTTCTCTGTGAAGGTCACATTGGCTTGGAGATTAACTCTGAAATATTTATATCCAGTTTACAGTTATTTCCACGCTTCCATGATAGATTGCTGAGAGATTGCTGGTATATTTCCAGAAAGAACTGGTATAGAGGTAAGGTTGTTTTTATTTTTCACCCCCTCTGCTATTGTTGTGTTTATTTGAAAAGAAAAAAAGTAGTAATTACTGTTCTACCCAAACTCTTCTATTAAATGCAGATTGATGCTAAATTAGCAGTGAATAGTTTCTTCATGATAATCTGATTGACTGTTGAATCATTTATTACTTCCTCATGGTAGAAGCCATGGTAATATTTCTTAATGGCCAGAGGCAAACCTAGGTTCAAATGACAATTTTTTATGATAGCTTGTCTCTCCTTTTGCAACAGAAATTAATTAGGTGAAATCTGGTTTTGGTGGCTACCTTTTTCTGTTTATGGTACGTATTCTGAGGTCTGGTATTTGTCTGAGAGCTGTTAGAGAGGTTGACTCTGTACTTGCAGCTGTGTACATATCTGGAGACACAGATTCCATTAACTATTGGAGTCACATTTTAAGAGATAGACAAAGTAATGAAAAAGCCGCCTGGTGGTACTCGAAGTGTATTGCTTCCTTTCTTCAACACTTACATTGAGGAAAATGTATAACCACCAGAGAATAAGAAGCTCCTCCTGTCTTCTACCATTTCCATTTAAAGCATGTTTCCCCCATTATTCAGTTGTTTGCTGCTGAACTGTTTTCATCTCTGTTAACCAAAAGTTGCTCTAGACTAGGAAGTCAGTCCATTTATGACTGCAAGAGTCATGTAAAGCAGTGTAGGTCAGATGATCTCCATGTAGATGTTAAAGGATTCCTTTTGGCTTTTTTTGACAATTATGTGTACCCTCTTTGCCAGAATACAAGGTTAGTCCTCATATACAAAATCTGTTTTCAAGTTCTCTCTGCCTATATGAAGTGTTAATACTGGAAGTAAGAATGAGACTCTGGATCTTTAGGAATCTGAAGATTAGGAATCTGTACTACTGTCTGATATAAATGATTTATGCTTGTCTTCTGCTGTACTGCTATTTTTAATGCTTTCAATTGCATAGTAGTTCACTGTGATTGCACCAAAAAGGGTTTCCCTTCAGACTGGTCTTTGTCATGTCATAAAGTATGGAAAGCAAATGGAGTGTGATAGGCATTACCATAACTGTTTTTTAATACTTCTGTTTCTGCAGACTACCCAGTTAACTGTAATGTGAAACTGCCCTTCATCTGTGAAAAAAATAATGCCTCCTTACTAGAGAAACATGATCCCAGTTACCGCCCAGTCAGAGGAGGTTGCCCTAAAGGCTGGCATCAGTTCCGGAACAAGGTACAGCAATAACACAGATTCATCATCCTTGCCTATTCTTCACAGTCCAGTAAGCTGGAATGCCTTTCTAAAAGAAAGGAGGAGGTAGCCCCTCTGTTGAGGAATAGACTAGAAATGGACTTTTGAAAACTAAGTGTAGTGATTAAAATAATCTCCTCCCCTTTTTGTCCCTTGTTCAGGATTGATGGTTTCTTAAATTCAAAGCATTCATTTTCAGATTGTTTTGCTTTCCCATTGCCACACGTTTAGGTCCAAGAACATTGGTTGTATTGTCTAGTCTTGGGCTTCTACTTTGAATGAAGAGAAGGATTAGAAAGGGAGAGGATAAGGTTTCTGTGTCAGAAGCATGTTGTGTCTCTTCTGGAATAATCATAGGCAGGCAGCAAGTTGGCAGACACTATTTCCTGAGTTGCCTTAATGACTAAACTTACTTAAGAATTAGTGAGCAGCTTTTAAGAATTAACCAACAAGTCAGAATCCATAGTATTATTAATTATTTCAGTCCTATGTTTTAAGGCAGTCATCTAAAGTCTTAGTGAGGCTCATTCCTGTTGTTTGCTCCACCATTATTCTGTACATGTGCATCAAATCTGCACATTAGGTTGTGCCAAGGTTTGCAAACTTCACATCACTGCAGAATGACCTTGGAGTTCCCAAATAGTTTTTCCCCAAAGCTAGCTTATTATAAGTTCCTGACCAGCACTAGCTGACTGCAGAGTTCATGTGTGAGTTCTCATTACTAAAACAGTACATGATTCTGAGGTAGCAAATAAGAATTACTGAATATGAGTCAGGCATTAGTAAGGGGGATCATTTTATGTTTAGCTACTCTGCTGAACCAAATAAACATTTGCAGCTAGTATCAGGTCCCTTGCTTTCTGCAAAAAAATGGTTACGTTTTCTTGCAGGAAATGAGAAGTGAGTTTTTAGGGTTGGTTTAAGAACCTTTACATATTGATTTATATCTTAGGCAGAATGGTATGATGAAAATAATTTTCATTATATTTATTTTGCAGTGTTTTCTAAAGATGAAACCCGAACATTTAACATTTAATGCAGCTAATGAAAAGTGTGTAACTTTTGGAGGCTCTCTTCCATCTATCTCAGATCAAGCTGACCAAGGTATGGTCGTGAACTGGGGCACTTTAGTATGCAGCTTCTCTTCTGTATTCAGAATAGTTCTGCTTAAGAACTTGAGCATAAATCACTTGGTTATCCACAGGCATACTAGGAGCATTCTAAAAATCCAGGACTGATTAAAAATGTGTTGTCTGTTGTTTGCATCACTGGAAACATAACATGAAAATGCAGTTAGCAGACATTTGAACCAGTTTGAAGAGCAGATTCTCTGTGTGATCTTAGCCTGTTACAAAAAGAAAAAAGTTGCAAAACCTTGCCCTGAGAGTTGAGCATAAAAGGATCATCACTGAATGAAGAATTGTTTGGCTTTGCAAGCTGAAACATAACTGAGACCTGTAGACTTTGCTCTGTGACAAACCGCCGTAGAAGCTGCTTCCAGGAGAAGCTGAGCTGTGTGTGTGGGAATGAGGTGGCAAATACAACGCCAGCTGGAGCACAGGACACTTTGTTTCTGCATGTGCTGAGCAGCTTAATGTGGCAATGTGTCCAAAGTGACCCCCTTTGAGCTCTTCAGGACACCGATGAGAGGATGGAAAGCAGGAGGACTGGAAGACAGAACTAAGGTTAATGAGAGAAATGCAGTGAGGGAGAAATGAGTTCACATTGGCTGCAAGTAATGTTCGGCAATAAACCGCTGAATGATATGGCTGAATTTGCAACTATATTCTTGTGGATGATTAAGAGTTCTCTGAGGGTGTATCTGAAGTAGCTCAGTTGAATTCTGCAGTGCCCACAGTGCATATTTTCTTTATAAGCAAAAAACCTCTTGCCAAACAAAATATGGTAAATAGACTAGAGGAGTCAAGAGTGTACCTGCAGGCAGCAGCTTAATGATAATTTTCTTTTACTGCTGTTATTGGGGAGGAATAGGGTTATGTACAGGAATATACATGTCTCAGGCCTGTGTGTTTTTGTATGTATTTAAGGTTGGAAAAGCACAGTCATTCTGAAATGTAACATAGCAGGATCCCCCGTGTGATTTGGTGCATTTGGAAGTGTTTGTTGTTGTCTCTTGTTTGTTCTTCTTTTCTCTGTGTAGTGGAGACCACCTATATGGAAAGGAGACACAGTCCTCTTAAAATGCACTTCTTTCTGCAGGCTGCCTCTGCTCCTCCGGGTGATATTAGGGGCTAGCACTGACCTGCAAATCTACAGTGGCTTTGTCTCGTTCAGAAAATAGGCTGGCTGGTCTGGCATGTGACCAATAGCTGAAACATGTCAGCAGTAGCTAATTACATAGCTTCGATTTGTCTTCCTAAACTAGTCAAATTTAGTGAATGCCTTTGATGCCTGGGGGGTTACCAAAGCCCATTGTTTCTTGCCAGAATGCTCACTAAGAGGGTCTGATACAAGGTTTACCTGGCTGAATTTTTTTCAGCTAAATCTGACTTCCTTTGACCTGTCCTGCTCTCTCTGATGGTGGGGTGGACAAACTCTGCCAGAATCCAAAAAACGTTCTAATTTATGGTATGTAAAAGAGAAAGATGGGAGATAAGACTTCCTCCATCAATTCAGAAAGGGCAGCAAGACAAGAGAAGATCTTGCAGGCTTGTGGAAAAGCAGCTTCTTAAATTTGTGTGTGAATAAAAGACTCCAAATTAGTGGGCAAAGGAACAGGTTAAGTCACCTACCTTCTCCTCAGCTCAGAATTTGAAGGAGAAATACCAATAGCCTGCTCCTTTCAGATAAAATCAATATGAAAGGTGTTATCAAATGGAAGGAGGGGATGATAAGCATTCATCAATCATGAAGGGCTGGAAAAATTAAATTAATACAAACAGGGATTGCATTGTCTTACTTATATTAAGTCTTCTTTCAGAGGTTTACTGTTGTTTTCCTAACCACAATATGTACATTTACTCTTCTGTCCAACAGATTATATAACATCCTTGCTTCCTGGCCTGCCAAAAGATATTTGGATTGGTTTACAGTTCCTGTTCAGTACAAGGGAAAACAAATGGATAGATGAGAGTAGACTGTTGTATAGTAACTTTCACCCACTCCTGACAGGGAGATTAAGGAAAATTCCACTGGATGTAAGTTCTGACTTTTGACTTCTCTTGCCTATTGAGTAATGAAATTTGGAATGTTGTGTCAAAAAAAACCCCCATATAACAGATTCCCCAGTTAGTCATTTTAATTGGCCAGCAGGCTGGCTGGCAGTACTGGAGCTCTGTTTACTTTTACTTGGATGGCAACTTCTGAAGTGTATTTAGCTTAGGAAAACTTTCTGAGTCCAGGCACCTGGTAGTGTCTGTAAGACAGGTAAGCTGTATAAGCTGTATTGCACCACTCCTTTGAAACTTCTTAAACAAGTTCAGACAGCTGGGATTCTCCTAGACTCATGTTAGTTATTTCACCTCTACACAAGTATGTTTATACCTTATTTGAGTCTGATAAGGATATTTCTGTTTCTCAGCTTTTTGATGAAGAATTTAACAATCAGTGCGGAGTAATCCTCAATGATCCCAAATCACAATATGTTGGAACATGGAATTTCACTGCTTGTGCTGACAGGCACTTCTTGGGTATATGCCAGAGGTCTGTAGGTAAGTCTGAAGAGTCAAAATAAATTGCAGCCAGAGTTTTAACTTAAGGTGCATGTGCCAGGAGACTTTAATGCATGTAAATGATTTCACCTGAAGAGCAAGATTCTTGTAGAGACTGAGCAGGTAAATTCTAGAAAAGCAGATTGTGGAGGAGGATCTGGGGCCTGTTTTGTCAGCTGTTCAGAATTTTCCCTATTGTGTTTCATAGCCCACTTCAGGGAGAATCTGTTTTCCTGAGAGACTTTGTGTGGTTTCAGTGGAATTATACTTCAGCAGACGGGTCTTTAATGTTCTGTGTGTGTAGAGGTCGTGTACACTGAGGGATGGAGCATGTGGCTCTTTTTTCCTTTTCAGAAGTGTGGAAGTGAGAAGCCCTAGGAAGGAATCTCACAATATTTATATCCTCCTTAAATACATCGTCTGTCTTTTAGTTCTATGAGACTGTAAAGCATCATAGACTCTTAATGTTGAAGTTGGTCGCTCCCCAGAGCAAACTTGAGAGTTGGTGTGAGTGGGATTTTTTAATCTGAACTAAAAATAATATGCAGATGTACCCATGTGGGTTGGCCAATACCAGTTACTGGAATAAGATCAAACACATATAGTTATTATGTGCATTTAATTACTGCTATGGGCTAATGTTCAGCATACGCACTTCTGAGTAGGTTCCTTTTTATAAATAATCCTTTTAAGTGATGAACATGCTATCTTCTAAAAAAAAATCAAACACAAAGAAACCTAGGTGTACAAAACACCCAAGACTATGCCCACCTTCTTCATTCTCAGATAGGCAGAGATTTCTACCTCCACCCCCCACCTCCATTTAACATGCAAAAATCTTCTTCACTCAGTGCCAAATACTCCAGAAATTCTAAGTGTTAAGATTAGAAGTTTGGATGGAAGAGATGTCATAAAAATGTGAAAAGGAGACTTTTATGAATTGGAGGTTGATAATATATCTGTTTATATCAGTCTCTTATTAGTCTGGAGTGACTAAATACTCAATGTTTCTTTGCCACAGCTGTAGATGTAATGAGAAAGGGTTTTGGACTGACAGAGAATGTGTCCTGCTATCGTCTGGTCTTATACTGTGTTAGGGATCTAAGCATACTTAGGGTTGGGAGGGACCTCAGCAGGTTGTAGGGACAGTTGTGGGAGAGCCCAGGTTGTCTAGGGCTTTAGCATCAGGACAAAGATGGTTCATGTTCATTGGAAATCTTGGCATGATTGCGATTTGCAGAATTTCTTGAGATGGTAATCATCAGCAATTATTTCTTCCAAAATGAACATTTTACTTACTGCCTTGTTTCCAGTTTGGTACCCCTTGATGTGTGATGGCATCCTGGGTTCCATGGTTCTCTTTTGTAGCTGTTTACTAAGTGAAAGCATTTGGCAGCAGACATAAACCACTTGAAACAATCTGTTTGAGCCTTGTCAGTTTTCTGATCTATTGAAAGCTGTAAATATCAAATTAATATTGTGTTTCTGTCGTCTTGTGTTTCGGAAAATAGCCCTGTCAGCCTATCAATCAGCCATTTACATACTGGTATTTATAGAGTGATGCATCCCTTCACCCCTTGCAGGCCTTTTTCTACTTCAAATATTTTAAATATCGAGAGGGTTCTGCCTTTTGCAGAATGAGTTTATTTTTGGTTGTGTATAAAGCTTTTGGGGTTACCATTTGTATGCTTAACCCTACCACCCACAGGAGTATTTGCATCTTCTATTAACTGCAGTAGCCATGCATCACTGAGCTGTGCCTTCAGGTGTGGTGCTGATACCTGTGATAACACTCTGTGCTCAGAGCACAAATAGGGAATTATATCCCTCCCTGTGCAAGCTGGATTTTCTGCAGTTAGTTAAGTGGAGGTGAAAACAGTTCTCACTGTATTCATGGGTGGCAGTAAGGAGTTCTGGGACTGTGCTGTACCAAAATCTGCATAGACAGGTTTTGTGGCCCAATAGATTTGCGTAAGCATAAATCCACAGGCTCCACAGAGATAAATGAGTCAAGTTTAGCTGTTGCTATATTACAGCAGAGAGCACTTGCTCTCTAGCATTTGTGTATAATTAAAGTTATAGAATATGTTTTTAATTCAATAAATTGTTTAGCAGTTAATTAAAAATAACATATAAAAATATCTGAACCTAAGTTGAGAAAAAGATATTTAATAATACATTGGCTGAAAATAATAATTATTTTTAATATGTATTTTTCTATCTAAGATATCAATGATGTTTGCTTCTAACTATAATTATCAGCATAACCTACTATCTAAGATTTTTTTTTCCCAAGTGTAGTCAAGCAGGTTTTTCTGATTCTTACAGAGACATTGGGAGTTTAAAATCTATTACAGTATATAACTACCTAATTACTGTATTTCTTTCTTATGTATAGGAACTGGTGATAACCAGACAGAGCAAGTCATGAATGAAACATTGAGCTATCAAAATGTTCAATACATGTTAATTCTGAAGAATTTGTCCTGGAATGATGCAATGGCTGCATGCATAAATAACAAGATGCAGCTGGTTAGCATCACAGATCAGTTCCAGCAGGCTTTTCTTGCTGTTCAGGCTGCCCTTCATAATTACCCGCTCTGGACTGGACTCTTCAGCAGAGATGTAAGTTTGTTTTTTCCTCAGACTGTGACTTAAAATAATTTTTGCAGTTGTGTGAAACAAAACCTGAGTTAAAGAAATGCAGTGACAAATTACTTTCTGGGCTAACTGTTTTAATTTAGGGTTAACCATCTGGAGTGTCTCAAGATAAATGTTTTAAACCTTCAGTTCTCCAAGTTACATATTCTTGTACTCCACTGGATGACTTGATGATATGATGATAAAATTATTTTAAAAGACTGATGATGAAGGGATATATTGTAGGGTGGCAGCAACATAGGTTACTGAGTCATCTCTTTTGTTAACAAATGAGTAATGAGTGTTGCCATTTAATATCAGCACCACTGTTTACAGTACCACTCTAGAAAGATGACCCAAAAATCTGTTTTGGAAGGGCGAAACTAGAAGTGGCAAATAAAATTCAAAATGAATCACTGAATACTTGTGGAGATATATTTCTGAAGTTTAACTTAGATTCTGTGGTTACTTCATGTTATTTGCACCCATGTTTTGAGTTGGAGGGAGGCATCTCTAAGACAGGTTAGTGGGTTTTTCTTTCTCCCTATGGCTTTTTTGCTCAAAAAAATTTAAAATAATGCAGGGAGTGCTGCTTTTTATCTTTATTAGCTGGAGGACCTCTTGAAAATCTTTATTGTGGATTGAGAGGTGTCTCAGCTGTTAATGGGATGGCTTGGGCTTGCTGGCAGGGTTTCTCTTTTTTGTCACACACATAAGTCAAGATAATTGCAAGAAAAAAGTTAGATTTTTTTGTTTTTTAGAAGTGCCTTACCTACAAAGTATGGTGGTGTTCACTCAGCACTGTGGTGTTGTGTTCTTCTGTTGTCAGTTCTGGGCTACTGAATACTTTGGCAAATAGGGGGAAACAGAAATTTGAGTATATACTTTATGGAGAATATTTTTAAATTTTTAAAGGAAACAACCATTTAATCTTAGTGAAAATGGGGAAACCAGGCAACCTGTTTTCCCATCTCTTTTGATTTTTTTTATCTGTAAGTGGCGATCAGATGATTCATTTTGGGGCATACAGCTCAGGCATGCACTGGCTCTTCACTGTTGCAACACTTCATTATTTGGGCACAATTAAAATGTCACATGAAAGGAAATTATAATGCAACTGGTCAACAGAACTTGTTACTCCAGTGCTGAAATCAGACAAAAGAAAGATACAAGATAAATTACACAACAGTAGGGGGATTTCCCAAAGACTTTCAAATGTAAGATTTTTAAAGGATAGTGTGCTGCTTGTATGTGGGTTTTTTCTTCCTGCATCCTCCAGGGCAGGAACAAGTCTGATGTATTAAATCAATCAAGTATTTAATGATTACTTTCAACTCAATGTGGAGTAACTGAGACTGGAGTTTCTTCTCAGTTATTACCAGTTTTCCACAACCAGGAGATGATACCCACCATTGCTTTGCAGATGCAAATGATGCAGTTTGGACATCCCATTGCTAGGCCTTTTTCCCTAAGTACAGTAGTGAAACATCACCTTTGGATAATTTGCCATTCAGCTAATTTGTATTTTTGCAACTGCAGAACTTAAAATAACAAAGCTTGTTATACTGTGAGCAGGAAATCAGCTCATGAGGGCAGTGGAACACTTACGGTTCTCATCAGAGACACTGAAAATGTCTAGCCAGTGTAAATATATTAACATACCATTTTCTGCACCTTATTTTTTTTTACTGTGTAAGCTTATCCCTTTTGCTTAAATAATGCTAGGGTGGAAAGCATTATGGCTGGCTGGATGGGAAACATGTGAGTTTTAGTCGCTGGTCTGAAGATTATGAAGAAACAAATGAAGAATGCGTGTTTTTGGATACTGATGGATTCTGGAGAACTTCTGACTGTTCCTCTGAAAATCGAGGAGCTATTTGCTATGCATCAGAAAGTATGTATGCTACCATAATTTTTATAAAAGTTGACTTTATTTTATTATGAAATGAATTCAATGATTCCAGCTTGTAACTTCAAAATTACAACTTTTTAAAACTTACGTTTTCTCCAACAGTCTGATTTCTATGCCATTTTAAAAAAAACTAGCTTCAAAGATAGAAGGCATGCAACTGTTGGTCCTAATCTAATTGTACCTTAGAAATAAATTCAGCATGGATGCATTGGGTCAGTAGCCTTATTGCCAACTGATTCTATCTTTGCACTGCTTCTCTAAGATTGTTGCATACTAATCTCTCCCACTTGCCTGTGGGAGAAGATTAAAGTGTCTCTATACTGTTTTCATCTTAATACTGGGACCTCCTGAAATCTGTTCAGACACAAAGTCTTCTACAGGGAGAAGGTACATGGCTATATGGAGAAGAAGGGTAACAGGTAGACGCGGAATTGAAAATTAACATCATCTGATGTTCACAAAATCCCTCTAAATACCTACTGATTATAACAAGACAGGGATATAGTAGGATGTGTGTATAGTAGGATAGTAGGACAACTAGCTGTGCTAGTTGTGTATCCTTCAGAAAAAGATTTTTCTGAGATCAGCACAGACTTCTTCTCTATGAGACCATAATGATTTGTTTTGGTTTTATTCTGTGAGGGGACACAAGCCATTGTGCATCCTGAGTCACAGTAAAGTGTGGTGTTATGACATCATTAATTATTTTGTGCTTTCAAGCCAGGGAACTGCAGGAAGAGTCCTTCTCACTCCTCAAATACTAGATAAAGCCTTAGAACTAAGATGTGTTGCTAGCTGTGAAGTAGCTTATTTGTTACAGTGATCTGCCTTGCACTAGAGTCAATAAGAGCTTTTGGTTATTGGCCTACACTTAGCACTTTTATGTAGGGATTTTATTTTTAAACCTATTTAAAATAACTGTGAAAACTTGCATGTATCTGTACTCTTTAGTAGAGCTTACTGCTGGTTTGTTACTTTAAAAAAAACACCATCATGAGGAAACTGAAAATAACACATTTAAAGGATGACAGCTTAATTTGTCTTAACATGTTTTTAAGTAGTACCTGAAAGTGGTTTGTGGGGTGCCAGGTCAGGTGGTGTTATTAGTGATTCATGTCCTGATGTTGTCTTGTCTTTTTTTAGAGAAGACTGAAAAAGAACAAGTTACCCAAGTGAAATGCCCACATAAGATTAAAAATACGCCCTGGATATCATTTAGAAACAATTGTTATACTTTTATGATAACAAAAAATAGATGGAGAGAACTGAAGCCTCAAGAAGCTCATCATTTATGCAGGAACATGAGTAAGTACTTTGTCATACTGCAGGTATTTATGGATTTAGATCAGCTTGGAGGAGATGAGTGTTAGATCTGAGTCACTGTCTTACAACGACAGACAGCAGGGTGAATGTTGAGAAAGGCTGTAGCAGTAGTGCTGTAGTGTTGCACTGCCTGTTGCTGTTTGCCCTTGCACTACCCTGATAAAAAGTGCCAGAGCATGGATAGGAGAGTTGAAGAAAGAGGTGGCTTGGAGCTACTGAACTCTGAGATCTCTGAAAAATTACAAGGTTTTTGTGTTTAGTCGGGGGTTTTATTATAATATGCCAGTTTTAAGTAGTTTGGGTAATTGTTACACCCTTGGCAACATTGTGGCTTTACACTTAAATTTACTTCATGGTTTCCTGCTGCCTCCAGCTTTGCTGTGCGGAACACTTAAGTGAACAAAGTAAATTGACTGAAAAGCACATGGATATTTTCTGTCCATCCTGAATAAAGTATAACCTTAGGAACAGCTGTCCTCATATTAAACCTTCAGACATTCATCTTTCCAAAAATTATTTTAATTTTTTTGTGAATTGATTTCAATTCAGTCTTTTTCTTAGTACTGTTTCTCTGCTAGGGCAGTTCAAGCATGAAGTTTGCTGGTATTTTTATGTTCTATGCAGAGAATTTTTACTACATACAACTTGAAATGACAGTAGGACCCACAAACATCTCTGAAGCTTTCACTTACCCACAAAACCAGGGATAGAACCATTGATAATACATTTGAAAATTGGTTTTGCACTGTTCAATTAGTTATGTTGTAAAGATCTGGTCTTTACAGAGGTTGACCTATCTGTAATAATTGTTAACATGAATAGAAAAAAAGTTAATTTTTTAACTTAAAGGTGAATTTGTAAGAAAGTAATGTCAAAAAATTTTCAACAGACCCTGAAGCATTTGTTCTGAGTGTTCGAGATGAAGAGGAGAATAACTTTGTTACTGAGCAGCTTCATTCGTTCAGCGGTCTGGCTCTGTGGGTCTGGCTGGGTGTGATTTATGATGACAGTGGTAAGATTTAAGGGTTTGGGTTTTTTCTTATTTACTGGATTGGAGACAAAATTTGCAGCATTAAGTGCATATTTCTTGCATGTTTCAGTTTGTAACTAAAGTTAAGGTGAATGCAAACCTGTAATAATTTATATTTGTACTTATCTTCTAGAAGAAAATAACCTGACATGCTCTCTCTTTGAGTGATAATCAATCCAATATGTTCTGTTTAGTCTAAATTTGATTTCCCTGGAAAGCAGGACTTAAAGTGGCCAGGATGAGTAATGCTAACATATTTAGCATTGGATATGGAACTGATTTATAATAACTTGCATTATCCCAGCATTTTTTCCAAAGTGAACATCTGTTAATATCATTAATATAGTCAAAGTTAAATGGTATTTGTAGACATAATGCCAGTGGTTTAATAAATATGCAATGTTTTCCACAGATAAAGTTCTCAAGTGGTATGATGAAACTCATCTGACTTACAATAACTGGAGGCTGGGAAGACCTATCATAAAGAGGAACAGTTTTTTTGCTGGTGTAAATCTTGATGGGTTTTGGGATATTTATAATTATTCTCAAAGTTGGCATGCTAATCACTACAACATGTACAGTATTCTCGCCTGTAAAATCGAAAGGGGTGAGTAGTATTGGAGTGTTGGATGAGGGTCATAATTTAAATCATGGTTCCTGCTGAATAAGGCTTTGGTTTGTGCCTAGTGAAACACATGGCACAGCTGTCATGAGCATCTGGGGTCATCTGGTCAGTCCACATCACTGCTGTAATACTTGATCAGGAGAAATGTGTTTGCTGTGCTCATCCAGCAACTGCTGAACTCAGTGTTCCAAGTAGCAAAAGTAAACTTAACTTGATAGGAGTGGCTTGTACTGAGCACTTTAATACTTGAGTTACACTGAGATAGATGGATTTTAATGCTTTCTGTATTTTTCCTAGTAACCTGAAAGAAATGCACACAATTTATCTTCTTATTCCTTGAAACAGGACACCAACAGCACAAGCCTCCATTGCCTGACACTATTCCACATGGAAACAGAACATACAGGATCCTTCAAAAAAAATTAACGTGGTATGAGGCATTGAGATTGTGCCAACAAAATAACAGTGATTTAGCAAGTGTACACAGTGAATCAGAACAGTTATTTCTAGAAGATATTGTCAAACAGGATGGTTATCCTCTGTGGCTTGGGTTGTCAATTCATGATGTAAGTATATACTGCTGGGGACATCAGTAACAGATCTGTAAATAATGTTTTGGACAAGATATGAAATATTTTCTGATGTTTTTTTCTAGTTCCTTAGAATCTCTTTTCCATGTGGTATCTTTTCAACCCTGTGTAACGTGTCAATATTAAATTTTGGTGAATGTAGGCACACTAAGATATTTCTTACTAATACCTGACAGTTGAAAATAGTACCATGTTCTCTCATCATTCCTTGCAGCACAAGGAAGCATGATTTGCAGTGCTATCCCTAGAGGCTTCAGACTTTATGGCTATCTGTAGAATCAGATTTCATTAGCAAATAGAGACAGACAAGGCTGTGTGGAACCTGCTTAGTTGAGGTCAGGACTGGCTCTCCAGTGCAGTTCAGGAACAGGCTCTCAGTAAGTTAAGTGTGCATCCTCCCAGGAAGCACAATAGCAGGAGGCAGCTGCAGATCTACTTCCTCCTCTGCCTGCTTTAATGTGGAGCCAAAAGCTTGTGTCCCTGACCCTGCTCCCCTCACTAACTGCCAGACCTGGTAGTAGTAGTTAGTTGGCAGGAATAGTCCTCTGCAGAGGTGTGTCCTTTCTATGCATACCTGGGAATGGGTCCCTCACAACTGAGTCCTTACTGTCATGGTTTTCCAGGAATGTATCTGAAGTAGGAGGTAGCACTGCAGACCATCCCTGAGCTGCCCAGTTCTACTCACTGTGGCCATCTCAACAGTTTAGCAGTTTGCAACATATCCACTAATGTTCGTAGCAGGGAAGGCAGATTGCTTAAATGGAACAGCAGGGTGGAACCAAGTAAAATGTTCCCCATAGGATAAAACAGGCACATTGCAGGTTTAAACTTGCAAACATGCTGTACTTTCTCAGTTCCCAGAAATAATAAAAATTTCTATGTTAAGAAAATACAAAGTATGTTGTACATTTATTTACAGTGAGTTTAGATGAGACCACCTGCTCTTTGATTTATCACTCTACAAGGGACAAATATTGCTACATGACTTAATTCATGATGGATGAGATTTAAAGCACAGTCTTACGTGGTTTAAAAGTTGTGGGTTTTTCTTTTATTAGGGAAGTAAAGCTAATTTTGAATGGTCAGATGGAAGTGACTTTGACTACTACCCCTGGGAATTAGAAAACTCAAATACTACTGAGAACTGTGTTCTTTTGGATACTAAAGGATTTTGGAACCGTACAAAATGTACTAATGTTGCTGAAGGTGCCATTTGCTATAGCCCTCCAAACAGTAAGTGTTATTTTTAAGGTTTTGTGTAGTTGCGTTTACATGTTGTATTTAGAAGTAGAAATTAAGGTTGAAATACTGCATGATTCCCTTTTTAGAAGAGTTTTCTATCAGGAATGATAAAACACTTTTTAATACTTCAGAGAGATAAATTCTTATCATTCCAGTGGTGAAAACCTAAATCAAATCTGGTTACTTCTTGATCACCTGTGATAGGAATATCAAATGTATATATCTTTTCTAAATCAAAGTACTTATCAAACATATACCATAATTGTCAAAACCAACAAAAAAGCAATAAAAAATTGTTCCCAACCCTTTGGGATTTGTCTTATGCTCATTTTTAAATAAATTCATCCATGACACAGGAAGAAGGAATGAAAACTAATTGAATAGTGGTTGTTGGTAGGAGTAGTAGCCCTTGTTAATACTTACCATCCTGTTATTCCAGAGACTGCGCACAAACTGCAGAAATAACATCAATTTCTTTGTCTTTGCAGAGAGAAAATTAGAGCCAAAGCAAGCAAGCAGAGCCTCTGGATGCCCACAGAGCAGTGGCTCCCTGCAGTGGGAACAGTACAGGGATCACTGTTACGCTTTTGACATGGCATTCTACAATTTTTCCGTGTATAACGTGGAAGAGGCTAAGAGAATCTGCCAGAAGCTGAGTAGGTTTAGACTCTTTATCACATTACAACTTGTAATACAAGTCCACTATTTGAGAAGAAATAAAACCCAGCAACTTAAAATCTTACACTGGTTATACTTCAGTTTTGCCATTTTTATGCTCCTTGAGTTTAAGAAATGCAATAGCAAGCTTAATCTTTGAACACGTGATGAAAATTCTTAATAAAATACTGCAATGTGCTACAGATCATTTGGCACACAGGTGTCAGCAGATAAAATGCAGGTAGACAATTGAAGAAGATTCGGAGGTTTGATGCTTATGGTTTGGAGGAAAACATTTTATCTGCATGCAAAGTTAGTGCTGTTGGCAGGGCTTTCTTATTATATGCTTGCCATAGCTGCTTGCTAATAGGGAGCTTGCTAACCTATCAAATGGTTCAAAGGGCATGTATGTTATAGATATTAAAGCATGTAAAAAACTTAATGTTATGTCAAATTAAAGGATTTTCTCTCTTCTTTGCTGAGCTGCATGGGGAATTGTATTGCAGAGACAATGTTAATCAGTTTCATGGACAAAAGGTTTAATCACCCTAACACAGAAGTCAGTGACTGATGTAACTTTCTTTTATGGAATTATCTTATGGTGTAACATTGGACTCACTATTTAGGATCTAAAAAACCCAGTCCTGGATGCAGTTTTCTGTTGAGTCGAATTTGTTCTGGTAGTTGAAAGGGAAAGCATCTGGCTTATATTTATATATACTTGTAGAGGATGGGTACACTCTGAGCATGCCCTTTTCTCCCTCTTATTCCTTAATTACTGTACATAAAAACCTGAGGCACAGTGGGAGGATTGATTTAGAAATTAACTTGACTCAGCAAAATGCTGAGTTTTTGTTCAACTATATTTTTGGAAGCCTATTACTTGGGCAAGACTAGTAATTCTTAACAGGGATATCTCCTGATATCTTCCATGTATGTAGTCTGCAGCTAGTTTACTCCCATTTTATTCTGTATAACCTGCTAGAATAACAAGCCATCTGAAGTAATCTCATAAAACATGGTGTGTTTTAGGGGATGGGAGGTTCATGTCTTTATTCTGAAGGTTATTCTAAGCTAATTTTACAAGCCCAGATCAGCAAATCCTTTCCCATAGTAATTGTTCCCACAGAAAACTCAGTGTACCAGCACCATGAAAAAGCATGTAAGTTGCAATTCTGATTGGTTTCCTCTGCCCCTTAGATCCTTCAGCAACCCTTCTGACTATAGTGGATGCTGAAGAAAATGCATTTGTGAGCACACACTTAAAGGAACATGATCTCATCACCAAGAATGTATGGCTTGGCCTGGATCAGAGCTTTAAGGGTAAGAAGTAGCAGCAATGAATGAGCATGCATGTTTCATATTGTAAATATAAATGCATAAATCTTCAAATAAGAACAGTTCTGTAGTGTTGGTAGCCTACAGTGACATCTACTTGAGGCTGGAATCTGTCATGTAACATTTTAAAGCACTTTGGACTTCATTGTAGTTAAAATCTTTTCCTGTTGCACTTAGGGTAATCAAGAGTCCCAGAAATTAATTTTCCCCACCTCTGTTATTGCTGCCTAATGTTTGATGCACGAGCATCAATTGCTAAAGGTCTAGAGAAGAGGGGTGGCTAAAAGCTGTGTGCATATTTACTATGGGATGACTAAGTCAGCCCTTTTCTTTACATTGCTAAAAAGAAGTCAATAGGTTGTGAATGACATTGTGTAGCATTACAGGATGTTTTGGTGACCTAGACTAAGTAATGTTTTCTCCAACAGGACAGTCCCTGAGCTGGCTGGATGGCTCATCGGTTAATTATGTCAACTGGGAGAATAAAACTGCAGAAGCCAATGAAAAATGCAGTGTTATCCTGTCCACGACTGGCATGTGGTCCAAAGTTGACTGTGCACGTAGTCGAAGCAGAGTGGTTTGTAAAGCTCCTTTAGGTATGGAAGTGTTATTTTAGCAGAGGCTTGATTTTGTAGAGACTGTTTTCAGGAATTTCTGGTTTATTGGATAAAGTCTGTGTTGAAATAATGGAAGTGCAATTCACAAAAGAACCCATCAAGTACCTCTGCCTAAGCATGAGTCTTCTGTTGTTATTTAGCCATAAAATTGCATTCAGAGACAAATTGTCTAGGAATTCACTTCTCCTGGCTCTCACCGTCCACTCAGTGGGTACAGAAGAGAACTGAAATGTCCAGAAAGTGTAGAGTAGTCACTATTGCTTCTTACCACAGCTGTCTGTCATATGTGAGTTTGTGTAGGTGGAATCAGAAAGAGTTCTGCTTGTAACTGCAGAACTGTGCAGGTACTGCACATGGCATTTTCAGTCTTGGGGAGGCTTCTGGAAATGTCACCCCATAGCTCCAGAAAAAGACTCAGGCCTTTACTCCCTCATCCTTGGCTTTGTACAGAAAAGCAAGCAGTTAACTGAGTATTAAGCGAGTTCCTGAGAAGCAGTGGAATCTTTCTGATTTTGTATACATTTTCACTGAAGTGGAAATGCAGGAATAGATTCAAGTTTGTGCCACTAAGGAAGATCTCAACAAGATCTCCTCAGTCTGAAGGGAGTATAATTACCTTCCCTTCCAAGACCCTAGGATCCATTAGATTTATGAAGTATACAGTCCTCTAAATGAGTGCACCCTTTGCAAGTAGGCTTTTTTGAACTCCAGAGGTCCCCTCCAACCTAAATATTAGTAAATTAACAACAGGATGATCAAAAATAATGCTGCATTCCTGCATGAATCAGCATCTGACTTCCCATGTGATGAAATGAAGATTGTTAATAGGAGTCAGTTTGCCTTGACTTGAGCTAACTGTGCAGTATTAACGTGTAGCTACCTAAGCATCAACCCTATGACAAAATATTCTTGCCAAAACTCTTAAATAATTACTGTTCATCTTGTGTTCTGTTTCAGGTTCTAACCATACTGGTGTGGCTGTAGCATTTGCCCTGCTAATTATCTTGGTTTTCATAGCTGGACTGGTATGGTACCTCTACAAAAAGAAGCGTCTTCACTGGAGTGCCTTCTCTTCTGTACGCTATCAGAGAGGGATGAATGATGATGAAACTGATGATATGTTCACAAAAGATAGCTATTGAAAAACTTTCTTCCGATCAATTTAAGCATGAACTTCACTGTGTGAAGCCATAAGAAATGAGCTACTTGATGTTTTATTACTTCTTTTTTGAAAAGCCACAAGGTTATTAATGGGGGCTAAAATTAGTTTGTTTATATACAAGTGCAATTTTTATTCAATTTAATGGTAATTCTTTATATTTGGCCTCAGCCTTTTAAGATGCAAGGTGTTTAGAGTTCTGTTGTATTTTTTAATTTATAGTATTATCTCTCTTTACTGGAATTTTTGATGGAACAAATTAATGCCAACAGTACTTCATGTAACATCACTTTAATGGATACACTTAAAATTTACTTCTCCCAATACTCTTATTTATACTAGAATTTTAAATGCCTAATTTTATAGTTACCAGCCTATAACTTTATAGGTGAAATATGTCATCTGTCTAAGAAAGAAGATAAAAGATATGTCTAAGGAAAGACTGAGAATATATGGTAAACAAACTTGTGTACATAAATGCTAAAAATACTTGAGTATTTTTCACAAAACTGAAACTTGATTTTTGTATATGATGTGTCACTGTAGCCTTTCCTATGCACTCCAAAGAACTCTATAAAGGGAAAAAGGGAAGACAGAGTTGTATATATTAATTACTCAATGATTTGATCAATTATTGTTTTGAAAAAGTCTTTTGACTTTTTTGAATGCACAGTACAAAGAACAGGTGCATTTACTTTTATGAAGGAGGATATGCCAAAGACCAAATCCATTCTGCATGTAGTGGTGGCATGAGGTGGTAAATAGGAATACATTGGCCTGGTGTGCTGAGAAGAGTACTACTGATTTCTCTGAAGCAGCAGAGCAAGGTCACAGTGTTCAACTGCCTTCTTTTCCTGCAGTTTACTTATGTTGAAGGCACTTTTCTTTGTTCCTGTTTGCACTATTTTGATAAGGAAGTGTTTATCATTTGTGTTGAGAAGTAGAGAACTCCTTGTAGATACACTTTGAGCTTTTTAGAAGAGCAGCCTGAAGGGGCACAGTAAGGGAGCCATTGTGGTAGCTTGCTGATCAAAGAAATAAGCACTTTTGTTGTTTGTTTTGGTACTTTTGGGCACAGTTGTGAACATTTGCTTTTCCTGAGGTAAAAATGAAACTACATTGTAGAAAATGTAGTTATGATGAAAATAACTCTCGTTCTTTAACTTACCCTGGTATGAGAAGTGCTTGAAATGTTGCAAAATCTGATTCCTGATGTCTTCTGGTTTAGCTTACATGCCTGAGTGCTTTGCCAAATGACTTCTAACTTAATGGACTAAATAAATATTGGTTATTGTCTTTTTCTAACTATGGTAGTAAGTGGGAAAAATTATT
The DNA here is from genome assembly GCA_013399945.1 of Ploceus nigricollis. Lineage (NCBI taxonomy): Eukaryota > Metazoa > Chordata > Aves > Passeriformes > Ploceidae > Ploceus > Ploceus nigricollis. The sequence continues at coordinate 43,725 of VXBC01011831.1, forward strand.
TACAAGTTCCCATGTTTTGAGATTTAATAGTTTTATAGATGTTTATACTCTGAGCATTTTTAGGTGTGAATCTGAAATGGAAAGTGGAAATTAGTAGTAAGATCCTGATTCAACACAAAAGGATATATACTTTCTATTAAAAAATGTATATTTTATTCTTATAGATGATGTAAATAATTTTTTCAGGCCCCATTTCTCATGTTTGTTTCATCACACCCAAGTTGTCTAATCACTGGTAATTCCTTTTTGGCCTTAATGCAGGTGAATAACCTACTTCATTTGAAATACACAGGAAGATTATTTGGCAGTATTGTTATTGAAAGAATAAAGTTAAATAAAACACTGAACTGCTTACACTGGTTTTATTTCCATGGAAGCAGTTATCAGAGCTAAGGTATGGGTCATTAATCACTGAGTAAAAAAGCACAGTGCAGGGGCTGTGATCAGAATTAAAGCCAGTAAGTGTGTGTTACCACAGTAAGAAAACTTTAGGGGTAATAGATAATCTTTGATGTATTTAAAAAGAATGCCAGTAATTTTTTTTTTTTTTTTTTGCAGTTGAAAACTTAGTTATACCTAGCTTTTATCAAGCTGCTCCAGGCTTACACAGGGAACATTCCTCTGTGCCTTTTTGTTCTAATCAGGTTGTAGTTCATTAGCACCTCAAGGCAGTGTATAAAGGCTCCTTCCATAATGCCTCTTAAAATATAGGCAAAGTTAAACCAGTTCCAGCTAAGTAACACTTGCAATTAAAGCACAGGATGTATTAATTTTAAGTGATGTCTGAGCTCTGAATTCCAGGCTCCCAAAATCTCTGACGGCTGGTCAAAGGGCAGTGTTAGTTTTAGCTTGCTGGGAGAAACATCCTATTGTGCAAGATGACTAACGAGGTCATCTGCTTCACAAATATTAATCTTAAAACTGAAGATGATGCACAGAGAAAAGGCAGCAGAGAAATGCTTTCCCAGGTCCCAAAGCAATGGAGTTGAGAAGGCATCCTAAAACTCCTTCATCCCAGAGCACAGACTGTCTGCCAGCTGTGGTTAGCTTTAGGCAAAAAGTGTACAACTTCAGTTCCTCTTCCTGAATTTTACCCAGGCCTTGGAGACTCTGGGTCATGGAAAGGTTAATCCATATCTGCCTCCTCTACACCAGCCAGCATTTTTATTTTAAAAGTGTTTCTGCATCAGTAACTTAATGGACATAGAAATCAACAAGTCTTTATGCATGAGCACCCTTTGGGCTTGATGCTTTTGTTGTACTTCTCAGCATTTTTCCCTTAAACCAAATGCACCATCTGCTTGTTGCTTTGGACATATGTTATACATGTAAACATTTTTGAAAGGAGTAAGTAAATTTCATGGCCTGCTAGTGATTTTTTGGTTTTGGTGTGGCTGCAAATAAATGAAGACCAAACATTACAATTTTTGTTGCTACAAGTTGGAGCTACTGTTTGGGCCCTTCATGCATCTGCTGTTGCTGTGTGTATGGAGCACAGTGGGATATATAACACCCAGGTTTCTAAAAGTTAGTCAAATTCATTCTGTTGTCAAGAAGTACATAAAGTTCTTATTGACCAAATTTAACAGACACTGCACAGTTTTAAAGCAAGACCTATGAGCAGTATTAAAGAACTGAGCTTAGGAAAAACAGATACCTTACTGGAGACTAAAATTCAGTTGTCAGTCTAATGGACCTTTCCCGTTTAGTTCTGTAGTTCTATGATGACAGTTGACAAAGTACTAGAGGGAATATTCTGTTAATAGCAAATTAACTTACAAATGGTGCATAGTATAAATGCCCTTATAATATACTGTTATCTTGGGTATATTCTTTATGGCTAAACCACAGTGATGGTATTTGCACATTGAAAATTCCTGCACAGTCTATTGTAATATCTGTCAATAACTAAGATTTTTTTTCAGATTTGTGGGGGTAGGGGAGGATACCAGAAGAGGTTTTTATTGTGATGACCCAGTACTGTAACACAGACAGTAAGTCCTTATGGATTTCTCTTTACCTATGCAAAAGGGACTATAATTACAAACAGTACAACAGTTCTTTGTTTTACTACCTTTCATCATAAATAGAGTAATTTACTCCAAGGTGACTTTTAAAAAAGTGGATTCTGGCAATGCAAAATAATTATTTCAAAATGTGCTTTCTGAATTATGCTGGCCTCTTATGCATGTTCTGCTAGAACAAATGAGAACAGATCTTTTTCTGCATGCTGTGTCTTAGGACACTCATACAGATAGTAAGAGTGCTGCTCCTGCTTTCTATAAGACTTCTCTTTTCGAATGTCATGTGTCATGCTCCCTTTTAGGAGACTTTTCAGAGCAGATAATTATACAAACCCATGGTGCTTACACTTTCTGTTAAAGCTAACAGGCCTTATATGCATATTCGAATTAAACTTACAAAGCAGTGGGTTGAAATGGTTTTCAAATATGCGTGGTTGAATGTCATCACCATTAGCAACTGAACTTTCATTGAAATGTCTTTTTTTCATAAACATAATCTGGGTGTTTGAAGAGCATCTTGTGTTAAATGAGAGTGTGAATTATAAATGGATGTGGATAATGGGAAGTCACATTTGCCCACAGCTTGCATAGTGAGATGCTTTGAGGAAAGACTGGGTTTCTGAAATTCCATCTTTTGTTTTCTCCTGCGGACACCATTGTTCTTTGTACCTCTCCTCTCCCATGCCTGCTTTGCAGCACTGACCATTAAGCCACCAGATGGACAACACGCCACTGCAGATGCAAGATCCATGCAGGCAGCCTTACCTCACCACAAGCTGCCAGGAAAGGGGACCAGAAAGCACCACTTCCTCCATGAAGCAGCAGCCACAAGGCTGAAACACTGCCCACAGCCCCACAGCACTGCCATGGGCTGCAGGGAAAGGACTGCAACAGCCACTGTGGACAGCTGGAACATCCTGTAGCAGCAGGACACCACAACCTTGGCAGGGTGGGTCTGTCCCACTCCTCTGCAAGCAAGAAAGCTGAGAGCAGCTTTCTTGATCCTGTCCCAAGTATTTACAACACAACAACGGGGACTACAGCCACTTCTCCCCTCTTGCAGCCGCAAGGAACTCCCTCCACACTTTCTTCAACCAGCGTATCTGTTCCCATGCAGATTCAGTGCCTTTGTACCCCACATCAGGCAGCTGCCTTGCCTTCAACCTCACACTGCAACAGGAGAAAGGAACAAGACAGGTAAGTTGCTCCTATTGATGTGTGTCTCATTAGTGGCCCTGCAAGAACTATGCCCAGTGTCTAACCCAGTACAGAGTCAACTGAGTTTATCTTCTTAGGCTTTCACTATGATTATCACTCAGGATTTTTAAGTGTTTGTTTTCATAGGAAGAACGTGTTTGTATTGGTAATCCTGAGCCCTCACAGCATTTTGGGGAAGGCCTGGGGGCCAGTGCCTGAGGTCTGTGAGGGGCCCCAGCCGTGTCCCTGGGTGCAATGTGGGAAGGAGGTGGAACAGGGCTCTGGAACACCAGAGCTCTGTTCTGTAGCTGGCTGGGCTGCCCAAGCCAGTGCTGGGTAGCAGACGTCTGGCAGGAACCAGGAGTCAAGCACCTGACTGCTTTGCTCTGCGTTGCATTCAGACCTAAGCAGGGTCGTGGAATCTGAGTGCCCCATGTGATGGATTCCTCCCAGCTGGGTGTCACATCACAGCCAATGATGAGCTGGCACTGAGGTGAGTGACTGTCCCTGGCAATCTGGCTACCCGCCTTCACCTCGGCGCTGACCGGGGAATGGGGCCAAGGTGTATCCCAGCTGTGCATTAGGAATCTCTGGTCAAAAAAAGTAGCCAGGAGCCTGGGAAATTTGCATCCTACTGATTTAGGAGTTCATATTTTACAGAGGGGGCTGAAATTCTTGTGTGAGATTTGCTTAAAGGCCCAAGGGGTGCTTCTTACTTTGAAGCAAATGCACAGGATAATAATAACAATACACAGCCTACACAGAGAGAGGCTGTGTGTTTTAAAACCAGGTACAAATAAATGTTTCAAGTTTACAGCCAATAATAACTAGACACATGACCTTGTGAAACAGCTTACCTGAGGCACTGTCTTTGTGTATAAACCATTTGGTGTTTATGATGTAGGTGCTGATTATAAATTGTCTAGAAACTAGTTCATATAAAATAAACAGAGCATTCAAACTTGAATTAACTATTACAGAAATACTTGGGTGGGGTCCCAGAGGGACTGCATGTCACACTGGCAGGGTGATCAAACATTTAAAAAGGGAGTCAGAGAAAGCTTTTAGTTGGGCATCACTTTGGGATGCTATTCATGGCCACCACTTAAAAAATGCATTTGTGTGTATTGTTGTAGTCATACTGGACCTGCAGCACTCCATGTTTGTTGTCTTTATAGAGGTGTATTAATGAAACATGTGCAGTCTGAAATTCAACAGCTGCCCAGAAAGGAGACTGGCTAGCTGGCAGTAAGCAGAGGTATTTGCAGCCTCAAATAAGGACCTGGAAAATCTATGCAAGGGGATAAAGATGAAGAACAAAGAATCTGGGAACAGTTGGAAGTGATACTGTACAGACTGATCTCCAGCATCCCGAGGCTCTCAGAGCACCTGACCAAGGTATAAAGGGGAGCATAATGATAGGGATTATGCATCATTGCTTGGATTCCATACCTGTGTATGGATTGAGGGAACTTTTGTCTGCTAGTGGGATGGTCTGTCTGTGTTGCCAACAGCTCAGCTGCTACGAGTCCCAGTTTACTTCAGTGACACAAGCTCTAAGGTGAGCACCATGGCCAGGACATGCACTTATGTGGGAAGCTCAAACTGGCAGCTGATTTGAGCCAGAAGTGCTTTTCTGTTATTAGTGACTTCGGAGGTGCTGAAGAGAAGGTATGGAGCTGATCCCACAGATTGGGCCTTGGGAGATGATTAATTCCTTGCCCTGCTGTCTCAGAACCAGTGGGACATCTCCCACTGAGCAAAGGCGTGACTAAGCCCCAGAGAGAAAAGCAGATGTTGGAAACAAACCTTCCCCACTGTAGCAGCAAACTATTTTCTGCTGACCCCAAAACTTGCTTCTGGGAGGAAGGGCTGTTGTATCCTCATGCTGATGATGCCTGCTTTTCACTTACACGTTCCGAGTGTTAAGCTCTGGGTAAACCCCTTAACATGGGCACACAATGCTTGTAAGTGAATACAGCCTGTGCAATCCAATAATTTATTAAACTTTCATCTTGTAAAGCCAGTTACAAATTAAAAAAGACAGAAGAAGGAATTCTATAATAGAAATAAGCAAAATTACAACAACTAGTAGTGAGAGTTATGTTTCAAGTGGGTTCAAGCTGCCTGCAGCAACCCAAGAGCCAGAACACAGAGCTAGTGCAGAGTAAGGACGTGGATAATCAAGCCTAGTCTGATACATTAGAGATCGAGCCAGTGTATGCAGTGTATACGAAGTGTTGCTTCTCAGGCGGCCTCTGCATTCCTGTTCTCTCCCATCCGTGACCTGGTCATCTTTTAATTCCTTGTGACAACAAGGAATTAAACAATGCAAACAAGGTGTTTGTAGGCTCCATCAGTGGTGCTATTTAAGGCAAACTCCAGTTGAAGGGATGATGCACAGCAGGGGCCACCCTCTTCGGCTGATGGTGTAGCAAGTGCACGGCCTGTATGCACACGCTGCAGTGTAGTGGAAATGAGAGAGGAGCAGGGGTTATGTACAGTATTTCTTCTTGTACTGTCACCCTCAAAACTAGTGCTCTGCAACACAGTATTAGTAATATTGGCACAATTTGATGCTGAATTGGAATGGAATCTGTTGCATCCTGACTCCTACTTTTCTATGCAATTTCTGTTTCATAGCTAACAGGCCTTAGCTGCTGCTACTTCAGAAATGGAGACAGCCAATTTTAAATGTGGAAGAAGGCCCACATTACATACAACTCTGCAGTTTCATGGGCCTTTGCATTCTAGGATCCCAAGACTAGACAAGGGTCATGGAAAACAGCTCACCACCAGGTTTCTTGTTTGTTAACACAACTAATTTATGATGGGACTGATACTGAATATTGTTTTAAACAATTAAATCAACTTTTTGAAGTCCAAGAGGCAGAAGATGATGTCTTTCATGGAGAAGAAAAAAATTCTGCTTCTTCAAATTGCAGGTAGCTATAAAAACCTCCAAGAAGCAGTTGTTTTGGCAAAGTAGAATTGTTTTCAAGTTCTGCCGAGGACTAAAGACCTAGAGGAGACCGGATGGGGATCTGGGGATTCAGTGATGTGAGCAGTTCTTGTTAAAAGTTGGGGTGGATGAACGATTTGGCATTTGCTTACTGCAGTTAAGAGGCAGTAAAAATCTTACCTGTAACAATTTATCTAGGCACCTATTCACTTAGTAGGAAACAGTTCACTTAAAACTAAGTTCAGGGACCCAGTCACCCTAAAATCCCCCTAAAGAAAGAAGGATCTTAATGCAAGCAAGCTGCTCACCATAAATCTCCAACATCCATCTAATACCTGGAGTTTGTGAAGAGCAGCTCTTCTGGAATGCTACTAAAACCATCTCCCCTCCTGGGCTGCACAGGAGAGCAGCAGTCATTATTTTTTACACAAGAGGCGCTGCTTGCAGTGTGCCCAGGATGGCACCTTAGGGCCTATTTCAGGGTGCTAGTCCCAGGGGTCTTCCTCCTAGACTGGAGTATTTAGTAGTTTAACTGAAAGTGCCACTTTTTATAGTCGTGTACCTGTGAACTTTTATTGGAAGGTAAACAACCACCTTGGGGGTTTCTATTTGTTTCTTTGTTTAATGCTCTCTCAAGTAGGGTTTGACCTCTCTGTTGGACCACTTGGCTTCAATTATACAAAGGCTTTTTCTTTTTAAGATCAGATCAGATCATTAGTATATCCTGAAGAAAAAAAACCAAACCCACAGTGATTTATATTTTAGATTTGTTTGCAAAATAAATAAATATTCTTTCAGCAGACCATGCTGTGATCACATGATCCCAGATGTCTGCATGTTCAAAATTCTTAAGGAAGCTTAAGTCTGTCTCCTGTCCTGCAGAAATGATCCTTGTAAATTTTTCTGCCAGTATGACAGGTGATAGTGAAAGCAGCAGAGAGGACACGGAGGAGGAGGATGCTTCTGACTTTGCTTCTTTAAGGTACATTGTTCATCAAACAAGCAAGGGGAAAACAAGTTTTGGGTCATTAGTATTTCACAACAGTTGTAACTGTTTAATGTCTTTGGGCAGAGGTGCAAATCCTATGGTACTGTAGATGTCACTTCAGGTTTTGAATACAGTAGTCAGTTGAATTCTTAAAAAACATCTTTGCTACACTTGTGCTGGCAAGTTGCAAATACCCATGACTAAACTAGAGCCAGTTCATCCGTATCACCTAGTCCAGATGCTTGCATGACTGTCCACACTGGTGGCTGATTTGACACTGCAGCGTTTCTTCACGATCATGTTGATGTATGCTTTCATGATCTTTATTATCTCGCCCACCTGGGGAGAGAGCACAGCAACACAGCATAAGCACTTTGAAAACCTCAGTGCACCGAGGCATACAGGACATTTTGCTGAAAGAGATTCCCCTTCTCCAAAGTCATGACACAATCAATTTTGCATGTTAATACTAAATGTGAACATGACAGTAAGAAGAGAAAGGCTTGACAAGTTTGTGCGCTGCTGTAGCAACACTTTAAAATATTTTTAGCTCAAAGTAAAGCAACTTCCATTCTACTAAATCTTTTTTTTTTTTAAGTTTGTGAAACTCCCCATTCATCTGCTGGAAAGGAATGAAAAAAAACAGGCAAACTGAACACCCAGAACTGGAAACTCTTGATACACTGGAACACCAATCAACTCCTTCACTTTCTAACCAGCCTATTTTTTTTGTTCATCCCTGTATTCAGGAAGAGATACCATGCCCTTTAGGCTTAAGCTCCCTTTATCTTTTCTCCTGGCTATGTAGTCCATTAGTCAAGAGTTCTTGCACAGAAATCTGTCTATTCCTTGAAGCTTAACTGAAGTGACTGTGTGCTTTCACGTACCTGGGAGGTTTCAAAGAACATTTCTCTCTCATCCACTGTAATTTTGAAGGTGTTGGGCTGTGGTGCTCCAAAGAAAACAATGTGCTCATACTGGAAAGTTTCTAGTGGTTTAGGATCCCCTCGTTTGTAGACAGACACATTCTCTGTGCTGACGCCAAGCCAGAGATCATTGGGGAATCCACCCTCCTTGCACTGCAGAAAGAGAAACACGACCTTTTGCATAAATGCAGTGGAGGATCAAATAATTTTCCATTCAAGAAAAAGCCCTCTGTTTCTAGCTCTTATAGGACATTTCAATTCAATACACAAACCAGGGTACTTGCAGAATCGATGATGGAGGCACTTCTGCGAAGATTTGGAACTGATACAGCTGTGAGTCAAATACTAGTTGAGTAATAAATAATTGTAATAGGGAACAGCTCTCATCAGATTTTAAAGTAATGCAGCAAGTCAATATTCCACTTCTTATTTTACATATAATGCAGTGAGTGCAAGCTACTTCCCATGGTGATCCACCTCAGCAGCAGCAAAACTGACAGAAGTGAACTGTGGCCTCCCACTGTAGCACACCCCAGTCTGCACAGCTTCTGTTGTACAACTACAGACCAGGATTGCACTTTTTGCTGGCAAGAACAGCAGAGCTTTGTTTTACTTTGACTTTCACTAGCCACCACTTCTTAAACCCCTCTCTCCTCCCCATTCCAGCATTATTCTAACAGAGGGGGAATCCATTGTCTCCCTTAATTTACCAGGATGCCCTGCCTTGCTTGCTCTATGCTCTCTGTGTCATAACTCTTGGATATTGTGATACTGCAGGCTTTCCCTGACATTACTAAGGCAAAATGTATCCAATTCCCAAAATTCCCATCTGTTACACACAGCTTTATCTGTTCTCCAGACTGATACCTCTCCTCAGCTGTGGTTTTAGGAGTTTATTAATCACTCACCTCAACATCAAAGAGGGTTGACCCGTAACCTGGCCACTCCTTTACAATGGACATGTATTTCACCATGGCCTGATGCTGAGAGAGCCCCTGCAGCTTGGTCCACTTCTGTGCTATGCTTGCCCGAGCAGCTGAAAGCTCTTCTTTTACCCACATCTCCATCATCTGCTCCTCTTCTACCTTCTGCTTCTTTACAGACCCTGTCTTGAAGCTACGCTTCAATGTCCCTTCAAGGAAGCTGGTCCGTCTCCTCTCCAGAGTGTGACTGGTACTGCTGCTGCTCTTTGTTGAGTGCAGTATTTTGGATTTCAGCCTGTTAACTGGGTAGATTCCATCAAGGGTCCAGCTTATTTTGGAATAATCTCCATGAAGATACTGCAGTCGCAGAGCTGCCAGACGCTGCAGAGTGTCCTCTGGCCCAGGAAAATGACCAGCTATGAGGCTTTCGTGAGCCTACAAACAAAAAGTCCCCCAAACTCATTAGAAAGCAAAAGCACACTTTATTCACACCTGGGTCCAGGCAGAGATTCCTGTCACATCTGCTGATCCCAGTAGGATAGACATAATTCAGGAGGTCAGAGCAGACATTGTAATAAATATGTCAAAGTCTGCAAGTGGTTGATATGGGGGGGACACCCCTTTCTGCAAGCCTGAACAGGACAGAGATCTTTGAGGGGCTCCTATCCTGTACAGAAAGTCCTACAATGAGGATCTTTTAGGTCTGGAACAGATGGAAGAGACCAGAATTGAAGCAATTTGGTTTTGTGCTGTACCAGCTACAGCTCCTGTGTGAAGATTATATTCAACACCAGAGTAATATATAATAAATTCAAGATTTTCAAGCACAGTTTCATTACACAAAGGACCTTCCACCTCTTCCTCCTTCACCTGATGTCTCCACCAATCTTCTTGCTTCCCTTTGCCTGTTTTTCTGTGAAATCTATTAATGGGGCTTTTTGCACATCCATCTAATGTCTGGGTAACACCTACTCTCCTACTGTTACTTCTCTTTGCCAGTTAAAGCTGTGTAGACTGAAAGCCTTGTCAAGAGGGAGTTTGCTACAACTGAGGTTCCACAGAGCACCACATGCTCCTGACTGTTTTCTAGACATTCTCTAGCTAACAATGCTTGATGTTCATTTCAAGAAAGGAACCACCATCTGAGTGATGTACATGCCATGCATTTGACTATCAGTGAGTTTCAGTCTTCATGACTTACTGCCATTAACACAGATGATTCAGTAATTTTCTATGATTTTCTGAGGCAAGGTCAGTGTTCATTGAAGAAATACAGATGAGACAAATCACACAGCTGGTGCTCCAGTTGGTTTAGTTTTATATCCCAGCTGCAAGGCTCTTTCATACCAGTGCGATCTCTGATCTTGCCAGCATCATTGTGCTATGGAGTACAGTGACTTAAAAAAATAACAGACTACTCAGCAGATAAATATTGTCAACTACATTCTCCTTTCCTTTGTCTGCAGTACTCTTCTAGTGCCTCTCTGTTAATCAAAAGAAATTGCCCAAAAGATATTTCATAGTTAGTTCTGGTAACACCCAAAGGATGTGCTGTTCTTGCAAACTAATTTGCAGATAGACAGATAGATCTTCTAGTTTTCTTTACATTTATGTTCTGCAAGCAGCTACTTTTAATGATTCTCTTAAATCATTACCTGAATTTCTCTGCCTTCTAAAATTAGAGACCAAGTATTAAAAAAATTCATTGTTAGTGTTTCATTTTTTCTAAGCCTTTGCTAATTTTTCTTGCTTTTGTTCTAATACTCATTTTCCCTAGAAAATTTCACGGTCTATCTGCTTAGTAGATTCCAGGCAAAAATCCAACACACCAAATTCTTCTGCTGCAACCAGAATTCCCATTTGTAATGAAAGGTAAAGCAGTTTTTTGTATCCTCTTGTGTGCTTTTGCCACCCTGGAAACCAAATCATTCTCCCAGAGTTAGCTTACCTGCTCAAACATGAAGGCAAATTCCACACCATCTTTGGGAACATTCTCAATATCCAAGAAGCAATAAAGCTTAAAATACAGTTGCCACTGTCCTTCCTCCTCTTCTTCTTCAGAGCCAGCAAGTCTGTAAAATACACAAGAGAATGAGAAGGGGAAAAAACAGTAAGGAGAAGTACTATGGTACTGGAATGTCCACAGTGCAAATCACAATCTGAAGGTAACCCTGGATTCTGAAATCCAGTGTTACATCCAACTGGGAATTAAAGGTTTCATGAAACATTCTTTTACCTCTCAAACTTGGCCAAGATATCAGCCACAATCACCCGACTCTCCACAGCACGGTCAACCTGCTGATTATGTTCAAAGAGTGCAAACATATTCCGGCTGTCCTCCATTGCCAGCCCTCGGATCAGCTTTTCAACCACCTGCAGAATCAGACACATCACACAGTGGGCATCACTCCCCCTTTCACAATGAAGAATCAGCACCTCTTCAGGACACCCATCATTTTATACATCTCCATCACATTTCTCCCTTAATGACCGTGTTTTCAGATTAAAGAATTCTGACCCTAAAAGATCATTCCCTGCAATTAAGTCATTATGTATATTTGATCATCCTTGCTTTTATTCTCTGAATCTTTTCAATCTTCGCTACCTTTTTGAGGATGGGGGAATTAGAATTCTACACAAGATACAGGCACATAATGAATTTAGATGTCATGATGACATTCTCAGTTCCTCTAGTAACAATTCCACTTTCTGCTCTGTTTAGCACTAATGTTTTCACAGACATGACTACTGCAACCTGGAATCCTGCTTCTGACCTGCTAATGATTAAGTTACTGGTAGAATAACCCTCTCAGAAGGATTCCATTATGAACTAGAATTTCTCCTTGCCCAGAAAAGTGTGTTTAGCAAGTTTCAGACAAAGGGCAGAACACCAGAAGTGTTTAGATTTTGCAACACAATTTTCGAGTGATACTCTACAACCTGGGCACTGGTCTTGTAGAATAAGCTGAACTTTGCCCAAAGATACAGCAGAAGAGTTGTAATTAAAAAAAAAAAAAAAGAAACTGGAAATAAAGGGGAAAAGGGTGTGCCTTCAACAGACCCACTCTCCAGACACAGGCGTGCTCACATTAATCCTACTAATGCATTACCTCCCCAGCGCTGGTGTGGGAGTTGATGGTTATTTTGCAGGAGCCACCACCATGGCAATATACTGTCGTGGTCATTTCCTCACGGGTAAGAAGAGCTTGTATTTCCTCCTGGGAGGGCACAAACTCCCTTGTCTTTGTTCTCTTCAGAGAATCACTTATGAACTGTGCATACCTATCTATTTCTGAGTCTGGAAAGAGATCTTTCACCCTAATTGTAAAGAGAAGTAAAAAAAAAATCCATTACACAGTGAACAACACATGACCCTAGAAATGAGACTACTGCAAGTAAAGAGTTTGGTAGAGATGCTGATGTCAAATGCAACCACACAAAAATCAAGCTTATTTCCTAAACCATACAATCTGCTTTTACTAGTCATTTGAAAGTCACTTCAGTGGCACTTCTCAGCAATGTATGAAATAAGCAGTTCAAAGTTTCAGGAGTGTAGTGACAGCTGAAGACAGCAGGATTGACAATCTCAATTTACAAAACTGAGAATAAAAACTGTGAAATCAAATTTAAACTTTTTTATTTATTCTTAATGGTTTTGGTTGGGTTTTTTTTTTTAATTTGCTGGCTGTGTTTGAGCCACTTCTACAGTATGTCTGAGAACTGAAAAGATAGAAAGCAGATGCCTGTACACTGTTCTCTTCCCTCCAACACCAGCAGGCCTAAGTATAACATTATTTGCAACTCCAGTGATAAAACAATGAAATGGCTCCATGGAGTATCTGCATCTCTTAGACCCAGGCCATGGATGTAGCTATTTCGTGTATTGACACAAAACTCATCTCACTCTTTCCTAACCTGAAAGGAATCAAATAGATTTTATTGATCTTTCGCATCATTAGGAATGGAGCAATACAGCTGCAGATCAGGCCCAGTGCAGACTGCCTTGTAAAGCTGCATTACATGCTGAAGATGACTTGGGAAGAAATGTAGATTATTTAGTTCATGAAAATGGGAGGCTAAAACAGATTAAAAATACTAATTGCAAGCATTATGTGCTTAGTTAAACAAATCTTGAAAAATTATAAACTGGATTTACAGTATCTCTCCTACTTCATATTCTTTTTGCTGGTGCCAGCTGCAAGGTAGGACAGATTTCCATAAGTATGAAAGTACAGACCTCACCTTTCCTGCACGTTGATAATGTTTATATGTACATTAGTAAGCAGCAGGTCATCAGCTGTAAATCCACTACAACACAGTCTCATGGTATTCTGTTTGGGTAACTTACACAACAGATGGGTGGCAAGGGGCAGGGGAGTCTGAATACACAGAAAAGCTGGTGGTAAGAATTGGGCAAAGGAAGGAGGCTGGAACACCACAGGAAGATGTCTGCACAGCAAGAGGGTGAGACAGGTAACTACAACAGGCAGTGGAAGATCAGCAGAGCAAAAGGAAACAAGCTGCAAATGAAAGAAACGTTTACCTTCGGAGGTGGAACTTGAGGTAGCGCAGGATCCCTCTGCTGGGCAGGAAAGTGCAGCTCATACAGGTCATCAGTTGCCAGTGGTGCAGGTTCCCAGTACTGTTGGGATGTGGCATGTGGTTGGTTTGCTTGATGAGCTGACAGTACACTTCATCACGGAGGGGCTTTAAATCATGGCAGGTCTGCAGGATGCCTTGGATAATGGGTATGGGGTCAGACACTGTCTCGATTTCCTGAAGGGAGTTAAAGATCTTCACCGCTTCATCCTGTAAGCTGCTGTAACCCTTCTCTTGTTGCACTGGGGAACAATCACAAAGATGACAAGAGGTGAGCATCTCCCTCATTTTCTACTGGCCCAGCAGTACTGCAGTCAACTATACTCCTCTGTCATGGAAGAACAGCAACCTGAGCATTAGCGCGTATCCTGAACTTTAATTTATACTTAAAGTTCATTAATGCTTCCTCTCCAAATGTTCAAATGCAGTTTTAATTTGTATTTTCCAACATCTCATTTGTCACCACTCCCAATCCATTTCTGGATACACTGCACAGAAAAGCGGAGTAATAATTTTAAGGGAAATGAACACTGAAATATAGTTCAGGCTTCAGTGTCTGCAACCAAAGTAATGGAACGTGGCCATTGAAGCCTGGCTTGTGTAATTCCAAAATTCTGTGTTATGCCTGTATTAGCTTTGACCCCTGGGCCAACATAGAACTTAAGCAAATTGCTCTACCACAAATGCATCTTATACCTATTGTTTAGATTTAAAATGCCTAGACCAAAACTTGAGTTTTTTAACCACCTAAATGTCTGCTTTTTGAACTGCTCAGACATGTGTGATACCATTCAGATGCAGGCTTGCACTCTCCTTTGCACGTCTCTGGGGCTTCAGGTCCTTCTGAATCTCCTGTACAGCCACTGCTTCCCCAGTGGCCATGTATTAACTGTACAATACAAACACACAGCTCTAAAAAGTAAGTTCCACAGTGTAAGTGTCTGTATTTTTCCTGTATTTCAGAATTTTTTTTTCTGTGCTTTTAATCTGCCATGTAATTGGATCCTTGTATTGTGACAGACCTAATATCCTTTCACTTTCTCCGTGACAGTCTTCTGGCCCTAAAAACTTCATTTTGAGGCTGAAGAATCCTGCTCTCTATTTAGTCACTTAATTGTAGGCAAGTTGTTCTGTACCTCTGACCATCTTTGGGTAGGTTTTTACATCTCCTATGTCTTTGATGAGATGTAGAAGGCAAAACTGTATCCCGTACTCAAGATGCAGGTGCATGATACATATACAGCTGCACAAAGACTTTATTTTTCCTTTTCTAAGCTTTCAAAACCTTACATTAGCTGTTTTGTTTCTGTACTCACTACAGGTGACATTTTCATAAAGCTATGTAAATTGATTTTCACTTTCCTAAGCACAGCTAGATCACTACCAGTGTGGCAGACTGTTTTTCCCACATACATTGCTTTGATTGAAATTAATTTCTTAAAAGAGTCTGTGGCTCAGTCACTCCACATGAGACATTCTTCTATAGTTCTTCAGCAGCTTTCAGTTTTACAATGTCAAATAGTCTGTAATCATCAACAGATCACTTTGGTTTCTGGTGGCCCATTACTCTAGCTCTTTTGTGTTTCTGACACTTTTGAAAAAAGAGTTCATTTAGTCTGGTTTTACAGCAGCTTCTGTAGAAGTACTACCCCACTGCCAGCTGCACGATGTAATCCTGTTGTAGTATTTCCACTGGAGACACTCACAACCCAGCTGAGGCTAAAGGATGACAGGCTGCATGTCCCCTGGATGGATGATAAAACTATCTGCCCCCATTTACTCTAAGATTCAATGTTCCCATAAAAGGCAGCAAAAATGGAACACAGTCCAGAAGAGAAAGGGACTGCTCCCTCCCTGAATCCTGCCCCAAACAGACTTCACCTGCACAGAGAGAGCTTACAGGCCCATTTTGTGGTGCTCAGGCTCCTCACTGACCCTCAAAATGAGAGTGGATTCTGCCACTTGGGTAAAATACTTACAGTTTATACTGACATCTCCGTATGGTAGTGGGAGCAGTGGGGAATGCAAGGGGTGCTGGGTGTATCGCAAGATTGGGTTCCTCCTGTACGTCTGTTCCACTACTTCAAAGTTTGTGCTGTTTTCCTGGAAAAGAAAGCAAAAAGTCATTATCCTCAAACAGACACAGTTCTTTGTAGGATGCCCTTACACATTTAGGTTCAAGCTCAATCACCTTTTCTAAATTTCTGGAGGTGCCTAGGGGGACTAAGTGATCAAAGCATAATCTGTATCTAAAAATTACCCTGTATGTTATTTCTGAAAATTAAACATAAGAATAGCCATGCTACATCATCCCACAGGTCACTAAGCACAGAATCTTACCTTCAAGCGTGGCTTGCATAATGTATGTGGCATGATCCCTCTCTCCTATGTCCTTCAAGCTTTCAACAGGACATGGTTAATGGACTTTCTGATCACAGATCAACCATTTTCAGTGTGTAACAATGAGCCTGCTCTCAACTTTTCTGGTTGTGCTATATGCGCTTACAGAATGAAGAACCAAAATGCTCCATGGTGTTCAAAATCTGGGCCTGTCACTACCACACACACTGCATCACATTCTTCTGCATTTTGTCCTAGACTTCTTCCTAATAATACATTATGTTCCATTTGTCCTTGAACCCTGAGCTGAAGTTTTCCATGGTTTTCTACAATCACTCCCAGCTCTTTCTTCCTAAATATGAACTATCTAATTTCATCTAGTTTAGAGTTCACCACAAACACATTTCTTCTGAAATTTGCTTTGGTGTGTCTTCTTAAATGATTCTAGGCTTATTTGCCAAAGTTTCTGGCAAGTTTATTCTCAAAAATTACTCCTGTGGTACAATGTCTGCTATTTTGAAGGATATTGTCTTTCCACCCTTTACTCTGATATTTAACCATGCAAGCCTAAGGTATGAAGAGAACTTCAGGGTACATCAAAGTCAAATGGCTGGTAGGAATGGAATTTTTTGTATTTGCATCTGAGGGATGCTTAGGAGCGGAAAGGATGGAGCAGATACTTGCAAATATTTGAAGGTGTAATCCTGCATGCAATTTTTAATTGCACAGAGTCGTAGTCTAGACTTATGCAGATCAGCTAGCAAAATAAAATTCATGTAACATTTGATTTTTTTTGTTGCACAGTTGTGTGAGTTTATTTTTTTACCCTTTTTCATTTTCCCCTTAAGACAGTAACCCCATTTTTTGCCACATTCTCAGCAATGACTGGGTTAGGCCAGTGGTGGTCTGGCTGCTCCCAACTCATGTGGGAATTTGCAGGATGCCACCTACCCTGATGTCACGAATGAGCTGCTGTGTAGGTGTTTCTATGGGAACTTTGCTGTCAATGACACCCTGAATGGCAGAGGCCCAGCGCATGGCTTCGTTCAGCAGCTTCGTGTACAGTCTGTAGGAGTGCTTCCGCCCGTGGACTATGATGTTCCAGTAGCCTGTGCAGAAACAAAGGTGGAAAGGTGAAACTGCCTTCCATATTATGTAGCTGATTAGGGGTTAGCAAATGTGACATTCACCTACAAGAAGGGCCAGAAGGAGAATCTGGGGAACTACAGACCCGTCAGTTTGGCCTTGATACGGGGGAAGGTTATGGAGCAGATCATCTTGGGTGCCAAAGGAGAGCAGTGGCGCTGGACAAGGGTCTGGGGCACAAGTCCTGTGAGGACTTGTGGCTGAGGGAGCTGGGGGTGTTTAGCTTGGAGAAAATAAGGCTCAAGGGGGATCTTATTACTATCTACAACTACCTGAAAGGAGGATGTAACCAGGTGGAGGTCTGTCCCTTCTCCCAAGTAACAAGCAATAGGACAAGAGGAAAGGACTGCCAACAGACTGTCCAGGGAAGTGGTTGAATCACCACCCCTGGAGGCATTTAAAAAATGTGTAGATGTGGCACTTAGAGACATGGCTTAGTGGTAGACTTGACAATGTTAGGCTAATGGTTGGACTTGGTTATTAAGAGATCACTGATTCTCTTTTTGCCTGTGGCTTGTGGCTGATGAAAAACCCCTGCTGCTTTCATAGCAGTATACATACAGTATGTCTGGTTAAAATCCACTAGGCAGACATTAACGTCCCCATTCCCAAAACAGATTTATTGACAGGGAAGTCCCAGTCCAGATTTTTGTACAAAGACAGCTTTCCAAGATGCAAGTATCTTGCAGTGTAACCTGACTACCTGCCTGCCAACCAGGCAGCTCACTTTCACAGACAGCATTTGGACTACACCATCCTGTTAATCACTTGAAAAATGACCACTCTACACACAGCACCTAGTCAGATTGCCAAATCAACTCTCAGAACTTTTAAAAATATGTTTGACAACCTGAGAGAACGTGTCAAAGTGATGGCAATTCTATCTGCTAAAGGCAGCCCTAGACATCTGTTGATACCAAAAATGTGGACACTTTCTTGTGAATGAGCAGAATAAATTTCATCTCATAACACTTTACTAAATACTTCCAGCTTCTAGCCCTTCTAAAAGGTATCCCAACCAAACAACTCCAGTGGTCAAATGTCCAGTTTTTCAAGTCTTTTTCTAAGGTTCACAATTTTTGTATGGGAGATTCACCCTTTATCCCATAACTTGGGTTCCTTTCCAACTCCTAAGGCAAGCAATGGAGGATCATGCCAGATCCTGCCCTCCCAGAACTCTGTCATGTTGCACAGAAAGCAAACACAGGCCTTTCCTATCTTTTCTTTCTATGAAGTTGAGTGGTACCATAACACATGCACTTTACATCCCCTACAGGGTATGGGATGGCTACTATGTAAGAGGTTAACACTGACCTCAGAGACATATGTAGGTCATGCTACAAAGTGACAGTTCTGGAGATGTACTAATAATTAGTGTCAACTACAGGAACTCACACCTGTTACCTTGCCTGGGGAACACTGAGATAAGTAGTGGCTCTACTCAGTGAGAAACATCAGCACTGTGTGCCTGTGTCAGGTGTGAGGCACTTACAGTCACTTGCACACTTTGCAAATCTCTTACAGTTTCCATGGGCAGAGACGTTTGCAGCCAGACACAAAGCCTCAGACGACATCAAGACTGCCTTCTCAACATGCCACACCACTACAGTCCTGCACCATCCCCTCTTCAGGAACTGCACACCTGGACTCTGCTCTTTACCACCGTCTCCCTCTCACCTGTGTCTTTGAAGACCCTCTCATCGGGCTGCACCACGGAGCAGAGGCTGTTGAGCACGAGCGTCCCGAGCTTGGCGGCCGTGCGCTCGGACGACTTGTAGTAGTCGAGGGCAGTGTTTGTCAGAACAAACCAGCGCTTCTTCATCTTCAGAGAGGACATCTTGTTGCTGCTCTGAACCTCCTTATGAAGCCAGCCTAGCACGGAAACACAAACGTGTCGTTACGTGCATTGCTCCCATGGTCAGGACACATTTTAGATTTGTTGCAAAATAAAGGAAAAAAAAAGATGAAGAAAATTCAATACTTCAACAGAAAAAAATTACAGCCTGCATTGCTAAAGCTGTCAAAAAGATAATTTTCTACTCAGAGGTGTAAAAAGCAATGTCCACCCACAAGGCAAAATGTTCAGAAAAGGTGGGACTGAACCAAGAGGCTCAGAAAAAAAGAAAATATATAGATCTTCCTGAATACAGGCCTTTGTACAGTCTATTCTACTGTTACAGAGACATCTTATTAGGAAGAGCAGAGCATACTCTGCAAAGGATCATTCGTTCTTCTCTTTGACTAATGAACAATACTAGATAAAAGGAACTGTTGCCTTGCAATTAAGTATTTTGAAGTTAAGGTACTCAAACTGTTGTCTTATAGTCTACTTTGTATCATTCAATCTCCTTGACATTTTTAATAGTGGAAGGCTTTTGCTACATTTTGGTGGCCCTTTTCTTCTGTCCTTCTGCCTTGCCATGACCACTCCATGACCTTTACTTCTTCACAGACATTTCTGGAAGATGAAAGGCAATTTGCTCATGCATTTGCTTTCCACAGACTGGATTGGGAGTGTCTTCATATGTTTGAGACCATGCGATAAGCTCAAAGTATAGAGAAAATTTAAAATATTTAAAACAAATGGGTGAATATTTTGCAATATATGTGTGATCCCTATTCACGCTCCGCCATCTTCAACTAAGCTCTGACTAAAGATGTAATTTAAACCTTTTGCTCAAACTCAGATAATTTTTTTCACCTCACTATGTCTACCGTAACCAGGTTAGTTAGTTTAGCTGAGGACAGCAGCAATCCCATAAAGATCTCTCTCCCTCCCTCCCTCTCTACATGACAGGTGTCAGAAGGAACTGAGCTGCCAACAAAAGCCACAGTGTCATGTTATAGTCCATCTAAGCCAGCTGCTCCTCATCAGCAGCCATGCTCCTTCCTATTCCCTGGTGGCATTTGCCAGACATGTTTAAGTAGGCTAGAACTAGCATCAGAAAATGAAACATATGAAGCATTTTTTATTTCCACCTGCCAGGGAATTAGATAAAATCCAGGGTTAGCACACACGTGACATGGCAAACAGCAGGCAGGAAGGTAGGGGGGGCAGAGAATGACAGCTTTTGGGGAGCAGCTAAACCCTAGACTGAATTAGTAACAATCAAATCTCCCTGTCAGATTACAAGCAGAAGATGAGTTTCACATGTAATTGCATGTATTTCCTTTCACCTCTCACAAGGAATTCCTGGCCATCCACCTTGGATTCGCCTTTGGGTTTCTGCAGCAGGGAGATCCAGTGATGCATTTCCTCAGGAGTGTCGCTGTTGCAGTGAATCACACGGTTGGCTGTGATGATCACAAAAGAATTCGGTCTGCCAGAAAACAAAAGCATTAAAATTAGTCATAACCATGCAAATAACTCACAGCACACCCAAAGTCATGTTTTTTGCCTTCCCACAAACAGAAAGACTTTCTGAATACAAACTACAGAGGAGTGCAGAAATACTTAAGATCAACACTTCTTCAGTTGCTCTGTCAACTGATGAATGCAGAGACCAGCTAAATGAAAATAAATACCTTTCAAAAGCTACTTCCAAAGACTAGAAAATATTAATTAGTTAATAAGCAGCTGTAAAATGTCGTTGGCTCATTAGCAATGGACTTTGATTGGAGTGAACCAGTGCTTGTACCACTGGGCTGAGCTGGTACAGCCATTCTCCTCGTACTTATTAAAACCAGTGATGCAATAGCAAACACTGGTCTCAGTAGGATCAGCTAAAACATGTTTGAGACTGGCTTTACAAAGGATGAGCTGATCCTGACAAAGCAGAGGAAAAACTATTGTGTTGCTGCTGGATGACTTTGTCCTTCTCTTGCAACTGTGTCTTACCAAAAGAATATTCACAATTCTGTACAGAACTGATGCTTTACAGGAAAATAGAAAAATAGAAGTATGACCAGTTCCAAGAGGACAGACTCATAAACCTTTGAAAGCAAAACCAGATTTCTGTGAGAAAACACAGAAACTGAAAAGTAGAATGCAAGTATGAAGCAAAAGATGCAATCAAGCTCTGTTAGAAAAATGCATAAACCTATGGAAGATAAAAATAAGCTGCATAAAAATGTTGGTTGAGAATAAGCATTCTCCTCAGAATTTGTTTAACATTGCTTCAAACACTGATATTCCAGAAAAGCATACCTCAGCACATACATAAACAAATTTTGACTGCTAAGCTTACTATTTGTTCCCAGTTTTCACAGGTTCACAGATTAATTATGAGGAGTACAGGCTGAGAACTGCCTAAAATGTTTTCATCAATGAAATCTTAGTTCACTTCTGAAATGCATTTTCTAAACTACTAAAAAGAAAGTCCTAGCAATCTGTGTGAGAGCGCAGAGGTCTGTCCCCAGACCACAGAGATAAATAACTTAATAGCTAACATTTTACTTCAGCACTGTGGTGAGTATCTTTGCCCTGGCTGAACCTGTTAATATGTGGGAAATAATTAAATGTTAACATAAAGTGATATGAAATGTCCCATCATCTCTTCTCTGAAACTAAGTAACTAAAGATCTGTGCTCTGTTGCATTGCAGAGATATCACGAATACTACAGATCTCTAAATTCCTCCATTATTCTTCCACAATTTTGCTTCTTTCCCCTAAATTTCCAAGATTAACTCAAAATTACTCTGTTGAAAAAATGCAAGTGCTGCTTTTGCTGGACAGATTTGTTCAGTGCTAGTAGAAGATAAAACTATAACTTTCTGGCATTGAGATTATGCGGTTTTCACTTTTAGGAGCTGAAGGAGAAACTTTGACTCGAAGAGAATACATATATGGACTTCATGCCTATGAAGTGACATTGTTTGAAACAAGCTGAAGATTTCAGCTATGTTTATTTGTTTGGAGAAAAAGATGTATGAGTTTAAACAAACACAAACCCCAAAGGAAACCAGGACCTAACCACAAAAATACTGTATTGAGTTTCTGATTTAAGAGATGGTCAGATTGCTGTACCTACCTATCAGGATTGTCTGAGGCACAGACAGAGTCAATAAGCCCAACATCCAGAGTTCCCTGTAGAGTGAAGAAGACACAGATTGCATTTTAGATTACAGGTGTTCTCCTCTGTGAACAGGATTGGAATTGGAACCATTCCTCTGAATTCCAATAGCTTGAGTAGAAGTGAACACACGAGGAAGGCACAAGTGAATCATCTTTGCTCCCTGAACAGCATAAGATTGCAAGGGGCTCCACAGGACTGGAGGAAAAACAGTTACAAGTTTCCAGAGGGTATTATGAAGGTCTGAAATAACCTTAGCTATTATCTCTGTACTGGCAAAATACATAAATACACCATTTTTTCCAACTGCTATCTTCTGTCTGGAATAAGTGTGACCCAGACTAGTCCCATCCAAAGACATTTTATCTGTGTCAGGCAGCCTCCCTCTTCTCCTCCAACTGAAAAGAGCTATCTGTGGTCAAGCTGAGCAACCCACAACAAGCACCATGTTCCCCACTGCTTACCCTCTTTGCTACCAGCTTTGCTGTTTCTTTATGATTACCAATGTCCAAGTCTGTTACACTGCTTAAGAAGTACAGCACTCCATGTGCTGGAAAAACATGCACAAATAGTTAAACACAGAGGGCTCCAAGCATGCCCACAGGCTGGTTGCACAGTAACTCACCACAGCATTCTTTGGATTGGCCTGTTCATCCTGCATTTCCCTCAGCTGCTGTGCTGTAGCGCTGTGAACTCGGCTCAGAACATTAAACCAACCACTGCCAATCAAAACAGAATCAGAGTTAAACTTTCGGGAGTGAAACTGGCTCGAGAACATGATCAAGGAACCTGGAAAGATTTCAGTGGGAAAATTTCTTCATTCACAATTTCCTGAATACTATGTCAAAATATCTCTTGGGCTGATCATACCAGATTCCAATGTCTTCCTTCCTCCTTATTTATCCATGAAAATTCTGTGCACGTTCTTCAACCCACTGACAGCTGCTCCTGCAAAATCCAGTTTTCCACTTGTTATTCAAGGAACTCTAAGTAGGCAGTGGCTTTACAGGGAGCCCATGTCAGCAGACTGAGAAGAGCATACAGCACTTGTAAAAACATGGTTAGTTGGGAATCTTCCTGGACTAGAGTCCTAGAGACGCCTGGGAGCCTTCTTGATTAGTCTCTCTCTGATCTGCTAATAAACTTGAAAGTCATATGGCTGGCAATTAATCATGGGTTTGTTTATAAGTGAATTTGGAGTGAAGTTTTTTGTCTGCGAAAGGGCTTCTCTTACAGACATATCTGGAGGCTAATTGCTGTTGCAGAAAAAGCAGATTCTTATCTGCAGCTTCCAGTGAGATCAGCAAACATCCATACTTCATGGAGGATTCTCCAACTGGATACTCTGCGACATCTGCTAACCTGCCCTTTGCTACTGCAAGTGCTGGTGCTTTCTTCTCCCTCAGAAGAGACTGATAGGGCATAGACAGGCCACAATTGGTTTACACTCATCCTAACAATTCTGCAGTGTTATCTTAGGGCATGTCTACTGCAGTTGTGGAAGTTCTGGGTTAAGAAGTTACTGCTCCTTCCACCACTGCTCCCTACATTTGCCCGTTTCTTGTCCATGTGGCTGTTCTTCAGTCTATATCTGTTAAATTGTATCAAAAAACCTTCCCCCTTTCTCTCCTACACCAAAATAATAATAAACCCTAAATAACTTCACAGAACCAGTAGCTCAGAGAAACAGTTACACCGTCAGGGCTGAGAGAGCAAAAGCCTTGGTAAAAGTGGGAGCACATGAGTGGCTGGGGACAGTAACCTCTTAACTTGGCTGTGTGCAGCCAGGACAGGTTGTCCAACCTGCCCTTAAACAACTGATTCCCACTGTCTGGCCAGGATGCCAAGAAGGAAGGACATGAGTCACTTGTTTGCTTTGCACTGGGAAGATTTTATCAGATGACACTACAGACTCTGATAAGCTACGGCCTTTTTCTGTCTCCTGGATAAAACCCAGCTGCTCTCGCAATCATTTACAGACAACATGAATAGACTTTTTGTTTGATTCAAGATTCCATTAAATAAATAAATCAGCTATTAGATGTTCCAGTTTATATTAAGGTTTGTGTGTCTGCTGAAGTAACCCTTGAATTCCACATGCTCACAGCCACATGAGAAGCTGGCAGTCCTGTGACTGCCAGACTGAACCACAGCCTTGGCAGCTGTAACATCAAGTCCCCAAAGTAGGTGTGATGCATCCCAGGAAGCACAAAATGACACTCTGGAAAAAATCCCCCCTTTTCTCCAGCAAAAGGGAATTGATTTTGTTTCTCAAACTCTCCCATGAGTAGCTGGGTCAGGCCTGCACTGAATGAACCAACCTAACAAAACTTCCTGCTGTACCTGGCATCTTCTGGTGACTCTGCAACAATGTGGTAAACTCGGTCTTCTGTCACAATGTCCAAGGCATTCTCCTTTTCATGAATATCCACAATCTCTCTGGAACACAAAAAAGCACAAGAGCCAAAGCTGAAAACCTTTCACAGGCCTGAATTCCATCTGGTCAATTCTTTCACATCACACCCTTCACCACACAGAAGGGAAAGCACTGGTTCAGATGGCTTGTAACTCTGACAGAAATACAAAATTCTGCCAATACACATCAAAATGTTGAAGAAGATCTATACAGTTAAAAACCAAAGCTTAAGGCGTTATATGGATTTTCAAGACTCCAGCGGACTAAATGGAAGAAGGGATAACAGGGAGGTTGATATAGAGATCTGTTTACAAAGTCAGGTGTGCCATTCTTTTTGGCACTTTACAGGTCTGCATAATGCTAAAAGGTGACCAGTCTGTCCTTTCTTACAGCGTGAGCTGAGGAATTGACTATGGCAGCAGAAAGAGCATTCAGGACTCAGGAAAAGGCACAGTACATGCTGCCAAATTCAAATCCCGCTGTGAGCTTCATAATACCTCTGTGAAATGCCTGGAGAAGCCAGAAAACAGATGGAGTCTGGGTAGGAGAGAACGCATGGGGTATGTACTTAATTAGCCCCTCCTGGTCTGGCTCCATCCATGGCTTGGAAAGAGCTTCTGCTGGATTAAGAAAGGCAAGACTGGGAAAAGAACTATCAAGTAATTGCAGACTCCCTCCAGAGTAAAACTAGATGCTGTAATTGTCTTTTCCTTCCTTTGTTTCTGATTCTCCAAGCACCATGGGAGATACACAGGCCAATGAACAGCAGCACTGGACAACTCATTACTGATTTAGAGAGTGAATACTAGGGATCAAAGGGATTTCTTTTCGCACTCACTTTGCCCTTCTGATATCAATAGTCCCCTTCAGCTTTTCCTCACTATCATTCTCAAAGTACATCAGCTTGGATTCTCGAAGCACAAACCAGCGGCGCTTCCAGTTGCGGCGCGAAAGAGTCGACATTCCTCCGCCTTTTTTGTAGAGCCAGCCTGACTTCAGGGCCTCCTGCTTGGTGCGGAACCACATGAAGGCCTCGTTCTTCAGGACACACCAGCGCCGCCGCCACGGGTTCATGAGGCCTCCTGCAAAGGCGAGGGAGCGACATTTCAGCAGACATGCAACAGGGGCCATGCTCCCTTCTGATCCTGCTCCTGGGCAGGAACAGTTCCCACTTCAGTTCCTACATCAAAAAAAGGAACTGAAGGACAGAAATAAAGTTGTGCCTAATTTCAAACACAGAAAAACCAGAACAAAACTAGTGAAACAAAAGCAAAATATAGAAATACCTGCACTACTCAAATATTTTTGTTCTGACTTCAGTTTTGTAGCTGAGAATGAATCATTTAAGCCCATACCAAGTAGGCACAATTAAGTCTCAGTGGCAAAGATATCTCTGACACCCAGCTATCGCTTTATTTGTTGTTTTAAATAAGAGAATAAAGAAAAAAAAAGGAGAATAAACTGAGAACTAAGAGCAAATAAAGATGATGATTCTGGACAAACAGAAGAGGACAGCAGGTTTCCTGGATCCCATCCATCCACGGTTTTGGCAATGTCCACTTACCTTTCATGTAGAGGTAACTGTGAAAATAGGGTGGACCTGAACCATTGAAGATAGTGATTCGTCCATTACAAAACTCCTCATCTGTATCAATGTAAACATCCACTTCTTCCTCACTCTCTAGAAACTAAAGAAAAAAGAAGAGATATAGGCCACTTGGGTTCTCAGGGTCGCAGAAGGACTGGAGCAATTAACAGGATTAGAGAAGTCACATGATCAGAAGGTACAAAACTACACCTAGTCCCTTTGCAAAAAAAGCACTACAGTAAAAGTAGAGGCTTGACAGTTTATCCATTAACGCCTAAAGCAAGAGCATGGAATTTTCATACCTGAAAGGAGAGCAGTGGACACGGCTAGAAAGCTCCAGTTCCCTGCAGTAACAGAACTTCCTGTTTTTAAGGCACAGCCCACCTTGCAAAATCTAACTTGATGGGATTAAAAAGAATTTTTCATTTTGGAAAAGTTTTCTGATTTTTCTGGCAGAAAGGCCACAATGCCAGACAAGATGGAACAGTGATTTAACCCCAGCAAGGAAATTACTTGCTTTGGGTTGATCAGGAAAAAAAGCACAGTCCAGGATAACTGAACCCTAAAAACATCAATCTGAATTACTGAAATAATAGTACTGAATTTACTCATCTCTGTTCTCCAACTAGATAAAGGCCCTCAGCCATAAGAAAGCATTTCACACACAAAATAATTTCCTTTACCTTAAATACAATTTCCTTTGATTTGCTTTATTAATTTAATGTTAATGAAGGCAGTTCCTTAGACCTTTTCCTTCCTCAAATGCATGTTGCTTCTTTTTATTTTCTCTTCTGTCTTCTTTCTGTGACTCTCTTTTGTCTCATCCCTGGTCCACTCATTCATTCTCTCCCTTGGCATTAAGTTTCAAAAACCAGGTAGTCTTGGAACAGCAGATACTGATGGGATCTTGACTCAGCTGCGGTTATCACTTCCTGTGGCTCACATTATGACAAACTATCAACTGGCTTTTTCATTAGTCTTACTCACTGATGAGCCCAATAAAATCCTCCACTTCTACTTGCATTTTAAGGAGAATGGTAGAAACCAGCCTAAGCTGTGACAGAATGATTCATGATTTGAAGATTACCTGACAATGATCTGTGAGTACCTGCCCACAGAGAAGGTACCTTTACTCAAGCAGATCACACAAAAAATTCGGATGGCTGGCAGCTGACATTAGGGAAATGCAAACAAGACAACCATGCAACTTTTTTAAGAAAGGTCACAATGTGTCATTAAAAAAACATATTGAAGGAAGTAAATTGAGTTCCTAAAAAAATATATTTTGTAGTTCAAGTGTCTCTTCTCAGGGATATCATTTATTAGAAGTACTTTTGTGGCTGTCATTGGCTTCACACCTGAACTCCTCACAATATTATGTGGGCTTTGACATCCTGTCCTGTATGGGGATTTATCACTACATTTTTAAGCAGCTGGCCTGAGAGCACTCAGGAAGTCCAGAGCCAGTGTGGGATCTCAGCTGAGGTGCTGAAGTGTGAGGCCAATAGCCCAGCTTTACCACCCTGTCGTTGTCCCTGCAGCAGGAATGAAAAGGTTCAGTGATCCTGGCTGTGTGCATTGGGACCCAACTCAACCAGCACAGTAATTTCTTCCAGCTTTAGAATAGCTTAACTTGTACACAGCAGCTGAAAATAAACCCTTGACTCTGAACAGACCTAGAACAAGAGAAGTTTTAGTGACGGAGACAAATCGAACCCCAGCCTTTCCCACTTCCTCTTGTCATTGCACACTGGAACCTTAGGTCCCTTCTGTGAAATCTCCCTAAGATAGAACATACACCTACAAAATGCCAGTTGTTTGCTTTCCTTCCTCCTAAAGGGTGTTACATTAACATATGGCAATGGAAACAATCTAAAATAGGTACACATGTACTAGCTTGTGTGCCAGCAGACACCAGACAATCACAAGCCCTCTGGCCTTCAGCCTATCTATGACTCTTCCCTTTTTCTCAAGCTGATTATTGATATAAGAGAGAGTTACAGATCAGTAACTATACCCAGAGTGAGCAGGCACACAGTAAGAAGACAAAGATATTATAAACATCAACAAAGTCACACTAATGTCCAGAAAGGTGAAGGAAGAGATTCTCACCGAGTCCAGGCTGCCACGGTTGGAGTCCAAGCTGGTACCATGGGAGTGTCTCAGACCCTCCTCATCATTCAGAGGCTCAGCTGAGGCATTACCTGCATCTCCATAGCCATCAAACTCCTCATGGTCATAGTCAGACTCCACATCAGGGGGGGAGGTGTAGATGGGCTCTCCTGCCTCTCCACTGTTACTCCTCTGCGTATCAGAGACAGTGCTGTAAACGCTTTCTGCTGGGTCAGACAGAGTTCTCTGCTCCTTTGGGCTAGTGGTTCTTTCCACAGGCAGTCCTGGAGCAGGGGCAACCTCTCCCACTTCCCTCTGGAGAAGCAAAAGGCTTGTGTTTGCAACTTCCTTTGAGTAGTTACCACTGTTTCTCGTGCCATGCTGATTTGAGACCACCAAACTGGAAGTTGGGCGTCCTTCATCATCAGCATGAAAACCCTCATCCACTTCTTCTTCAGCCAGTGGTGCCACCAGGCTGCAGTCAATGTTGAGTGTCCCCTCACTAGAAAGTGAGCGCTCTAAGTTCTGCACACTTTCATCCAGATTGCCAAAATCCAGCAGCTCCAAGAATTCCTGGGCAACCCTTGATGCCTCTTTTTCCAACCTCTGGATCTCCTCTTCTCGCTGCCGACAGATTTCATTCCTGGTGTCTTCAGAGATGACAGACATGTGATCCTCTTTCTGTTGCTGCAACTTTTCAATCTCCTTCTCCAGTCTTAAGATCTCCTCCATCTGACGTCTCTCTTCTTCTTGCAGGGGAATATCCACCTCCTCGGTGTTTACTGTTTCCACCTTAAAGAATTTAGAACAGTGTTAAAGCACTTTCTTCAACCGGTCTGTGTTCCTTGCCTGGACTTTCCTTCTTCCTGTCTCCTGTGCTTGCTTTATACTTACCATCTGCAGAAAGATGACTCCAAGCATCCTGCAATCATTCATGGTGTAAAAGCTAAAGGCAGAACTACTGGATCTTCAGGTACCCCTTTTTCCCAGCAATCTACCTCCATTATGAATCATGCAAAGGAGCTCACTGGGTTCGGTGAATTTTTAGAAAAGCCTCTCTATCTGTTGGTCCCTGTACACTGCAATTTGAATAAAAGCAGCCTGAAAGTCCATTCTCTCTTTTTGAACTCACACACATATAGGAGAAAGCAACTATATATGGATACATATATGCATAGACTACTTAAGAGCTGAAGATTTCCCAGAAATTCATTAAGAGGTCTGGAAATTTCACTGTTTCCTGAAATGAGGATCTGACCATCAGAATCTGGGGCTGGAAAGGACATTTGCATGAAGCAGGACTGTATTCACTCCAACCACAGCCCAACCAAACTCCACCCAGAATTTCTCTGCATTCTTTAGCATCACTAGATGGCTGATGGCTGACTGCTAAAGACTCTGTCTTACTCTATTTTCCACACTGAAGTAACAGGAAATTTCCAGCAGATAGGTGATAACTGGAAGATGGAAGATACTGGTAACTTTCACTGGTGTTTAGGATAAAGCCACCCTCCCCTCCACAGAGGATGTTGAAAACATACACATGAGAGAACAGATACACACATGAGAAAAAGTAAAAATAAGTTCCAATAGGATTTCTTGTACTTCCTGATAGGACTTAAGACAATGCAGTCAATATATTGGCTCATTTAAGCCTTAATCCTTGTTTTCTTTATTTACCTAGTTGCTGGTAAACTCTTACTTGTGGATGAATGCATTTCTATGCTTCTAATCTCTCCTGAACAAACACGGTCTGAAACTGGGGAACAAGTGGTATGGGGAAAAAACCAATGAGATACACAGCCATCTTCACACACCTCAGGGTAGGTGGTCTGCTCTTTGGTATGTCAAGTACCAACAATTAGATCAGTTACAAGGGGTTTATTTTAGCCATGGCAGCAGTTGGCTGCACTCTTATTTCGGCTGTTACAGGCAACAATCCAGAAAAACAGACTGTGTCACAGTGTAGCACATCACAAGGTTATCTAACAAGCTCAAGCAGTAGAGATAAAAATAGGATGCTGCATGTTCAATATGGAAATTTTCAAATAGAACCAATGCAAGCTCATACAAGAGCCTTGAAAAAAGCCCTACCTTGTTAACTCTATGCTCCTCTGCCAAAGCCAAACACCTGCAGGTTTTGAGTGAACAAAGCCCATTTTTTAAATAGTGTTGTCACAATAACAATATCAGTATCCAGGCAAAGTGGAGGCAATGAAGGTCTCTTCACAGATATTCACAAAAAAACATGTGAAAAGAACAACTTTTAAACTTACCTGGGCCACCTGCAGCAGTGCATTCAGTTGCTCCTTTTCTCTGTCAAAAAACAAGACATAACAGTCAGAGACAGACCTAGTTCTCCTATGCGAGGTTTTCAGAATTACATGGACACATCATCCCTCCATGGATAAGGTTAAAATGAGGTACTTGCTGTAAGACTGATTTAAAAGCTTTTGCAATTTAGTAAAAATCCAATTCTCTGTGGTTGGCATGACCTTTGTGGATATAACAGATTTTCCCCATGCACTTAACTTTCAGATCAATTAGGAAATTGGATTAGTTGGAACACACCAGGAAGGACATTGGAAACAGTGACAGAAAGACAAATCAGACTCATGATAAATGTAAACATAATCTTCTGAAGTACAATAAATCTGTGAATATTGAGGTTGTATGTGCATAATTGACAGATATCAGGAAACTGTTCATTTTTTAAAAACAGAATTATTGCAATAGCACCACTGAATTTGTGTTTTGTTTTGCTTTTACTGTATTAAAGCCCCAACTCACATAACTGCTCAGTGGCATGCAAAATCCAGTTTATTAGTGAAGACTGTAAGAGTCAGAGTTTGTTAGTAAACATGAGCAGAGGAAAAAAACTATCCCACAGTGTTGCAGCTCTACCCAGTTCAAAAAGGTTATACTCCAAAGCAAAGCTATCACCATGGCTAGTTTTTCCAGAGCAAGTATGCTACAAGCAACTGAACCAGCAGACAGACAAATGCCAGGGTCATGCTTAGGGAGCAGGAATAGGATGCTGCTGGATGGAAGAAAGTTACCACTGCCAGTGGTGACTTTCAAACCTATAATTCAACCCCAGGGAGAACAGCAGGGCAACGATTTTTTTTTCCCAGGCCTTGCAGATTTTCCCAGCCAAATTCTAAACTGCAGCTGCAAGTAACAAAGTCCTTAAAGCTCTCACTCTTGCGCTCACACTCTCAAAAAAAAAATTCAGGAAATATTTGTAAATGAAAGCTGACATAAGTGAGAACCAGATGGTTCCAACTCTACTGAAAGATCCCTAGCAGTCATCATGAGTAAAACAACTGCCTTAAATGATAAGAGAGCTCAAAAGCACAACCATTTCAA
Source organism: Ploceus nigricollis (assembly GCA_013399945.1). Taxonomy (NCBI): domain Eukaryota; kingdom Metazoa; phylum Chordata; class Aves; order Passeriformes; family Ploceidae; genus Ploceus; species Ploceus nigricollis. The sequence goes on from VXBC01011831.1 coordinate 75,328, forward strand.
AACACAGTAGGAGTACCACCTATAAGCTACATACTTATTCCTACAACTGTTGCTCACAGTTTTTAAACCTTTGGTATTTCTCCCTGCTTTCTAGTCATCATCAACTCATCTACACCCTTCCTGAAATGTGATACCCAAAACTAGGGACAGTACTCCAACTGAAGGGTACTGAAGCATCACCCTATCTTACAGAAACAATTCTGTTTATAGAGAGTATTTGCTTTCTCCTCTCACACAGCATGACACTGGTGACATACTCAACTTAGCCTCCAGACCTCTCTCCTGCTGTTGAAGTAAGCATTCCTCCTCCGCTCCCTGTGCATTTGATTATTCCTGACTGTAAATCTGCATATGTCTGTACCAAAAGTCATCCTGCTTTTCAGATCCTTTAACTTGCCAAAATTATCTGCACTGTAATCCTAGGCTATATGCCTACAGCCCCCCTCAGCAGATGGCTTTATCTGCAAATTTAATAAGGATATTCATATTTCCTCATCCAAATTCTTATGAAAATATTGCACAAGTACCATATCCAGCACAGGTCACGGAAAAATCCCATTCAAGAGTTCTCTTTTATTTAACAAAAAGCTAATATTGTTTATTAATTAAATGCAGTAAAACCACAAATTCTAATCTTGTTTCACATACTTTATTCCAAAGCAAATTTCTTCAAGCATCTTAGAGTATTGTCGTAACATATCAAAGCCCTTACCTAGCTTTTACCTACCCAAAGTCAAGTTACCTATCCTCCATGGCTTTTCCCTGTCCACAAGGCATGCCATAAGATACCACAGAAGGAAACAGGTAACTCTAATGCTGTTTGTTCTTCAGAAATCCACATTGGCTTGATTCCTTTATCAAGCATTTACAACTATTTGATCATTTCTTTCAGTATCTTCCTGAAACTGAGGTCAGGCTGATTGGTCCAAAATTCCCTTATTCTTCCTTTTCCCATTTTAAAAGGGGGTCATAATTGTTTGGTATTTTCCATTTTTATGGAAAAAATACTATCCACATTACTATCCACAAAGAAGAAGAAAGAGAATAGCTATTGTTTTAAACTGCTTTAGCTAGTTCTTTAATTACCCAAACATTACTTTCACCAAATCCCCATACCTTCTTTATCATTTATAATTTGATTTATCTGGGCATTTTCTAACCTTTTATTTCCATGACATGTTCTGCATTCTTGTACATCCTTCCTAATCGTATTTAATATCCAACAGCTAAGCTTTTGGGGAAGATAAAAATAGCATCAAATACCTCATTTTTCTCAACATTATTATTTTTCTTCCTTTTGAATGTTAGACAAAACTGTTCCATGTCTCCCCTCTGCTAAAAGTGTATGTACAATAACTGCATGCCAACTTCTGGTTCACTACAGCTCAAATTGCGCCTAGGTCCTTCTGACTTTGTCTCTACATTTGTGTTGTTTTTTGCTTGTTCTCAGTGGACTTCCACCTCATTTTTTAGGTCAAATGGATGTTCAGAAGGTAGCCAAGTTGGTCTGCTAATACCGTCCTGGCTACTCACTCAGGTGCCATTTAACATTAATTAGAAAACGAAAATAAAATGAGTTTGCCTGATGCCTAGAAACACTGACATTTCTCCGTCATGATGCTGGGTTGAACACATCTCTCATCGTCTGGGAACTAAAGGGCAAAAACACTCTATAGCCAATAAACTAGACAGGTCCTTCCTTTTATTATAGAATCAAACACTGAGTTGGAAGGGACCCATCAGGATCAACGAGTCCAACTCCTGGTCCTGTGCAGGAGACCCCAAGAGCCACACCATGTGCCCAAGAGCATTGTCCAAACGCTTCCTGAACTCTGTCAGGCTTCGTGCTGTGACCACTTCTTTGGGGAGTCTGTTCCAGTGCTGACAACCCTCTGAGTGAAAAACCTTTTCCTGGTATTGAACCTAAATCTTCCCTAACTCAGCTTCCTGCCATTTCCTCGAGTCCTGTCACTGGACACAAGAGTCAAGAGATCAGAGCCTACTCCTCCTCTTCCCCTCGTGAGGATGTTGAAGATCACAATGAGGTCTTCCCTCAATCTCCTCCAGGCTGAACAAATCAAGTGACCTCAGCCACTCCTCACAGAGATTCCCCTCCAGACCTTCACCATCCTCACTGCTCTGCTTTGGACATTCTCTAGTTTAACATCTTTTTTATATTCTGGTGCCCAAAACTGCACACAGGACTCAAGGTGAGTGCTTCTAACCTTAGGATTTTCTGATGCTTGCCACACAGTTTGATGAGATCCCCCTTTGGGAAAGTACATAACAAGCCTAGAAGAACTACTTCTGAAAAGCAAACTATCACACAATTATATGTTGAAATTTATGTAATAATAAACCCAGCAGAGTCCAGCAAGTGCAGCAAGTGGCAGAGCTGACCCCACACACAGCAGCACTTCCATTTGCCACAAGAACTGCTGGGTAAGTTCCTTCATTCCCATGGGGGCTTCCTGCCATCCTTCCCCTTTGTCTCCTGACAGTGCGGTCACCTGCAAAGGCCATTATCTTGAGGGGGAGGTCCTGATGCCATTTTCCCTTTGACTCCCTATGCACCATTGCCTGCGGCAGGTGCCATCTTGGAAAGGGGTATTTCCACCATTTTGGGTTTCAATTTGTTCTCAGGGAGTTTGTGAGATTTAGTAATTTTGTATATAGTGAATATTTACTGTTGTTTTTCGCCTGTTGCAGTTTCACTTGTTAGTAAACTTATTTTTTCACTTATAGCTACTTGTTTTCGTTCCTAATTGCTGGTAAGGGACTAGTTAAAACAAAGGGGGAGAACTCATTCTAGAATGTTCCCCTTTAAACTGTCTAAATCCAACACAGAATGCAAGATACCATCTTGTACCTTTCCTTCACCTCTTCCTCTTCCTGTTTCCTCCTACGCTCCTCCTCTTCTTGCCATTGTCTTTCCTCTTCCTCTCTTCTGATCTGCTCTTCCTCCTCTTGCCTCCTTCTCTCCTCTGCTTCCTGCTTCCGCCGGAGTTCCTGCTGCAGCAGGTGCTGGTAGAGGCTGCGAGCCAGGCGGCCACGCCAGTGCTTCTGCAGGGTCACCGCAGAGGCCTTCAGGCGCAGCAGGCTCTTCTTCCAGAAGTATGCTCGGTAGTTCTTTTGGATTATAACAACACTGGATAGCACCTTCTGATACTTCTTCCTAAAAACAGAACCACACACTTAATGCATCACTAAGTCATACATGCTCTGCATTTCTCATGCCCTTGCATACTGACCACATCCACAGAAAAGTCCTTTTCGAAAAACACAGGTCAGAAGTGACACGATTCCTGTTCCTCTCCTGCCACTCACTACCTGTAAATCATATTCACCCCACTGTTCTCCCTCCTAATCTACCAATAGTTTGTTTCAATGGGCACCTACTTTTGTGAAGACTCTTAGACGATGAGGGAGAGATATTTGGCCATGGAAAGGGAAGGTCCTCTGGCCCAAAGTCTCCTTGCATTGCACATAAACACATTCACTGTGCAGTGAGCATAATCATTCAGTATGGATTTATTAGAATAGAAACATAAAAATGCCCTTACTATATGAGAACAAATATTGCTCCATCTCTTAAGTGGTCAAAAGCAAATTACTCCAGGAAAGGCGAAAACAGAGCAAAAATAGATTTGGTGACATTAATTTCACATTGTCTGGGAGAAAACACACTGATACTACCATATTGATGGTTGAATCAAACACTGTAACAAGTTCACGTGAACAAATACTTCTATTGCACAACGTTTTGCCTAAACAAGAATCACAGAATATCTGGAGTTGCAAGGGACCAACTAGGATCACCAATTATATCAAAATCAACTTTACAGCACTTAAAGAACATGATAGGGCCCCAAAACACAACAATCACCATTCAGTATTTCTATAGTCTAGTAATGTTGTAGAAAAGTCAGGTTTTGCCTCTGCATTAATGACTATCTTTATCAAGGATATGAAAAAAGTTCCTGGTAGAAGTTTGTACATGATACATAAACTGGGCAAATAACAAGAGTTACCATTACACAGTAATCTGCATCAATTTGTAAGCTAGATTCAAGCAAACATTAAACAATCCAAAAGAGCCAATCCTAAGATTTTGTATTGAAGAATCAATGGCCAAACACAACTGATGTGGCTCTATGTTGGGAAGCAGCAAGTCAAAACTGGATTTTTGGGCCCCACATCATCACGCAAAGGCAAACCCCCATCACAATGCAACAGAAAAAATACTACCGGGATTCTTATTCTTGTAAGCAGAAATATTGTTGTATAGAATACTGCTTTTATCCTGTGTTCTGTGCTAGCACCCCCATTTCAAGAACAATGTTAGACCCTCAAGATTTCTGAGGAAGCAGGATTGGAATCAGAAATTCAGGCTTATAGAATGAGAGCAATTGCTCCATGCAGGACCTTAAGAAACAGAAAAGCCTAAGGAAAGGCTTTACCCCAGTGAAAGTATCCGCATTTCTTTTTTTGCAACAGGGGCCATAAGATTAAACTAACCTGAAGCTGACATCTATTAAGGCTGAAAATAAGCAGACATTTTTAAAAGTATTTTAATATATTTAGATGCCTTAGTATCTTGCACTGGGGAAACAACCACTGGTACTAGTCAAATAAAAGACTTCTTTAATCCAAACCAGAATGTGCAGAGAGAAATTCTGTGGAGGTGTTACACAGGATCTTGGGCCAGCAGGCTACAGTAATCCTTGAGGTCTTACAGTCCTAGAAAGCACACTGGAAATAGCATGGTATTCTCACATAAACTTCCCACACACCTTCTGCAACACCCTGAGGAAAAGACACACCTTAAAATCCCAGTCCTGGCAAGGAAATTCCCTTCAAATGGCAACAGGGACCCATGCTGACAGCTTGCCACCTCACTGCACATCAGATACATCAGCCCAGTCAAGAAAATCAGGAGAGGGATGCTAATAGCAGTAGTGTGAAGAGGTCAGGCTCTTCTCCATAAGTATTAAGTCAAAGAGAGGAAGCACAGAGAAAAGAAAAGGAAGGCAAGAGGTGATAAGAAGGAAGACGTTTTAGGTTAATTACTTCTGGGCTGCAGTCCCCTCATCCCCACTCCTTCTGTCCGCCCTGTGTCCTGTACATGGGGTGTGAACAGCTGCACATGCACTCTCTGCCAAGGCAGACTAAGTGCATCAAAAAGGGTACTCTGACTTTTACAAAATGCATCTGCCAGAAACTCTCTCAAGTGCAACATGTGCCAAGCCCTGCCCAGCTCCAGGCCAGCTCTGCCTGCTAATCTGCCAGGCTGAAGTGCCCCCTCATTCCTCATGACCACAGCCAAACTTGCAGATGCCCTTCAGCTGGAATTGCTGCTCACAGGCTGTGAATTTCATGCCCCTTGTTCAAGCTTCCACTCACCCTTCTGCACTGGCCAAAGAAGTTCAACCTGCAGACCAAGCGAAGGGGCTGGGAAACCTCCTGAGCATGTACCACACCAGAGAAGGCAGGCTGGCTGCAAGGCTCCCATGCTATATTTGAAATTTACTTAATTATTCTGTCAATGAGCTATGGTTAACAGTTATGCCTCCAAGGACTAGAGATCACAGGGTTATGGAGCAACCTGCTATTGTCTTCTTCCCATGAAGAACAGTCCTGAAGAAACCAGAGGCACAGCCAAATTCATACATGGATCCAGCACTATGTGGCTGTTAGCTGGTGAAGCTGTTACCTGCATCTCAGAGCTCCACAGATTAGCTACATAAGAATGGGGTCATTTCAATGGGCTTGATTTTCTTGTCTCACATTTTAGTGATCAGAGATACTAGGCTGCATAGGCTGCAGGGAATGAGAGCAAAGAAAATCTGGTTCTCCAGGCTCACAGAACAAGTTCACAAAGGGGGAGAAACCAGTAAAATCCTTCCTTTGCCAGTCTACTTTGCATGAGACCAAATGAATTTAAATACACTTATACTTGCAAAACTAACAGAAATGGTATCAAGCTTAAGGCAGCACATACTGGTATTCCTGCCCAACTCTGCACAGACCACTCAGCACTTGCCCAGATGAACTCTTGCCTGCTGGACTTTTTTCAATACAGGTGCAGTGCAACTGGAAACTCTCTTCACAGAAAGTTTTACAGACCCCCTTTCCAGCTCTTCTTTACTGCCTGCTCTCCTCCCCTGTGAAGTCCAGTTACCTCCAGCTGCCTGTGAAGATTTACACTCTGGCTGCAGAAGCACAGCTTGTCCTTAAGGATGAGACTCATAACAGCAACATGTGGGATGAGGAATTCAGAAGTGTGGAGGCTGAAGGACCACAAGATTTCTAACCAAGAGGAACACTGCTGCCACACAGTCTCCATCACAGCCCTGTAGGACAGCAGCTTCCTTCCCAGGAACTCAGAAAAGCAGTAATCCAGTATGCCTGCAGTGATGTTTCCCAGCAAATCAATTTTCCTGTGCTAATCCCTACCCCTCTCTCCATATGCTACACACAAAGTACAAGAGAGAAGAGGCCCTGACACAAAGAACTTGCAATCTCATGTACAAACAATAGAGCGAGCTCATTTGTCTTCCTAGAGGGAAATAAATAAATTAATAAAAAGCCCCAGAGACCAAATGTGTATTTTGCTGATATTCCACACTGGCAAGGCAGGGTACAACCCTTGCACACATTTCCCAATGAAAAATGAGCTACCTGGTGTAACTGGAGCTCTAAGAAGGGTGCCTGCCGAAACAGCTCTGCTGGCCAGGGATTTCACCTCCTCACAACCCTGACTGACAGGTGTCTGGAGCAAAGACCAGCCAGGAAAGAGCATCTTACTGGGATTAAGTGTGCATACCACAGCCATTAAGGAGTCAGCTGTTGCACTGACTTCGAGGGGCAGAGGAGGGGCCGTTTGTCTGCAGTTGGTTCTCCCAAACCTACTCTGGTCAGGTGCAAAAGGGAGAGGCAAGAGGAGATTACTGCTGCAGAGCTGGCCAAAAACCAATTCTGAACAGTTAATTAAAAGGAGAGCGAGATCACAAGGCAAACAGGCAGGGCGAGGAAAGAGGGTGAGCAAAGGCAGAACTGCAAGTGAGGAAGAAGCAACTGGCAGGGGGAGCAGAAAACAGAGTTGACAGGCACGAGGGACAGAAGGGGACCCAAAGCATAGGTGGGGCCCAGCCAGGAGAGCCCTGAAGGCAAGGAAAAGGTGTCATCACAGGCAAGCAACGGGTACAAAAGTCCACGGGAAGCCTGCTGAGCAGCGTTGAGGGAAGGTGCAAACGTGCACATAACTGAAAAAGAGGTGCCAAAGGTGCAGGAAGGTTTCAGCAGAGCTGATGCTGGCAGGGAGTGCAGATTCTGCAACTCTCCCTTAGAATACAGGAGGGGAAGACGGGACGGATGCTAGGGGACTAGAGAGCAAAGCAGGGTGTCGGGGCAACCCAGGCACGCAAGCACAGGGATGGTGGGGCAGCCCCCAGCACTGACCTTGCCATGTAGCCCAAGACGTGGGCCCGGATGACTATAGCTGCCTTCCTCAACTCCTCTTCCCGATCCTTCTCCAGCTTCTGCTCAAGAGGTTCCTTCAGGAAAACCTGACGCCACGGGGAGGAGTTTCAGTAAACACAAAGAGAGGAAAGAAGTCAGTCCCCGGGAGAGCCGGGCGGTTTCATCCCCGGGTGAGCGGCGCGGAGAGCGCTCCGTGCCCGGGCGGCTGCGCTGCCGCCGCCCCCGCGCCTGCCCCGGCGCTGCCCCGCGGCGCCCGCACTCCGAGCGCCGGGAAAAGTTTTACAGCGGCGTGAGCCAAACTCCGTGCCCAACCCCCGCCGCCCTCACTCTGTGGTCAAGACTTAAAAGCGAGAGGGAGGGAGCAGAGGAAGGAGGGAAAGAGGAGGGAGGAGGAGAGCCCAAGTTTGCGCCTGCGATTAACTCTTTCCCAGCTGACGGCTTTCCCGGCACAATCCGGTACCTCCCTGCAGCAGGCACTGGGACCTACTTGGGTGATTAAATATTTTGCAAAGAAACTCCTCCGCGTTTCAAGAAAAGGGAGGAACTTTTCGATTTCTAGACTCCAGGAAGTAACCTTAACAGCAATCTTAATGGAAGGCAGGCGGAAAGCCAAAAGCCCAGTCGGGGCACAAAGCTGCGCTACTCTCAGCCCACCGGTGCTGAAGCCCTCCACCGACCTCCAGAAACTCTGGGGTGAGATGCTTCCTGCTGAAGAGGTTCGACAGTGGAACATGCACTAGGGGCAACTGAGCTCTGACCATAGAACTCTCCAAGTATTACTGGTTGCACGTCAGTGTCCAGTATTTTAATTCTCATGCATCTTTCACTGCCTGTATTTACAACTTCTGCTCGGTGCTAAATGCTTGTGAAGAATGCAGGTGCTACGTTAAAGACAAAAGAACTGAGATACAAGCAAGATAAGGCCATGTTTACAGGAATTGTGCTGACATGTCTAAGCAATGTTAAATCAGCTGGCTTGCATTAGGTTAGCACAGGATTCAACACAAATTCCTGAAATAAATGTGCTGCTTTTTGAGATGGATTGCAGCCTGCATGGAGCTCCACGGCGCTGTGGGTACACTGCTAGCAGGACCCAGACTAGAATAAGCTGGTAAGACATGTCCATACAAGCTGCAGTCACAGCAGCAAGTGCCATATGGCCATGCTCGTGTGACCTGCTGCCTGGCATTGGATAAATCCCTGCCAGGGCCGGCAGCAGAACAGGCTACACTAGGGAAGTGCAGCTCCAGTTGTTAAAGCACTGTCGTGTACACAGGATATGAGCTGATATTTATCAATCTGCAGAACTCAGAACCACATTAATCACTAGAAACTCCTTACAAATGTACTGGATCTATGTAGTTGTGCTGAGAGGCCAGAAATTTGAACAGTCATTTAGTCCAGTGCTCTGCACAAATTCCCCTCTTTCCCACTTATCTCCCCTTTATGTCTCTCTATACCTTCCTCTCCGTCACTGCTTTCGGCCTCATCCCTTAAGGCTCTTCCTTCCCCCTGCAATTACCATTGTGTACTGACACCTCTCCCTGAGTTAGTACCCATAGCCAGTGACTTCCCTGGACTTGAATTTCTCCTGGGGACCAGCTTCCATTAAGAAATGAGCTGTTTTGTAATGACTAAGTAACCATGGGTAGCCTGAAAAGAAGCTTCATTATCAAGGTACTGCCAACCATGAAGCTGGCATCCTTCCCTGCAAGTTGTACATCCACTCCCTCTGTCAACTCAACAATCTTTTAAAGATTTCTTTGAGGCAAGGATTGCTCTTTCCATTACATTCCAGAACCAAGCAGCAGTCACCCATTTCAAGAATGCAACCAGCAAAACACTGTCTCGGTCCATTATCTTCATCAAATTGCAAAAATACTCTGGCCATTAGTATTTCCCTAGCAAGCACAGTCTTTNCTTCAGGGCATGCAGATATCCATGAGACCCAACCCTAATCCTATAGGATTATAGGATCTATATATGCTGGACTGAGGGGTTAATCTCAAAAAACCAGCAATATCTAGTTATTAACTTTTGGCATTTTGAAGGTTTGGAGGTTTTTTAGACTCCACTAAATGACAAGGAAGAATAATATGCATTTCAAGTCCAGAAGTATTTTTGATGCCTTGCGGAAATAAACTGGAAAGTGGCTGTTTCTTTGTCATTATTCATAGTCATTTTCTGAAAACATGAGATTGTTTTCATCTGAGAAAAGAATGATTGAACAAAACATACAAGGTTACATCTATCATATTCTGCTCATACTAGACACTGGCCAGGTTTTAAACCACAGTGCATCACCACAGTGTTCCTCACATAACCTCAAAGCCTGCATGCACCATCAGTGGGACAGTGAATATGTTAAGGTGTTACAGAGATCAGCAGACACAAATGTAACTGCTTGGGCACCCATGTGTACATAAGTGGGGTCATATGATTCTTGAGGACAACACCAGGAAAACAGACGTGGGTCACTGTGACCTGGATGCCAGCGTACAGCAACCTCCTCCTGCAAACAGGCCCTGCAAACCAGCAGGTTGAAATGTTGAAATTATTGCCTTCAAACAGCAAAGGTTACTGTTTTAAACCACTGTAGGAAATCTGTGTTGTGGGTATGGGCAAGTATGGCAGAAGGCCCAGGTGCACTGAAGAAAGGGTCATAGGGAAGCTGCTTCCCCATCCCAGTACATCCCAGCAAAGGCAAAGGCACCTTAGCACAGTCTCTTTCATCATCACACTGCTTGTTTGCATCCAAGCCCTCAACTCTGCCATACCACCAGATAAAAGCTGCATTGCATACATTAATACCTCTTATAAACATTAATTTGACAATTGACAGCACAGCAGCTGCTCTATTCTTAATGAAAAACACAAAGATCATCCTGCCCTTCCTCTTCCATTTCCTTTCCCAAGCTTCACAATCCCCTGCACTAATTCACAGAGTCTTTTCCTTCCTCCTTCAAACAATTGCTAGGGATATAATTATCCTTCCATTCATTTTGCAGGAAGTATTCCCCTTCTATAAGCCTTGCTCTTCACCTACCCCTTATAATTCTTCCTAGGTTACATCCCCATGGGCTTGTCACACCTTTTTCAGTAGCTACTCCTGACTAAGCCAAGATTAGTTCTGGGAATACCAACCTGAGTACCCAGAGCTGCACCTGTAGCAGCAAAAGTGGCAGTAAGGCCATGCAGGGGACTTCCTTTTCAGGACAATGGCCTATGCTCTGTTCCCCTTGGCTGGTAGCTTCACCTTTATCTGAAAGACTCTGGAAAAATTAAGGCTCTATTCTCCATCAACCCAAGTATTCCAGGCCTATGTTACCTAGCACCAGCTGAAACATGAATGCAGACAAAGCAGTCTGTAATCCAAGGCACAACAGCTGGATCCAGACAGCAGGGAAGGTGCTACCAGGAAGCACCACTGCTCTGCAAGGCCTCACCTTGGCAGCTGCTTTCCTAGGGACAGGCTTTCTGGAGGCACTGTCACAAAGCTGAGCTGCAAAGTGGTCTCCAAGGGAGGAATGAAATGGCTTTGCATGGGAAAGAATGCCAAGTAACTAATCTGAAGAATGAAATGGCAGGGTAATACACCTTGGAATGACAGCACCTTGGAGCAGCCAGGGGCTGGCCAGCCATTCAGCACGGCAGCAAGTGTGGAACTTGCCATTACAGCCTTGGAGCGATCCATTCTTTCAATAAATGGAACTGCTCCCCTCTATCGGGACACACATCTCTAATACAAACCACGTCCAATAGAAAGTAACTTCTACAACCAAACAACATGGCTCAACTGCTTCCCAGCTCCAGTGAATTTTGCTTCTCAGGCATCAAGAATACAAAGATTGCCTCTCTGAATCATTTCTTTCTTTCCACAATATCCAGACTCACAGCAGCCAGCGCCTAAGCAGAGAGATTGCAGTTTACCAACATGCCGCATACAGCTCTTCAGTCAAGTTTTACTTTACAGGACACAGTCATTAAAAAATAAATACATTGGAGTATATCCAGAGTTTTGACAAAACACACACACATTTTCTTTGCCACAATTACCACCCATATTGTTTTTTTCCAAATAATTTGTGCAGATCAAGGAGTGAGTGAAAACAGACAGATGGACTCAGTCCTTCATGATGCACAATGGGGACTGAAGAGAAAAGGGACCTATAGCTTCCAGGGGCTCAAAGCATCCTGGATTTTCCTGCTTGTTGTTAGTCTACTGTAGGCTTTGGACTCCAGCTGTATAGCTTATAACCTTTTGTACTCTAAAAGGTGAGTATGTGCATGTGAGATTGGTCCTCCATCCCGCTGCCCTTACTGTAGCACAGCAATCTTCCATCTCTTGTCATGCTGGGAAGAAAGTTCAAACTCTGTGTTTTCCAGCTCTAACTCTGTGTTTTCCTGCTCTAGTTTTGCAGCTCCAGACAGCTCTGCAACACACACACTCTCCACATAGGCTTTAACACTGAAATGCTGGGAGACTGGCAGTCACCCAAGCAATGTGGATTATCCAGGGACAGGAATGACCAAAATGGTTCCTGGTTTGCAGGCACCAGTGAGGAGACTCCTGATTCCAAAATCAAAGATGGGAAACACTTTAATCACAGACCAGAAATACAGCTAAGTGATAAAATCTTCTTTCTGGAACATCAGTGGAGGCACATAGGGGAAAAAAAAAACCAAAACAACCAAACTCCAGATTAATACATGTCCTTCCCACAACAATGGCCAGTAGTTTCTTTGATTGCCACATAGAGCTCATAGCCCAGATTATTAACTGGACTACCACCAGTCCTCTAGGAAGAGGAGAGAGAGATCTTGCTCTAATAAATATTATAGTCTAGCCACTTATTGAGAAATAATTGCTCAAAGCAACAAATGTCATTATCTGATCTCCTGGACAAATAAAATGTGCATGTTCACTAGAATCACTTCTGGTTTCATTGTGGCACTGGAAATATTTTGAAGTACTTTTCTGAAGGCTTAAGGGCAAAAAAATGCAAGAAGTTGCTTTGATGTGCTACCATCTGCTCTAGATATGGACTGCATACCCACTATTGAGAAATGCTGTCTGCATTGGACACCATCCATCTTGGAATATTCTTTGAAGAATTTACTGGAGTATGTGGAAAGTTATGATAAAGACAGCCTCACACTCCCAGATTTCTATAGCAATATACCTCAAAATGCTCAAATCTATTTCCGCATGAAAATCCAGACTATTCCAGGCAAGAGAGAAGTGTTAAACATTCACCAAAACAGAAGCAAGATCTGAATTACGCAAATGGGCAGAAGCATTTGGATACCTCTTCACAGAAAATGTATGCTAGCATCTGGGCTAGCTGCAAAAGCATCATCTGAGCTTCCCCAACAGAAAGCTGTCATACATCTGGTGATGTAGATATTCACAGCTTAGATATATACCAAGATTCAGCTCACTGCCTCAGGCAAGAATTTCAGTTAGTCAAGCAGAGTGAAATACCTGGCACAAGAGGCAAGAGTTAATGGCACACATCACAATTACATAAAATGAGAGCCATGCTTGTTCCCCTTGAATCTTTAAATCGGATCAAACACAATAAGATCAAGCTGGCTTGGTCAATTAGGAGTTTAGATAAAATCCAAAAAACCTGCTATGCCTCTAGGTACATAATATGGGAAATATTTGAGATGCTGCAGGTCAGTGGCATAGGCCAGTGTATTGAAAGGATCATGACTGCACTGCCTTGCAATCTGACCAGAGGCAATCACGTCCCCTTGCAGCTGGAACGAAGCCATACCCTTCCCCACACTGATGAAGTACCTTGGTTTTACCCAACTGCCATTCTTTCTTGCTGCTGTCATAGGTCTGAAGAAAACCTGCACATACAGCTTTGCTGTTGTCTGAGAGGCTTGGCCCCTTCACAAGCATCTTGTACCTAAGAACAAAACAGAATCTCATCAGATTACGGATGACAGTAACTGCCCCCTTCGTCTCTCTTCCCAATCTTTTAACTCTAATTATCCTACTCTCATTAGTCCTTTTTCCTCTGGGACCTTCCTTCTTCATGTTTGTCTTCCAATTTGGAAATTTCCATCCCCCAACCTTTATCTGTTCCTACCACACTGGCAATTATTGTTGCAATCCCAGTAAAAGAATACAAACTCAACAGAATTTTTCAGTAAAGAACAACTGTCTTTTTGAAACATGTGCTTTCATCAGACACAAGTTATTTTGTTCAGTGTAGGGGTGGCATTTAGTGCTCCAAGAGACAAAGGAAGCAATGTTCAGTGTCCCTTCTAGCCTTAAACTTCAAAAAAATCCTTTTGATGTAGCTCATTAAAAGAAATAATCACTCCTTCCAATATTAATCATCAACTATACTGTCCATTAGAATTTTCTTCAGCTGCCTAAAGGTTTTAAGCATGATATTTTCCTTTTACATATTATAACCAGCTGGGTTTCACAGCATCACACAAGCAAATCTGTGGCAAAGCTACCAAGAAAAAAAAAGGACAAAGAAAAAAAGACCAAAGACCATCTGGCTATTTTTCCATTCTGACTTTTAGCCTAAGGGCAAGTCTCCAAAAAGCCTCCCAGATCAGTCTATGATATGAGCATTAAGGCCATGGTTAGAAAAACATTCCACAGATGATCCATACCAGAAGAAGCAGTCAAAGAGGGAACAGTCATATAGAATTCCATACTTTGGGGCTGTTCCAGCATACAATACAATGACAGCAATTACCTGCTGAGAAAGTCCTGGAAAAGGCGCCGTACAGGGAAACCTGCTCTTCGAACTTTCACTGTCTCCAGCATCCCTGAGTACCGGAGCTGATTTAGCACCACATCTGGATTAAAGAGGTTCGGCGCCTAAACAGTGATCCAGAACCAAAACCAAGTAAGCGAGGCAGTCACAGGCTGTGTATCTGTTTTGCTGTAAAAAGCCAACCCTGCATACTTGGGCATGCCAGGTAAAAAGGGGGAAGTCTGGGTCAAGGGGAAAGCAACCTCACAACACTGCATAGCGCAGAATAAGGGACAAAAGGGAATTGGGCTGATTCTGGAAGAAAACAACCAGTTTGCAGACTGCACTCACAGTCAGACTATGGTAGGAAAGCAAAGACACAAGGTCTGAACACATACAGAGTGCAGAACCCTGACTCAGTTCTCCTTGCAGTCTCTCTTTTCAGTTAAACTGGAGACAAACTACAGAATTCTTTTCTGGCATAAATCCCCTAAGCAGCCTATCCTCTGGCATATCATTCATGGTTTCAAAACATACACAGAAAAGGATCAGTTCAGATCTAGTTAGCAGCATGTCCTCCCGCCACAGCTCACAGTACAAGCAAGAGCCAGCTTGTCCCTAAGCACTGTGACTTGCTCATGATGCGTCCACCTCCACTGCCTCAGAGCCAGGGATCTGCAGAAGACAGTGCCTACTGCACAAGCCCTTCATTCCAGAACAGATTTCTCTACAGGCACTATAAACAGGAATGATTGCTTCTTGTACCACAGCTCTGAACTCTGTACAAGCATGGTTAATCCTCCAGGCTTCATAAGCACTGAAAGAGGTGGGAATGGCTATATAATCTCATATTCACAATGCAGTCTTTCCATCTAATTACCAGGACGAGGGTGTGTTTTTTCTCAACTGTAAAATAACTAGAATGAAAAAGGGAAGGTGGGGAGGAACCGCTCTTACCCTCAGTTTGAGGCACCTGCTCAGCATTTGTGCAAGAGCATGCCCATGCAGGCCTGTGTCACATGCACACATATGGCTGGGGGACAGACTTACCTTTTCTGTATTTGGTTTGATGCAGCGGATGAAAAATGGGTTGGAAGTACTAAGCGTGGCCATCAGGGAATGGAGAGAATCCTAAAGACCAGCAAGAGAGATCCAAAGGATCAGTCACTACAGAAGGGAAAGGGGCTACATTTGATGCAATAAGGTCTTCATGCAGCCCTCCCATTCCTAATGTCCTTTGACTCAGCCTACCAAAATTTCAATAACCCATGAGATTCCTTCCTGTCCAAAACATACCCACACAGTTTGCTCTTAAGCCTATTTATATGGCCATCCTTATTCTTGGAGCTGTATAGCTTTTGTGAGTTAATTTTACATGTCTCTCAAACTTTAAATACAGGAAAACAAAATACTGAAATGAACAGAAGGTCTGCAGACAATCTGTCTGTGTGAGATTCGCACGTGCAAAGGTCCTCCTAATAAGGTTTTATTGGAATTGTCACTATACCTGTAAAAATGTGGCCTAAAAGGACACACCAAATACCAAACCAACATGAAAGATCAAAGAACCTCAAGAACTTCATATACTTAGCAAAGTACTCTTTTCCTCTGCCACTCTGCTCCATCTTATCATCTCACATTTTATACCAGACAGAAATCCTTGGGGCAGTGGCACTGTCTTTTTTTAGCACTGCAACATTCCTGCACATTTTCAGTGCTGGACACAAAACAAGGATGAATGACTCCTCTTGGCTGCAGGCCTTGCTTTACCCATCTGCTCCTCCCCAGAAGCCTGCTGCTCTCTTGGAAAACATCATACCCTGAACTGGGAACTGACAGTCGGTCTGCGCCTCTGGGTGCCCATCTTCAGTGTCTCTTCACTGCAACGACTGCAGACTCTTTCAAAAAGGTCATAGATGAAGTCCAGCCTAAGGGAGAAGAAAAGAATTAAAGAAGATGCAACACACCTACCACCTGTGAGAAGATGGTTCTTATTGTCATCTACTGCCCTGTCCTATTGTGAAACACCTCATTTTTATACTTGCTGTGCCAGAGGAAGCAGTTCAGCTGGCACTTCAGTGAGGAAATTAATACTTCCCATGTGGCTGCCCTGTATGCCACACTCAGCTGCAAAGCCAGAAGTCCTCTCCCACATTTTCAAGTAGGATATTACACAAAGGAAAATCTCCCTTCTGCACTGGCTAGGACACATCCCTTGAGCAAGCATATGTCCCCAGGCAAAACTACCTTGAAGGTATGCCAGCTGGACTGGTGCTGTCATGACTCCCAAACTAGCTCTCATGATTAGCCCCCACGACATGATCACGAAATTGGAAGCCCAGTTCTTCTGTGACCAGAGGAATTCTAGAGCTATCCTCCATGTAGCTAGCCCTCCAGTTCTAGGGAATCTTTCACCATTTTGCCACTCCTGAGACATTGGTGCTGGTTCTTACAAAACCGCACAAAGTTCTTCAGAGCTGCTTGTACCAGTTTATTGTTATGGCTGCTTCTGGCCCGACTTCCCTTCTGGCACGTTGAAAAAGCCTGAGTCCTTCTATTATGCTGGACAATAACAACCACAATTCTGGCCTCAAGCCTCATGTAAAATGTTCCCCAGATGCTACTGTCCGAGTAAGACAGCTATGAGCAGCTCATAGTCTCAGCTCCCTCAGGTTGTTTCAAAGTTCCTCAGTGCACACTCTGCAGCAGCTTCAGAGAAGAGGCAGTTCTGAAATAGTCTCATCAGACTGGACCCCAAAGGCAATACATGGACTGTGGTAAGAGGCACATGGTAGAGTTGCTGCTCAAAGACTTGTAGGATCCTCTGTAGTATTAAATGTCTCCCTCCTGTTTCCCAGATCTTGCTCAAGATCAAAATTAGCTCATTTCTCTAAGATCATGTTGCAGCTCTGGGATATAACATTAGAGACCATGCCCAGTCCCACAGCAACAGCTTAGTCTGGCTCAGGATATGGACAGATCATTTCCACTAACAAGCAGGCTGGAAAACAAGCGGCCTCTGTACAAAGGCTGGCAACTGACAGCATGGCAAAGAGCATTGACTCATTCAGGGGAAACTTTGCCATTGTAGGTATAGGGAGGTAAGAGGAAGAAAGAAAACGGAAGGGGGAAAGGGAAAAAAGCAAATTTCTTGGAGGCATATCTGTCATGCTGTTAAAGCTCTTTTTAAAACTGGGACAACATGAGTTCTGATTAAATCTGTGCCTCATCTGACTTCTCCAGCTCTCCTTTGTTCTATCGGGACACTTCAGCACAAAGAGAAGAATGATTAAGAATGATGCCTGATGCTCTGGCAAAAGCAACTGCTTTCCTTGGTCTGGTGTATTACATGAATGTGGCATAGTTCCGCCCAACAGATGTGGCCTCCTGACAAGCCTACCTGCTGTCTTTCAGCATGTTTAAAATGTCATCACGAAAGGTGTCTCTGTTCTTCTCCAGAAAGCCTCTCACATCATACAGCACCTGCAACACAGACACAGCCACTCGAGCAGCGCCGTACAGATCATTAAGTCCTTCCGCATTTACACGCCAGTGTACAAGGCCTCCAGCAGGGCTACACAGGAACACTGCAGGCATGTGCCAAGATCTGAATTTCTGGGGTCAAAGAGCTACAGATTTCTGCAGTTACTGGCAATAAAGTGGCTTTTAGCCACCACTTAAAAAAAACCCCTCAAAAACAAGAGCCAAGTGAAACAGCTGCAAAGATTTGCCTGGCAGGAGAGGGTCTGTGGGGAAATCCTCTGCAAGGTGTGAGGTACTCTATTCACTTCAGGAGAGTGAAGAGAACAGCCCCAACTTCCCAAGCACAAGTTCTCAGCAGATTATTCTGGGAGGAGGTTAGCCCTTCTTTAATGTGCAGGTGTCCTCCCTTGACACACCTTCATCTGCTTCATATCTCTTCACAACAAAGAGCAACATTTAACCTTGAAGGCTTGGGAACATTTTCCTTTTTGTGATAGGTATTCGGTCTTTCCTCCTCCTCAAAAGTCAAATTTTCCTTGTGACTTTTCCTTTGAGTTTTGTTTGTTTGTGAATGTCCAAGAAAAGACAACGTGAATAACAGAAGTAAGGAGTTTATCCCCCAAACAAAAAGTTACCTGAGAAACTCAAACATCCAAGTTGGAGAATATAGTACTGGAGAGTTACATGCTATTTTAAGCCCATCGCACTCGTTGTGCTCTGGTACGGGACATGAAATGTGTGGAAACACACAGCTCAGAGACGTTCTTAGTTTTTGGAATCTAGAATGGAGGACCTCAATATACCAGAATATACCAAGTATCTCACAAACACATCATGAACACCCACCTCCCCTGCATAATGTCTTATGCCAAACTGATGGTCTGTCACCCGAGGCTTCACATAGTACGGGTTGCTCTGAAATAAAAGAAAAATAAGTTGTCTTATAATGCTGGTATAAAAATAAAAAGTCAGTCAGGAACTCTGCCATGACTATGACAAGGCTGGGATGGGCAAGGACCTTTGCTCTTGCAGAGCCCGACCACATCTGCTGCAGCTGTCTGCAGCTACATTACAAATATGTTGCTCAAATTTAAGATGGAAATATCCAGCCCTTCAAGGCATTTCTCATGTGAGCAAGGGCTTGCAGAATCAAGGCTGCAGAGGCATGCCATGGATGAAATGTTAATTCTTGTGTGTCTGACACCCAAGGAGACTGAGCTCCACACAAACCATGTGGTGCAGGACACAGGATCAGGATGCAGGGAAATGGCAGCTTTGCATAACAGCTCCACACCTTTTCTTCATCAAAGGAAATAACATACCAATTTCCTGTCTTCCTCTATATTTTATCTTTCCTTGCACCTCTCTTCCCTGACATTCAATATTCAGTTTTCCTTTCTCTTTTTCCTCTCTCATTTTCCCCCTACTCTCTCTGTTCTGTGAAAACCATTTTAACTATTTAAGAGCAGCCATGCTGCTCTAGACCAGCAGTATCCAGCAGTATTCTGCCTCCAGCACTGGCTATGTAGGGATAGAGTACAAACAAAGCAAGTAAATCATACTTTCATCCTAATATTCCCTCAAACTCTAATTCTTTCTATGAGGCCTGCCTAACTAGTAACCTCAAACAGACTTCTCTTTTAAATACTTGCTCATTCCACAAGTGAACCCATGCAGACTTCTTGCATCGGGAGTGTCCTTTCACAGGGAGCTCCCAACCAACTCCACAGGGAACTAGAGCTGCTTGGATTTAAGCCTGTCTTCCATTAGTGCCATCAATCTTCTACAGGCCATGTGTGACTTTTACACCCATCACACCCACCCAAGTCGCCTTGTCTGCACACTGCAGGTCCCTTCAAGGCAGTTTTCTGTAGCACTGAAGCTGTCCTAGACCTGCTGTTTACCAGTTCTGACAGAAGCTCTCCTTGAGTACAGGGGCCCCGTGGTGTACATGGTTCAAAGTGAAGGTGATCTACAGACTATACAATTCCATAACACTGTTTTCTACTTTACTGCTAGTTTCCTGGGAGCTTTTACTACTTCTTTTGGAAATTTTTATTACTGCTGAGCCCTGTGCTGGTGTTTCCATGGAACTCCATCATAGCCTCTGTCTGGGTCTCACGCCTGAAGAGCAACAGTCAGTTCAGAGGCCATCATTTCAAAGGTGAAATCAGGACTGTTTTCCTTCAGGCACAGCATTTTACATTCATCTATACTGCTTTTCATTTTCACTTTACAACACAATCAGTCTCATGAGGCCCCTCTCAGACCAGCCTTGCCCTGTGAGTCAGCAGAAAACCTCAGTGCTTGTAGGAGACTGTCTCACTTGTAGGTCCTTCTGTCACTGAGGTAATTGACCATTTACATTCTGTGAATTTACACAATTGTGAAATCAGAACTATAGGCCTATAGTTTCCTACAATACTTTTTAAAAATTAATATAATCCCCTACCTCTTCAGACAAAAGTTCTAAGAAAATTTTAAGTAACGTGTTGCATGATGCTGTTTGTAATTCAGCTCTTCATCTTCAAGATCTTTTAGCAGTATTTAGCAGGTGGGCAGCTTCTGATGCTGATAATTTGTTAGTGCTACTGAAAATTTTTTCATGGTTGTTTTTCTTTTCACATTGATCCCATTTCATTGCTCTTCCCTTCCCCCACACAGTCATCTTTTTCCAACCACAAACTTCCCTGTCTTCCACTCCAAATATGACTGTTACTGGATCTCTCATGTGGATTGGCATCCTGTTCTCCTCTCCCTCTCTACCAAGCCCTTATATTTCACCCATGCTTACAACACTTTTGGTTCCTTCTGCTATCTTCCCTATTGCTCCTCTCTCCAAGTTGTTTCAGAGGTCATATTCTCTTAAAACCCAGCTTTAGGCTTTTCCTCCTTAAGACTACAGCATTCCACAGAAAATACAGAGAAGAGGGCTTGTTCTCTTCAGGCTTCCCAGCAATGCTGGCTGGATGTCTTCCAATGCTCTTCCAGCCAGCACTAGAGACTTTAACTCGTATAAAAAATGCTTTTGCCTTCAGCAAATGCAAATCCTAGAGCACTCTCCACTGTTCCTCCCTGCACTTATAACTCAGCCTCTTCCATCTCTTGCAAGCTTCCTAAGGTTCCACATTAACTGCTATTGCCTCAAAGCAGACAGAGGTGACACTATGAACAGCTTAATGAAAAGGCTACTCAATGCACAGAAATCACCAAAAATAGCAACCAAAATGTAGTGGGGCATAAAGGAATGCAAAATAATACTGGCAGTCTCATGCTGCTGTACAATAAACCACAGGTACCTTCTCACCAAGGGAACTGCATTCTGGTCTGATTATTTATCTCAGAAAAGAATAGAGAAAAAAATATGTAGACAAATTCAGAAACGAGCAGCAGAAAGAAAGAGGAGCTTTGAAACGTCTCCATTTGGAAACTGAAGAGTTTGGGACAGTTGAGAAAGAAAATTCACAACAAGTGATACATTAAAAATATTCATTAGTTTTATATTAAGAAATACCAACAATAGTTTTAAAAAAAGAAGGTAAATCAGGCATTCTCACATTTCTTGACCTGTAAGACAAGGCAAAGTCACAGTGGACTAAATTGAAGGCCTTGATTTAAGCCCAAAGAAAGTATATATTTCCTCAAAGCTGTAAGTAGCCAACCAAAAGTCATTGCTATTGCTTCTAACTTGAAGTCATGAGTATTACTAGCAGAGTTACAATGCAAATATGAAAAATGAGAATATCTGCATCTATGCCAATTTAAAAAATTCAGATAAAGAATACAGATTTTTATGTTTTCAGGCTTGGATGAAGCCTGAATTAGAAGACTAGAAAACATATTTGCTGACAATGCTCTTACTAAAGTAGTTAGTTATTCCATAAGTCCAGGCTACAGGCTTTAATTTGCTTTGTTTTCAGTCTATTTACTATTTAGAACAAAGTGTTGGCTGTACCAGAGACATGGCAAGGGATTGCTACAGTGATCTCAGTGGGGTTTCTGTGTCCCCAGGATAGCTTTCTGACCTGCATGAAAAAGTTCCACTACTATGTCCAGAACACAAGACAGAGGATGAAAGAATTTAATTAATTAGGAACAATAAGAGAGCTTTCATTAAAAGTCATGAGGCAAAAGCCGTCCCCAGCCCCAGGAGACCGATTTGACATGCTCTGGAGCAGACTGCTGTGAGTCAGCTGGCAGGAGGAACCCACACACACTGTGCAGCCACATCCTGTGCCTGGGGTGCTGCCTCGTGTCCCGTCGCAGACCAGCAGAATCTGACTCCATCCCATGCTGCAAATTCAGACCTCCTCTGCCCGCAGCCTGTGGAATGCACACTCCCTCTTCTCTGTGTGCACAGGAGACCATGCTCAGGTTGCTTTACATATTACTGTTGTTCAGTGCAGCCTTATTAAACACTTGCAGGTTCGGGCCTAAGGCGTTTTAAATTTACTGCACAAAGCACATATTTTACATCAACAAAACCTTCACTCTAGGTTTTGAAATGCTGATGGGGCTAACATACTGATCATTTGCCTGCCAGGTTATTTTCTTACTTACCATATGCTGGCTGTGAAGTTTTTCCAGAAGGGTGTTGTCTGTGCCTTTGGGGAATCGACTCTCTTCATTCACCAAAGCCAGTAGACCTAGTTTCTACAGCCAAACAAGAGACGAGCTTTTACAGTCAGCAAAAGCTTTAACTACACAGCACCAAGCCAAGAACTGGAGATCTGAACAGACCACTGAGCAATAACCCTTGAGTTATACCCAGCAAAACTCAAACTGAAAGCAGAATTCTGGACAGTTAATGCATTCAGCAAGCAGAACATAAGTGGAGATTGTTCATAAAAAATTCACATTAAGGCTTTACTTGAATGCTAATCCCTGTCTAAAACTGTGACACCCTTCCTAAGCTTACTCTCAACAGTTAGCTGAGATCTGCTTTCATGACCCAGGACTATGGGTAGAACAGCTCATACTTTTGCCAGGTCACTATGGGAAGAGGCTCTAAGCAACTATCTGCTTTTAAAATCAGGAAATGCCAGGGAAGATCTCAAGACACTCAGCAGTCCCCACTGATCCCTAGAAACTGTCACAAGTAACTGCTTACCTTCTCAATAAGGTCCAGGCACTCTGCATTATCCATCCAGTCAATGGCTTCCCAGTTTATCCCTTCCCTGATAGTCAAGAACAAACAGAACAAAGTTGTGAATAGCAAGATCCAATGTCCTGGGGTGTAGGAGAGCAGAAGTAACTGAGCCTGGCAGCTGTCCCAGGACTCAAGGTGATTTGCAGGAATTAGGCTTTGCTATGGCTGAGGAAAAAGTATAGGGGACACAATGCACTGCTAACACAAGGAGATGGAAATAAGAGACAGCCTTTCTTATCCATACCAGTGACTTAGACTGATGCTTTTCTTATAGTCATTGAGCAAATTTCACATGAATTTTAAGCCTGTGCTCTTTCTGGAGTGACGAGCGTCAGTCACACAGTGGTGATGATGGACAGTTTGCTACACAGCTTCAAGAGTCAGCTGCTGAGCCACCAATCTGGAAAGCAGGCCTGAAGCACATCTGCCAGAAGACTCAACCACACTTCACAGGTCCACCAGGAGAAGAGAATGGAGAGAGTTTTCAGGGAGAGTTTTGAAGAGGATGACACAGATAAGCTTTGGCCTGTCATGCAGGGAGCCTACAGGGTGGTCCTGCATCTTTTAGAATAGGAGCTGATGTAGGTACAGTAGTGCAATAATGTGCTTTGAAAATCACCCATGACATTCTGTAAATCTGCTGAATGTGTTTTTCCCCCTTACCATCTTCTTATAATCCCATAATACAAGATATATCTGTTTTCAGAATTCAGAGAAGCCTAGAATAACTCTTAAGAATACAAAGAAGACTAGAGGCTATGTGTGAAGCTACTTACTGACATTCTGATACCTCCTCCTTTCAGGTGGAGACTAACATTTTGAAGACACTGGAGCTGTTGCCTCCAAATGTTTCAGCCCAGGCTTCATACTTTAATGTTCAAAGCATCAAGATGAGATACGTGAATCTACTTACTAAGCCTGAGGGAGCAGAGCTTATATGGTGAAAGATGAGCTTTAAGTACATTGCCTTAGAATTATTTGATATGTAGTCAATTAAAAAACCTCACTCAAAAAAATCTCTCTCCTTCCAAAGTTCAGCCACAGAACTTAAACTTCTATACAACTATCAGGAAAGAATCATTTGTCATGATGGTACCATTTTTAATACAAGATTCCTGCAATGGTGGAACTGGCCTGAGAAGTGAGCGCATAAATAGCCTTGCAATTTTGTAATCTTTAGAATTTAATGAATTGCCTATTCAGCCATCTCCCTTTACAAGGCTGCTCTCATTTGCCCTCACTGACCCTATTCAAATCCTTCATTCACAAACATAAAGGCTTCTGTTTCAGAGCAACAACTGGAGTATTTGTCTAGAGCCTTCTCTAGAAGCAGAAATACTCTAGAACATCACAGGTACTTCACAAAATACAATCCAATATGAAGCCCACAGAAGAGGAAAAAGCTGTGCAGAAGGCCCCAAGCTCAGGAAAGAGCCTGATGTAAATATTGCTGAGGAAAAGAGTGCTTTTCACAGTATAGGAGACAGAAAGAGCTGTCAGATATCTCTAATTGTCTATCTTTAGGGAATTTCCTTTTTGCACACCAGGATTCCATCTGCATTACACCACCACTGCCATAGGTAAATCATTACCAAAGTCACACCCAGTGACCATGTACTCTAATGGGTTAAAGCCCAGGAACTTTCCATTCAGCTGAGAGACAGAAGGAACTCTGGAATTTCTAAACACTACAATGGAGGACACTTTTTCCTGGAGACAAGTGACTTATGCTGGCAAAGCACATGGACAATGTTTAACAAGACACTTCCACAGTCAGGGTTGTACTAAGGCCCAGCTGTCTCTCCTGCTTCAGTGGTAGGGACTGAGCAGCACAGGAGGAATGATGTCCTCCCTCCTACTACCCATGAAAGCAGTGGGGCCCCGCTCCCACTGTTTGTCACCTGTTGTACTCCAGCTGCTCCAAGGAGAAGATGTGTTTGTTGAAATATTCCTGGAGTTTCTCATTTGCATAGTTAATGTTAAACTGCTCAAAACGATTCACCTGCAAGAAGAAACAATTATAAAATTTTACATTCTTGTTCCTGAGCTCTAAAAGAACCTATACCAGCAACAGGGAAGGTGCCAGGCTTGGAGTAAAACCAGAGAACATAGTGGTATCAGGTAGAGATGAGTAGGGCAGTATAGAGAGGTCCACCAGGAGAACAGCTTTTGTAACCCATGCAAGGTTAATTCAGTAAACCTAATTCACAGTAAAGCATGCTAAAGACAATTATGTTTCTCTTCTTGGAAGAAAGAAATAAATTCCCTAACTTTTAGGTCATTGGGCTTTCTCTTCTGTGAAATATCTGAGCAGTCACTCTATGACTGTTCAACATACGTCCCACATCAGCTGTAGTTAGAAACATTACATGCAGGATTCTCCACACAACGCAAAACAGACGTAAACAAACAATGTACGTGTAGGATTTGGATAGTTGGTTCGCATACAAATCATAAATTCAGTATTATCTATCACAGCAGATCTGCTTAGGGTCTGTATCACAAACCAGACCCTGAACATCAGCCTATATGAATATGGCTGGCAGAAATGGGCAGCTAAATATATCTTTCTGCTTTCAGGGGAAAGTGGCAGGGTAGAGACTCCAGAATGCCCTATGCTATCCTTAGCAGGATGCAAACCCACCAAAGTTTCTTCCAATATACATCAACATCTCCAAAACCAACCACCCCACAAAAAACAAAACGCTGACCTGAAAGTTCTCGAAGCCAAAGATATCCAGGATGCCCACAGACTTAAAGTTTTCCTTGCCTTTGATCTTTGTATTAATCTTGTTAATGAGCCATGAAAAACACTGGGAATAGAGTGCCATAGAGAGGGAGTCCCTGGAGTCAGCTGCCTGTGAATACAGAGAGAAAAAATGAGTCACAAAGAGAACATAAGGGCCACACGAATCTCTATGGGACTTTAGGTTCCTCCACGCCTCTTCAGGTTTGTCAGCCTCTGTACTGGCTGTGTACAGTGCAGTATTTATTTGTAACAAGTTTTCAAATAGCCAGGCCACACACAGACAAGCCATAATCTTTTGGTGACTGCACTTGAGAGGGTGAAGGAAGTAACAAAATTGGTGACATTTTTTGGAACAAGTGCTGGGACAGGGAAAGTGGCAAAATACCTCACAACTAAGCCCACAGCAGTAATTTGTAGCACCTGAGCCAACATTTGCAGTGACAGGCAAGGTATCTCGGTTCAGTACTCCAAGTAGAGCTGTCAAATGGGTGTCTGCTCAGTTTTCAAAAAACTGGTAGGGCAGGATTTAATAGAGTATTGTCACCAAGTTACCCTCAAAAATTCCCTTTCCAAAACATTCCTGCAAACAGAATTATCCTACTGGAATCCAATTAGGCTGGCCAACAGCCAGGACACATACCCCAGAAGTTCATGGGTTGAAACTTTGCTGCAGTTGACCCAACATCCCCTGCAGATACCATAACCAAGTGTCATACATGGAAAAAATAACTTAAATTGTGATCACTAACAGGCAGTAGATAATTGAGTGTATGTAAGCGTGTGGATGAACCTCCAAAATCAAACTTTTGGTATCTCAAGCAAAAGCCTACTACCTGATAGCTGCACAAGGAATGGGCTGGTTGCAGAGTTTGGTAACACTTGGACAAGCAAAAGTGGCACAACTTAAATCCTCCAATTAATAAAGAGACAGAACCACAAATTGGGAGTCTGATCATGTGCTGTCCTTCTGCACATAAACTATTTAGAATGGGAAAACAGAATTTAGAGTTCTGGAAAGGCGAGAAGGCCAAAAATAAGGGTCCCTAACAAGAAGACATGATCTCAGAGGACAGAAAAAGGAGCCAGGAGAGAAGAAGGCAAAGATCATGACTGAAAGAAAGATGCTGGAAGTGGGGAAAGATCCTGGAGATCAGAGACATGGAGATAAATGTCAGGGCATGTCCAAGGACCTTGGCTGGTAGTACCTGAGACTGGTAACTGCAACGGCACAATATAAACCCAGATAAGCTTTTGCCCAACCCTCTTGGACAAGCTGCAAACTCCCAACCGGGAAAAGAACTTGACATCTAGAGAATTCCAGAGAATATAATGCTGAGGGGTGAGCGAGCCAGTACATGAAATAATCAAGTAGGGTGAAAGCTGTAATCTTGTCATTTCATAAATAAACCACAGTAAATAGATTACAGGTTGTTTCCCCTGTTTCACCTGTGACAACAGCAGGGCAATTCCTTCAGTAGGCCAGACCAGCAATGACAGATCTTCTAAATGCACCCTCACCCACTTCAGTTTTACAACCCTAAATAACATGAGCTCTTTGCCAATGGCACAGGCCAACTGTTTCTGATCCCTTCCAGTGTCTCACAAACTTCTGAGGCCCAGCCTGCCAGATCCTCCTTTTCACCCAACCACACTGGTTTTCTCCTCCTTTCTCTTCCTAGGTACTACTTCCTCTTCAGCAGCTCAAATTTGACACAGAATAACCTCCCTTCTCCACTGAAGTGCACATTACAAAGCATGGACACACACGCCTTTTCTGGCTATTTCTTCTCTCCATCAGATGATCTGCCTTATTGGTTGGGACTAAGAATGCCCTCAAGGCCATGCCTCTGTAGTCTATCTGGCTACGCAGTAAGTTGGACACATTTTCCAGGAACAGGACCTCCCCATCCAGCTGTAAGCAAAGCCTCTTTCCCCACAGTA
This sequence comes from Ploceus nigricollis, assembly GCA_013399945.1. NCBI lineage: Eukaryota > Metazoa > Chordata > Aves > Passeriformes > Ploceidae > Ploceus > Ploceus nigricollis. The sequence goes on from VXBC01011831.1 coordinate 102,863, forward strand.
TGGCTCAAATGAGATTCTCAAAGGCGCCTTTCATCCTCCCAGCTTTGCCTGCCTTTAGGCCAGTTCATGCATTCAGCCCACTGAAATGTCAAAGCTCAGATGGGTAACGAGCCCATGACATAATGAGAAATCCCCAGCAATTCTACCCCACCACAAGTGGGAATAGGTGGGTGCAGCACTTAGGGCTTAGGCAGGAACAGCCTTTACAGGCCCAGTGTTGAGTGCAACAGGATCACCTAATGAAGACAGCTAAATGGCAGCATCCACTTCTATCACAATTTTCTTGTGGCCTTGGTACTTCTTTGGGCTGCAGGCAGTAAGTGTGGGCTCCAATACACACACATGTCAAGAACAGCTATACCATCAGGGAAAGAGTCTCTGTTCAGGGAGAATCTGAATCCTACAACTGCATGCCATTGCTGTGGACTGCATGAAGTGCCTCTGGTATTATCTGTTATCCAAACTTATGCACTGCTAGAGAAAGATGTGGCTTATTTAGAATAGACAGCTGAGAAGAAACCTGTGGTGTTTGATATTGAGGATATCTACCACAGACTATTTTTCACAGGCTGAAAAATATTTTTGACACAATTTCACTGCAAAGAAATGTCACAGACTATGCAGAAAAAGAAGACCATTTCTTAAAGGCAAAGCTTAGTTTGTGATACATTAGCATGTGTGTCCACAGCAAGAAAACAAGCAACTACTCTACCAAAATGAGCACTGCTGAGACTTCAGCTTGAACACAGTGCCCAGTTAGGGGCACTCCACTTCTTAAAAGATGTGGGTAAACAGAGACAGAAGACAAAGAGATTTAGAAAATTACTTACAATGAAGCACTGAAGGAACTGGATTGTTTAGCTTAGAAAAGAGAACACCACATGAAAAACTTCACAGAAGCCAAAGCTTGTAAGGTGGACAGCTGGGATGTCAAAGGTAATCTAAAATATGAGGAAAATCTTTTCAACTCCAGACTCCACTGCAGCTAAAGCAGGATACTTAAAGATGCTGTGAAATTCCTTCCATGGGAAATCTGAAGGAAAGTTAGACAGACATCCATCAGAGAGAGTCTAGTAACTCTGGCTTCTCTGCCAATGTAGGCGTTGGATTGATAACCCTCTGCAGTCTGTGCCAGCTCATGATTTCCATTACAGATGTTCATTTTGCTATAACATGGTGCCTTTTCCATCCTAGTAATAGTACTCCTTGTCTTCCAGTGTCTTGCATTTATTAATGACAGAGAATTTTCTACAGTTATCTGTGCATGGACCTAAAACACCAAGAGTGCCCTCAAGTGATCAGCAACACCACAAGAGCTACATATCTGTTTAGTCAGTCCTCCTTTGTGGTTGTATGGACCTGGAAAGAAGCTGCTGTGGGGGTAACTGCCTAACATCTGCCAGATGTTTTGTGGGAATTGTGTGCCAGCTTTTACTTTCCAGTAAACACAGTGCAACCTGGGGGTTCTGCAGGTTAAAGCATGCACACATGCAATTACCACAAAGCATCTGATGCACCTTCTGCATGACACAAGTATGACCAGCTCCTGGTGAGTGAAGGTGACTTACAACCAGTATTGTGCACTGGCATTTGCAGGTGAACTCCCCTGTAAAGCCTGAAAAGCAGAGTCAACACTGGGACCTGAGCTACCAGTAAGGGCAAAATACCTGAGGAAACAGGAGGCCCTAGGCTGGAATGGGTGACACAGGAGGAAGACTCAGGGCCTGGAAATGCAGAAGTGGCAGAAATGGAAGCATACATTAGGACTTACCTGCTCCACAGTGAGAGGGGAGCTGATCTCTTCCCCACGCAGAATCATGGACCTCTGTGTCAGCACTTCAGAAAGCTGAAAGGCGTCTAAACCCAGGAGGTCACTGGCAACATTCAGCACTAAAAGGAAGACACACGTTTTTCTCCTGCATGGATCCCCATCACTCAGAGGGATATTTTTGCAGCTCGGTGAGGAAATCCCAGGGACTTCTACAAGGCAAGTGACTAAACCCCAGCACAAAACACACTCCCCCTTACTTGATTCTCTTGGGCATACTCAAAACTGTAGGTCCACATACCCAGTCTGAGGCTCATATACCCATTATAGACCACAGTCAGATACTCATGTAAGTCAGCCTTCCTGCTGACAACAGGAAGAGCAAAACCATGTGTAAGATTCAGCACCAGCAAAATACTGCATGAGAAGATATGTTTTTGTAAAAGCACAATACTGCAGTCTGAGCAGGGATTGCTAAACTTGGATGTTACGAAGAGAGGCAATTAACTTAAGACTTGAAACACTTGTAATACATTTTTATTGCTTCTGTCTGTTTTGGGACTTACAGTGCAGACCAACCCAGATTAAATAACTGTAACAGAGTGCACACTAGCAACTGCTTCAAATGAAGATGGGGGAAAGTCTCTAACAGATCACTTTTATCTCAAATTCCTTCCTGATCCTATTTCTTCCATGTCTTTCAATCCAAAAGAGAAACTGTGAGGCTGTGGACTCAGTCTGAGAATATCCAGGAGCACAAATGGATCACAGGGCCACAGACCAACTAAATCCCACTGGTACCCTGGAGCCATGCATCCTGTGGCAATGCTTCTGTAGAGTTAAAGTACAGGGAACCTGCTGGTGAAGGTACTACAGACCAGCATAACAGAGGGAGAAAGGAAAAGAGAGAAGGCTTTACTGGGGATCTTATGGGGCTTTGCATGGTCTACCAAGCTGCTAGGGTCCTACTTACCTGCTTTTGTTGTAACCTGGGCCCCACCAGCTGTCATGAATTCAACATTTCCCAAATGAAGTGTGCCAGAAAGAAGTTTGAAGATGTCTCTGATTTCTTCAGTGCTGAAGTCCACCACCTTCATGGCAGTCTATGCAAAACCAAACAGCTGATGTTAGCTGTATGTACAGCCAAGTGCAATGCAACCACTGGAGCCAGGTCCAGTGTGTGTAAGATGTAAATCTCAGAATTACAATCACCATGACTACAAATGAAATGGGAGGGCACAGCACCTCTCTGAGCTATACATTTGTCAATGATCTTTACTGTCTCCCATTCTCTCTTACATTTACCCTATTGCCACCTAAGGCAGGTGGGCATTTCCCCATCCTCAAGTTGGACTTTGCTGCCACCACTGATGGTCTGTCAGAGGAACAACATGTTTGTGCCTGTGTGAGGAAATCCTACCCTGAACACTGGCAGCACAGGTTACAGATGTTACTGGATGGCTTCCACATTCTCCCTTATTTTCTTCCCTGAAGGATGGATCCATATAAGACACTTAATTTACTCTGATCCACATAACCCCCTTAATTCATTCTTAGTATAGTAGATTTATGCAGCAAGATTTAAAACCAGGCTTTCAGCATTAACTGTTAGATGGTTGGAAAGAGATTATCAGATAATAAGGAAGTATGGCACATTCCCTCTTAATGCCTGCATGTGAGCCAGGGTTTTTGGGGCATAAATTGACTTTGAGAGGTAGGACCTAGTCTTCATGCATTCACCCTGTCAGGGGGGCACTCTGGAGTTCTAGTTCCCTTCTTTCCTCCAGCATCTCTTCAGCTGAAGAATAAATGCCATATTGCCATTGAAATGTCTGCTGTACAGGTACTGCCTCCCCTTAAATCACACCTAACCAGGAGGTACTGAAATCCTAAGCTGACTCTACTCATCTTGCCTATCTGGTTTCACCTACATTATTAAAGCCTTCAGGCCAACAAGCATTATCAAATAAAACATGAATTTGCACATTCATCCTGCTAATCCCTTAACCTCTGATAAACAGGTGTCTATTAAATCTCTGTGATATTTCAGAATAGGTGATTTGCCCAGGTGATAACTTCACTGGAATATTTCTGGAGAACAGTACCTTCAGACCAAACTCTTCTCCTTCTAATGGTCAGTCTGAGGTTTCCTGAATCAGGCTATCTAGGAGGCTCCCACGAACTATTCTGGGGTGGGGTTCTGCTCCCCCAAATTCTCTGTCATTCTAAATTATTATTCATATTGACTGTTTCCCAAATTCCCCCATTTCTGTACACTAAAGCCACTTTTTGAGTCTTGTTTTAGCTGAGTTTTGGACTTGTTGAACACCAAATTCTGGCTTAGGGCAAATCAATTCTGCCTGTGAGATCTAGACCATGCAGCATGTTTAGTCCATGAGACTGTGCCCAGAAGTTCAGGAGGAGTTAGGACTGGACTCACCATGACCTTACTGAACATCTCTACATCATTCAGGTTCTCATCAGTCACACAGCCAGACTGGTTCAAGTAGCGATAAGTCTCTGGCTCACAGAGGGAGAGGCTCTCTGCAACAGAAGAAGAAGAGGCAGGAAAGAGACAACAATTTATTCAGCAATCAGTCTTTTAGTTCATGGAAGAGGAGGATGTGCTGTAACAAAGATTGCAGATGGTATGCATGATAATTTAGAACAGTCAAATCCCAAGCTGCAGAGTCTCAGAAGAATATTTCAGTACTGAATTGACTCAAGAAAAAAACTTTTAATTCTAGCTCCAAAAGTGTACAGAAAAATAGTCTTAACTGTATATATATGGTAATGACCTCTAAATTAGATATCATCACTTGACACAGAGTTCAGAGAGTCACAGCCAGATTTCTGAAGACATTCAGTGCTAAGCAGCAGTTAAAAATGGAACATAGTTTACAAAACGAAATATAAAACCAGAATTAGGTCTCTGTATATTTGCTGTGCAACCACGTCTTAAACACTACCTGCAGATTTGATCCCATTTTAAAAAGAACTTAGGAGAACTAAAAGATTAATGGAGAAAGGAGGCAAGGATGATCAAGAGCCAAAACCACATTACAGATGGGGAGGTGAAGCAGCCTGGGACACCAGCTTGGACAAGTAGATGGGGAGGAATAGCAGAGATCTGCTGAAGAAAAGAATCTGTTTTGTATGTTTTCCCTAAGCAACTGATAATAACCACGATCCCCACTATTTTCCTTTGCTTTAGATTGATCTCTGAATTGACCTAAGTAGCCATTCCTGCACGTACCCCCTAAAACTGGAATCCTACTCCCTTCTACTCTGTCAGGCCTAAATCTTCCATCTGATTATCCTAACACAGAGAAACCAAAAGTATAAAGAAATTCCCCAGGCCCTCAAAATCAGAGTACAACTGTAACATGTTCCTGCCTGCCTATCTGACCTCTCCAGAAACACCATCAGTGCTCAGCAATGCCTGGGACAGACACATACAAAAGTTGTTAGGGGGATGCTGCAGTACAAAGAGGATTCATCCACAGGCAGCAGCTGTCACTTTCTCTGTGTCCACTTTTTCACACCCAGCTCTCCCTTCCCCAAGTACAGAGCTATAAACCCTTTGTTCAGACACAAGACATGTATTGGCTCTAGTACCTCCACTACATTGCTGGTCTTTGTAATTCTTCTCTCTACAGTTACCTATACTGAAGATTTGTTCTAAAAATACATCTATCAGTCCATCCTTTGAACTCCTTGAACAGCTCCCGCCAGCTGAATCAAGACTCTTTACCCTTCCTCTGTCTCTAGCCAGCTCCATCACCTCATCACTTTGCACATACTTTTTCCTTCAGCACAGAATGCCTGAAGTATTTTCTCATAAGGAATTTCTGTCATCCTCAGCCTCTTTCTCTTAACTCTCCTTTCTGTTTCCCATAAAATCACCATATGGCTGGCCTTCAAGAAGAAGCAACATATCAAGTACGTGAACTATCCATGCTCTAACTGATGTACACCTGCTTCACATGTTGGACTGGAAACAGGACAAGAGACATATCCCAGATAATGAAATTACCTTTCTGCTCCCCGCTCACACCAGCTAGCAGAGCATAAAAGATGTGGTAATTCCGCTCCCCGGGGTTCTGATGTACCACCCTGTTCTGGAACAAAGAATACAAGAGTAGCCAGCAGAAAAAGATCAGACTTGTGGTTGCAAAGGCAAAGAGAGGACCAGGATACAGATAAATCTCCAGGGCCAATGCACAAGAGGGGTTCCTTGCTATTTAATGATGTTTTTTTCTAAGCAAATTCTACATCAAGATCTTTGTGGCTGAGCAACTGAGCATACACATTAACAAACTGAACTTTGTCAGTTCTGGCCCTGCTCCTCAGTGAATTCCTGACTCCAAAATAAACTACATCCAATCACAGATGCCTGCATTTGGAGTTGTACCCCATATGCTTCTCTGTGGAGCTGCGTTTCCAGGTACTTCTCTCTCCCTTCCTCCTCGGTAAACAGTTCTTTCTTGGAGTCTGTCTGTAATGCACAGAGTTTATCAAAGATGAGAGAACAGGCTGTGGTAGATACAGCCTGTATCTATCACATAGAGGCTCCTCTGCCTCTTCCTCAGCTGGGACAGTTGCAGTAGTAACACCTCAGGAGCTCATGTCTACACGCTGCGGTGCAGACAGCCTCGTCCAGGAGGTGACCTGGCACTGCCACACCTTCTGTGAGGAGAGGGCTCACCCAGCACTCAGTGGAGGTGATACCTACCTTTTCCAGTAAATCTGAATAGCATGTTAAGGAAAAACTTCCGAGTGACAGAAGCACAGATTTCTTGATGATAGGCAAAAAATCTTCTAGACACATTGGGATGAACCCTGCAACCAGCAACAAATAATGAAATAACTGACACTTTGGAAAGTAGGTAAAGACTGGTTCTAAACATCATCTTAGATCATCCTCTCTATTCACTGTCCAAGGAATAGAGGTATGATGTGCCAAAGAGCTATTTAAAAGGGCAGGGCCAGGTAGAGCATAGATAACCTAACAAAAGATGAGCCACATTAGGGACACCTAGAAAGATTAGAGGCCACTCTTATCTGAAAGTCTGCATTGCACACAGCAAGTCTTGCATCAGTTCTCATTGCTCCTGCAAGAGACCACTATCTTAAATCTACTGACAGCACAAAGAGCAGAGGCCAAACAATCCAAGCCTGTCATTTACAACAGCAGTAAATTCATCTGGCTGCTACTCCAGTGCCAATTGGTGTGGTTTGCAGTCAGCAGCAGCTTTGAACATACATCAGGAAATGTAGCCAGGGCAGCTTTACCTGCCTCATGGAGACAAAAGATATATCAAAGCCTTTGGGAGAGGGGTACCTGGCCATACAGGGAAGAAAGTTATCATGGCTCAACACAGTTTGACTGTATCTAATCTTCACTGTCCTTCTTGTCACTGGAACAGGCTCCTCACAGAAGTGGTCATGTCACCAAACTCATCAGAGTACAAGGAGCAGCTGGTCAATGTTCATAAGTGATATGATTTCATTTTAGGTAATCTTGAGAGGAGCAGGGAGTTGAACTTAATGATCCTTATGGGTCCTTCCCAACTTGAGATATTCTGTGATTCTATGACTAGGGTTCCAAGGTCCACTGAAGATGGCAGCCCAAAACAGGGACTTGGAATTCTCTTCTGCACCCAAATATTTTGCAGAATATATTTATTCTTACTTTGGTCTCACTTTTCTCAATCATTAATTCATTGGCAGAGCTAAGATAAGTGAACAATTTTATGTGGAGCAAACAGAATGTAATCAACCTAGGGGATCTTCCGAGGCAGAAAATTCCAGAGTTTTAAGTATCAAGCCTTGAGATTAACGAAGTGAAAAGTCAAACTATGCCCCTACCTAATGCAGTACTGAGACAAAAGGTTCCCAGAGTTAGGTGCTGCAGAGCCACAAAACAAACACTTCTTCCCTCTTTAAGTTGCAAATGTGCCCACAGTTGTCAATTGACTTTGAAGAACTTTGATAAGGGATTTCCTGACCTACACTAAGCTCCTCCTCCTCTCTGCTCACTCAATGCATTTCTGGTCCACTGCAGAAAAGGATACAATCAGTTACTCGGCCTCCCTGGATGTGTCCATGCTGAGAGAAGTGCAGCTGGATGAACTTGCCAAAGCGGCTGGAGTTGTTGTTATAAACTGTCTTGGCATTTCCAAAGGCCTCCAGAATGGGGCTGTAGAAACAAGGCAATGAAGATATGATTAGAGATGGGATACCATTAAAACAAAGTCTTTTGACATTTGCACACTGTGTTCTGCCACAAGAGATTTATTTGTTACAGCACCAGCATGGACAAGCAGGAAGAGCTCAAGGGAAAGGAAGGACGGCAAGAGCAATTTAACACACTGCTAGATAAATTTTAAACCTTTGGGATTGCAGTTAATTAAATCAGCCCCCAGTCTGTATGGGCAGCTGGTGCACACACTGTCAAGGGCATTCCCCACCAGTGTGGCTTCAGCAAATGAAAGGTGGCAAGAACCAACCAGGCTGTGTCCTCAACACAGCACATCCCATGAATGCAAGTGTATTTTTTCAAGGATTTTTGGAAGCATCAGACATATATAGCAAATACTCTGTAGCTTTAAACACTCTGTAGCTTTAAACCACGCACTTCTATATTCATTCTACCTTTTTTCCTTCTGCCTTTGATAAACCATCTCTTGAAATTACAGGCAAACATCTTCAAACTAACAAACAGTAATAAAACAATTTGTTTGGTACTTAAATTTGATACTGGAACACACAAGCCCCTGTTACCTAAATCTTGCTTAGGCTGATATAAGCTACATGGTTTCCAAGCAGAGGGACTGTACACACACTATAGATTTGAAAATTACATTCTAAGAGAGCAACATCATCCACTTCAGGTCAAAAAAAGGAGCAAAAAAATCTATCATCAAACATCAGACCAGCCATAAATTGAAGAATTTTGTCTGTTGTTCACCTTCCCATCTTCAGGAAAAAACAGTTAAAATGCTTGGTACTTTCTTCACAGAACAGTACAAGGGAAAAGCCTAAACCACTTAAAGTAACACACAGAATCCAGGATTAAAATATTAATTTCTGCAATTAAGCCAATTCTAAAATAATCTGAAGGGCTGACAAGCAAGGAATCACAGAGATGCTACAAGAACAGCCTGTATGTTTTCATGTCTAATTTTAAAACATACATAGTTTTAAACAAAAATTATTGCTGTTATTACCCTGAAAAATACTGGCTTTTAAACATCTCCACAGATCTATTGTGCAGTCCCACGGGAGACTGGGGCAGATATGGGATTATTCACAAGTTAGTAAATTCAGCATAAAAAATAACCACAACTAGAGACACCGTGGGGCTTGCAGAACGCTTCAGGCCCTGTGAATGTTAGCTAAGGGAGAGCTGTGCTTAAGGAAACAGTCAACAACCTTCAGTAAAATCCAGGCAGTATTTTCCTAACATCTCCTGAAACAATCGCTTTCAAGTAACAAGGATAGAAATGAAAATTCCTCTGTTATAACACACTACAACCATTGAAATGCCCGTTAGAGAAATCTGGGTGCACGGATCAGGAAAGTTCCTTGCCCTGGAGAATTTGAACTCCAAGACCCACACCTCTAAAACAAGTATGTAAATAAGGACATTGCACAGAAATATCCCACTGAGCACACCACTGCCATGAATCAACAAAATTAATGGGGACAGACAGGAAAAGGGAGGACAGGGTTATGTTATATGACCACCACAGATGCAGTGAGAGTGAGGAGCCAGCCAGCCAATCTTTGTGGCTCTAAATCATGTTAAATTATATAAGAAAAGCACAAGGAAATATCTTTATAGTTCAGTTTGGCAGTGGGCTCACACACGAGTGTGAAGTCTTTCAGGTTTAGGGGGGGAAATAAGCAGGAGGGTGCCTGAGCAGTTGCAAGGCAGAGGGTGGGGTGAGCTGGTTCAGCCAGGAATGAGGGCAGGGGGCCTGGGCTGAGCAAATGGCCTGTGCCAGCAGCACATCACAGCATGGCACCTGAGGCAGAAGTGAACTGCAAGGTGGAGCAGCACATCAGGAAGGTGGGGCTGGCTGTTCACTGGATGTCGGCAGGATGCACTCCAGCATTCAAAATAATGGGAACCCATTTCACCAGAGCAGCAGAAAGCAAAGTCTGGAGTTCAGAAATACCGCACCATATGCAGTCCAGGATCAGATGCAAAATTGAAGACAAAAAGATTTGAAGACTTGGGGGGTGAATAGCAGGAAAGGTGGTTATGCTGTCAGCAGTGGCACCCAACATGGAGAAGGGAGCTTCAGAGTGAAGCAAGCAAGAAAAAAGTTGGAAGCTAGCAGAATTTTTAATGAACTGATGGATATTTTCAAGAAGAAAAAGAGACAAAATCAACAGTGCCAAAGGAATTTTGAGAGCCTGATTTGTGAGAAATACACCAAGCACGGAAGTTCCAACACAAGCAAATTATAGAAAGTTGATGAACCCTTTGTTTGCAATGCTGTCTGAAACTGAGAAAGAATCCAGCATTGTTCCTTGGTATGTGCTGGGCTGCAAGCATGAAAATCCACCATAAGTGAACCTGAGGAGGGCCACTGTCAGAGCAAGTGCAGCTGAACTCTAAACAGATGAAGTAGGGTCCATAGGAGGGGCAGCAGCTTCTGGGCCTGGGCCAGGCCTTCAGCTTCTTGTCTTCAGAGAAAAGGTGACAAATCAGATTCTCTTGCATTCATATTGCAATAGTTCATGTAGCACTAGAGATGTACACAGAACAGGTTGTGATCTTTTACTTCACTTCAGCTCACAGCTGTGACACCATACAGACTCAGGAATCACCCACCCAGCATCATAAGCTCTCTGGATCACTGTCAAGTTATCACTTAACTGCTAAGAGTGCTTGAGCCTTCTAAGCCGCTTGCCTTAAAGCAGATTTTGCAGATCTTGAGTCATGACTGTACTGCTCTTCAGAGCTTTTTCCAGTTTGCCTCCATGCCTGCTAAGACCTGCACACCTGCAAAGGATAAATTATCCAACAACAGTCTCTGGAACACCAGGTCCAAGGGCAGCAGCCCTTCTGCTCAAGGCTGCTCTGCTTTATAAGGACCTAAAACCCACAATGCTCTCACAGCTGCCTACTCTGGAGGTTTCTGCAACTGTCACAGGCTCCATCTGGGACTAATCTGCAGCCTCAACCTTGACAGTACCAAACTGCAGGACCACCAGAAAGGTCCTTCAGCCACAAGCAATACAGTCTGGGAAATTTTAATGTAATTTGTTTAATATAATTCAGGTATTAAGGAAAACAAGGACATAAACAACAAAACAGATGTATCTTTCCTGCCTCTTTCCCAGGCTTACCTGATGTCAAACACCTACTCTCCTCCATTTCTTAACTTCAGCTGTCTTTTATACCTCAGGTTACACCCACTCCCTCAAAATTTCCCCCAACATCGCAGCATAGGAGCCTGGGGTCACGCTCAGGACTGCTTCTCTCTGTCATTCTTTGCTTCCTTATTTTGCCTCTTACTAGTTTTCCTCAACCACACTTTGCTTCTTCAGATTTTCCAGATACTTTTTCCCTTCATCTCTCTGTTCCAGCGTAGGTCACCTGTGGGTCATGGTCCCTCAGGGGTGTAGGGCCTCTTCTGGCATGAAGTATTTTCCCTGAAATGTGTCTCCATTCCCTCATTGCTGCCAGCTTCTCTCTCAAACACGTTTGATTCAGGCACCATGCGCTTCCCTGCCTGCCTGATGCCTCATCAGGGTTTAGGTGGGTGGTGGCTGTTCCCTGGTGCCAGCTCCCGTGGATGGTTCTCCATGAAATCACTTGCCATGACAGCAGGAGAGCTGCCAGGCTGCCCGTGGGACTCCTGAGGGCAAGACATACCAGCAGCCTGAAACACAGGGAGGCTGGGGGAAAGCAGGGGCTCATGGAGGAAACCAGGAGCCAGAGTATGACAGAGACTCACTGTGAGGACAGCTACAGTCAAGAGCTAGAGCATTAATTCTCCAGCTTAGGAGACACATCCCACATTGCTGTTGGAAAGAAGCCTAATCCATCCACGGACAGCTGGGAGAGCAGCCAGGGGGAGGCATCCCAGCAAGATGGCAACCTTCACGTTGCCCTGATGTGACACCATTCGGTTCTGTGATCCTCTCTGCCCAGGTCTGGCTCCATCCCTGCCCAGAAGGCAGGGCCCCCCAAAGGCAGGGCCCCCCAAAGGCAGGCTGACCCAGCACTCTGGGTGCCCACGAGGGTGACTGTACCTGCTTTCCAGGATGGCTTCTTCCACATGAGTGCTCTTCTCAGACACAGGGGCCCCGAGGGAGGTCTGGCTCATGGCTGACAGGAATTTCAGGAGCAACTTGGTGCTCTCAGTCTTTCCAGCTCCACTTTCTCCACTGTTAAGAAAAAACATAGATTTCATTCACAAACCCAGGACAGACAGAGCTGATGACCATCCTACTCGCGGCACAGAAGTGGTCTCTAGGAATAAACATGTGACATCTCCGCTGTGACAAGCAGGGATCGGGCAAAGGCAGGGAGGGTGGTGTGGGTATTCAGGCAGATGTCAATGCAAATGGAACAGCAGGAGCAAGGCATGTGCTGCAGCCATGGAGTAGCTGGTTCTCCATTTCTAACCTTATCAGAACACACTGGCTGTCATGACGCTTCCACAAGCAGCAGTAGCACTCGTTAGCGGTGGCGAAGATGTGGGGAGGCAGCTCACCCAGGCGGTGCTGTCTGTACAGCTCTATGGCATCCACACCGTACAGACCAGGGATGGGTTTGTAGGGATTTACTGATGCCAAGATGGAACCAATGTTTGTCTACGGGGAAAAAAACAAAACACAGAAAGGAAATGAAGCAAGCTCCTGGAAAAAAAAAAAAAAATCACGACAAAGCCAGACCCTGAAATAAGTCATGGTGAAGGAGAAAGCCTAAATAAGGACACTGGGCTTCAGCAGAGAGCTGCACAGTTTGGCAAAGATGTCAAACCCCAGAGAAGGAGCTGTACAGCTGGGTATGGATGAATTTTGCTGCTTTACAATATAACATTCTTACCCTGTTATTCTTGTCCTTGTTAAATTAAGCTTAGACAATTTAAAAACATGAAGCCATCTTCATACCCAGCTACTTTGCACTGTGCTTGAAGCTGAGTAGCAGAGCCAGGACTGAAAGAGTGTCAGGAGATACCTTCAATGACCCTATACACAGTCCTAAGCAAAGGGGGCTTGGCAGGGTTCAAGAACGTCCTGAACAGAGTTGGAACACAAACACACACACACTACACACATGTACAAAGAACCACTAAAGCATATAATTTTTCTTCTGCTGAAAAAATGCTGTTTGGTGCAGCTTAAATAATTTGGTAAACCAAATCAAAATCGACAGCTGAAGATAAAGCTTTGGATTTCAAGTCAAAACATTTCTATATTTTCTAAACATTTTATTTTGAAAATATTTATTTTGAAAATCTCACAGTCCAAAAAAAGAGGTAGCAAGATTTAAAATAAAATACCCAGATGACATTGAATTTCAAATGTATTATTTTGTGCAGTGAAAAGGAAATTAATTTTGCTTTTTGGGGCATGACTTTTTCGGTTCAGCCAACCAGCTCAAATCCACTTATTCTCAGAGCTGCAGTTCAGAGCAATGGTGCCACCTCTCTCCTAATGATGGCTTTGTAATATGGTCAACATCCATGCTGCTGGTGTGGTGGCCTCCCTCACAGGGACATCTTGGACTGCTCTACTCAAGGAATACCCATTCTTAGCAGACATGACCAAATAAACACTTAGATTGCTGCAGGAGGTTCCAAGCTTTGTGCTCAGGGACAACAGCTAGCATTATTTCCAAACCATGAACTAACTACAAGTCACCCATCAGATATAAAAGCATTTGAATGTATCTGCTGGAGAAGCTGTAAATTAAACACGTGGTGACAAGGAAGACTCATCAGGCCAAATGAAATCTGAGGCTATAGCAATGCCAAGCTCTGAAGCCAGACTGATAAGATGCTGTAGTCACCAAAATATTTAAAACTCAAATATTTAAATTATATTTAATATAAATATTTAAAACTCATTTATTAAAGCAGCACTCAGAGATCATCAGCAGGGGTGGGGGGGGAATCACCTAGGCCAAACTGCATTATCAGTATAAACACACTATCATGGATCAAGTCCTGAGGACCCTCTAACAGGGACCTTTGTGGGCAGAAATATAATTAATTTGTAATGAAAGCAATAAGCAAGCAGATGATCTTTGGCCAGAGAGGTAGAGAGAGAGAGGAAAGCATTGAGTGTCAAAACATGAATTGGGAAAAAGCATTGTACAAGCAGCTGAGGAACAGGCACTGTCCAGAGACAAGACAGAAATGTCCATTCTAACTCTTCTCCCAGATCTTCACAGCATCTTTTCTTCTCAGATGTTTCAGTTTGCATTTTCCATTGTAGTTTCACTAGGAACAGAGCTCCTTTCCAGAGAACTTCTGGAAAGTCCTTTCCAGAACTTCTTCCAGTACAGCCATCTCTTTCAAAGAGATGTGTTCAAAGGCATTCAAAGGTGTTCCTAGAAAACTTTTCCACCACCCAGTTGCAGTCTCCTCATCACATGCATTCCCTTTAGACAATATAGGCAATTTCTATCCATAATTTTTAATAGCAGTAAAACCATGTACATACCAGCTACTCTATCAGCAAAATAATTGCTCCCAAAGAACTCTCCAGAGCAGGACAAACCACATGTGGCAAGTTCTACTTCTCAGGACAACAGATCCTACTTGGATGGTTAGGCATGGCTTTGCTAAGGACAGCACAATGTGGCAGTACAGCCCCTGGCTCATTTCTACATCACTCACATTATGTTGGGTCTACTTTTATTAAGGAATACGGGAATTGTAAGAATGAAGAGGGAAGATGCAGGCTCTTGCTGTGCTCACATAATTTCCTTCAACAGCTGGGTAGAGTTTGAATAATATTTATCTGGAAAACAAAAGGTACTGTTGAGCTTGTCAGTATTGCTGTAGTAAATTAATTATGGGTGCCAGACCAGTCTAGATATACTGCTACCTACACTCCCTGATCAGAAAGGATCCTCTTTAAGAGCTCATGGTGGGGCTAATAATCCTACACTGAGGGTTCTTCCCAGTGCTGAGCATGTTACAGAGGTCAGGCCCCTTCATACAACTCCAAAAATTTCAGGCCCAAGGTGCACATCTGAGATTCATGCACTACGCAAAGGCAAAAAATGAGGTGGAAAAGGTGTTAAACTTTAACACCTTTATGCACAGATGGAGAAGGCACAGAGCTAATGCTGAATAAGAGAAGGAATGACACATCAGAGCTAGCTGAAAGGCTTAAGGAGGTACGGCTGCTATGACACTGCTGGTGCTGTGGCATTTCTGGTACAAGGCAGAGACTGAAAAGGAGGAGCATCCTGCATCTCATTGTAAGGTGTGAGGAAGAAGAAACAGGAGGAATATACCCAAATGGGTCAAAAGTGCACAAACACATAGCATGTGTCAAACACAGGACAAGAAGAGCAGCAAGGATATGGGCCACCAAAATAATGTGTGCACATGGGTACTGTCACAGGGTCACAAGGCTGTGTTGACAGACAGGCAAAGGTGTCTACAGAAAAAAAAAAGAAAAAAAAAAGATAATTTACAGTCTCCTCTGCATCCAGTGCAGGAGGTGGTTCAGAAACAGGGTCACTTTACTGATAATTTAGTGGAATACAGGTGCATATGGTTTGGTTGCCTTGATAACGGTTGCTATGCAACACAGACAGATTTACAGTTTTTCTGTCATATTCTGAAAACTCTTTGTGCACATAGCATGGACAAGCAAGGTAAGACAGTCTTTTTAATCTAT
This sequence comes from Ploceus nigricollis, assembly GCA_013399945.1. NCBI lineage: Eukaryota > Metazoa > Chordata > Aves > Passeriformes > Ploceidae > Ploceus > Ploceus nigricollis. The sequence continues at coordinate 118,518 of VXBC01011831.1, forward strand.
CTTCCTTGTTCTCTCCAAGTCTTAGCAGAGCACTGCCATCCCAGCAGTTCAGGGATGTCTTGTCCCACGTGTGCTTTTCTTCACAAGTCCCTTTCCTAATACTTGTCTCCTTCCTGAGAGGGAAATCAGGAGATGCTATGAGTATTCATTCATCTGTGCAAGGAGAGCAGAGCAATCAAAAAAACTAAAGGCATAACTGCATGTAAAAGCAGAAGTTAGGCAACAGGTTTGCATTCCTAGTTTTGTTAGGCAGTATCTTCGTCTGTCTGGATCAGGAGGGATACTCAGCAACCACCTGCGTACGTTGCACCTTCCAGTCTGCTTGGCCCTATAAACCAGGGAACAGCCATAATGGGGAACCTGGGGAATGTCAATGACAGCTCATCAAACATGGATGTTCAGGGAGGATACAGAGCTGCACAATTACCACGAAGCTCAGAGGTGAACATTCATGTTTTGAAAGTTCCTTCATAGAGGCAAAGAGGCCCCTCTGTTAAGGGTAGGATCTCAGAGGGATGATGGAGCTGGCAAGGTAGGAAATCCCCTCCAATTCCTATCCTCAAGAGACAAGGATAACATCAGTACTTCACATGCAAAGTGGCAGCCCTGAAGCTAAACAAAAACCATTAAGCCAAAACGGACGAGCACTTACATAGATGTTGCCCTGCTGGTAGCGCTGGTGAAGGTTGAGCAGGATGGCAGCTTCATGCAGATCTCCCAGCATGGACATGTCTTCTACCCCATCAATGCTGGTCTGGTGCATGGGTAAGACCTTTTCTCTGGAAAGGGTGGCCTTGGGGTACTGGAACACCTGGAAGAATGGGGAGAAGGACAAATAAGCTAATGACACCTGGGCACGTGGTCTGATTTCCTACCAGAAATGTGCACCTTCAGATTTTGGCACTGGAAAAGGAAATGAATAAGACACAGATCTGCTCCCTACTTTTACAGTCACTCTTCCCTTCCTGTTCCTCCACATTTGAGCCCTCTGGCCAGAAACTATACAGCATACTCCCTTCTTTTGCTCCACTCTCACTGCTTGACTAGAGTCAATCTCTCACTACTGATGGGGACAAATCAACACAAGGTTACTTAATTTCCCCTTAACAGGAGCAAAGTACCAGCCTCCAGCTGCTAGGCTAGACAGGTATTGCACACTGCAGTCATGACTGTGAATAATGATGGCAGCTGCTCCCAAGAGACCAGGAACAGTCTTTCACAAAAAACACAGGTGAGATCATGTCTCTGACAGTGGGGAAATAGAGGAAAAGCTAATTCACATTCCAACTTTGGCCCTGCACTCTCCATAGCAGCAGCCAGAGAGCATCTGGAAGAGTTTGTCATCTCAAGAGCAAAAGAAAGCAAAGCACATGAGAAGCCAAATAAAGTGGTGACATTCTCTCTGTGTGATGACACGTATGTGTATGATACAGCTTTCAAAATATTTGTACAGTGACACCTCTTAACTTCTATCATTGCTCTAGGAAGTACTCATCTCTGTGCAGCTGCACTCATCTTGCCTCAATTGCTGCATCCTTCCTCCTGCCAGAGCTTTCTCCTCCTCAATAACCCACTCTTCAGTTATCAGGTCGTCTCCTTCACCCCCTTTCAACACAGCTGAGATTATGTGACTGTTCCCCTCCACCACATGCACATCCCAGCCCTCCTTTCCTCCTCCTCAAGCACGATGCTGGCATTTCACGCAAGTTATTTCAGTTGCTTCCCACTCTTGCATTCAGCCATGTGCCATCTCCCACCCAGCATCCAAAGCTGTGCTAAATGGTAAGACCCAAAGAGAGACAGATGGGAGACTTCATATAGGCATCCTGGAGAAGGAAACTGGTCCACAGTAACCCCTCCAAAGAATTCTGTGCTTTTCCTCCTCTGCTGGGGCTCTGGTCTCTACCTCATTTCCATCCCTGCTTGTCAGCCCTCCTGAGTGCCAGCAAGAAACTCATGGGCTCCATGGAGAACCAACTCTAATCGGTAGCGTTGCTCTAACTGGTTTCTCCTGCCCACCTCCTTGGAGTGCTCAGGCTGCCGTCACTGCTGGGGAGAGGCCATCCCTGCAGCTGCAGGCTGCAGACAGAATGAGGTCACCCAGCCCCCTCCAGCGAGCAACCCCTGCAGTCCTAGTCCCTTGCAGGGCTCTCACAGCTGCAGCACATTGCAGGTGCTCACCCTTCAGGGCTCTGAGCCTGCACCCTGCCAGTGCAGGGCAGCAATAACCCAGCACAGCATCCCTTACAAGATCACCATGATGCACAACCACAGGAGCAGCTCTGTTCCAGGAGGGAGCTGGGGAGGAGAAGCTGGCTCAGTCCCTCAGGTGTGTTTGCCCTGTTTCTGACCAGTCACACCTGTGTGGCAAGGACTACTCAGTCTCTTCCACTGGCAGACTCCTTCACAGCTCACTTCTTTCACCAGCCAGGAGGCTTTCAAAAATACACAGTTCACGTTCATCATCAGTGTAAAACAAAGCCCAGTCCAACAGAAAGGTTCTCTCCAGGCCTCTCCACAACATTTCTTCTCCTGAGTGTCAGAGAGGTCTGACTGCCAGCAGAAGGACCTCCACTCTGCAAGCATGACCCTAAAAAAAGAAAAACATTTTTTTTCTTCTTCAGAGCAGAGACCTCAGGCACTTTCACAAGAAAACTGAGGGAGCAGAAAGGGAGAACAGGACAATTAAATTCAGGAGAGAGTACAAGCTGCAGATGCACAACATGAACTGGACTGTCAGGAACAAAATCAGTACAGTACTTTCAAACCAGGAGGCAGCAAATGACCCTGGCTCTCTCTTGTCCGCTGACTTACACAAAATTTGGAAGAGGACAAGTAAAAAACGGTATGGCATGATCTTCCCTTATATCTGCCTGGTACTTACTCATTTACCACTGCTCTGTCAGCACTTGCAGCCATTTGGGCCAGAAGAGAAATATTAAGAAAACATTTAGACAAAAAGCTGAGTGGACAAGTGTCCTAAAAGATATCAGGCAGCTGGCAGTACCTGTGCCCAGAGGCTGCTATGCACGAGAAGTGATGGGTCAGAGCTTGTTTCCTTGTTCTGTAGACAACATGGGAGAAAATGGAACCCTGAAGAGGAACAGGGGTGCTAAATATGCAAGTAAATTATTAGTAGGGCTTAGAAAATCACCTGTTATACTTGTCTTGAGCCACTTGATTTGTGTTATTCAGCCATCCCTCTCTAAAAGAAGTCTGGTCCAATGTCCATAAAGAGTTAAGCAGGTGCTCTGGCAGGACAGCAATAAAGGTGGATTTGTAGCATTGGTCCTGGTACCCTCGGGACAGAAGCACTGCAGAGGTGAAATGTACGCCCTGGAGGAGCAGCGTGATGCCACAATGCCATCCCAGCCAAGGCCAAGTTGTCACCTGTCTGTCCCTGAGGCTGTGGAGGTTCATCTAATGCACATCACCACATGCCTAGGCAGCTCACCCTCGCTCAGGCAGAGGCTGGGGCCTCCAGCCCCACTGAGGTTTGGGAGGTGATGGCTCTGTGCCTCTGGAAGGCACTTGTGACAGGTGGGAGAGTTTTCAGGTTTTCCCTGGCACTGGAAGAAAGCTGACTTTTCATCTGTTCTCTGCCCTCCAGGGAAGTGGGTAGTTTTTCCAGTCTCTGTATCACCAACAGGCTGCAAGGATCCAGGCTGCAAGGATCATCCATGCTCCTGGACACAGACACATGTCCCAAGACTGTCAAAGTGACTTTCTTCAAGGAGCTCAGAGGTTTGAGACACAAACAGGATGATGCTCCACCCTCAGAGTCCCAGTAAGGAAGCTTTTGTTACCCCTCTGCTCACCCTTGGATGCTTCCAGCAATCTGCCAGGAGAGCAATTTCAAAGATCCTCCCCCATCATCCTGTTCCAGGAAGGGTATGCCAGGCTGATGTTCAGCACTACTGAGCTGAATATGATAGCTGATTTTTCCTGAAGCAAGTAAGAACTCAGGCAAACTGATCTCTCAGCAAAGTTGCCCCCAGAACATCTCTTTTTTAACAAGCTAATATATAAAACATAAAGTTATAGGTGTTAATAAGCAGATGTTTATTTTTGGGAAGGAAAATAATCAGTTTTCAGTCTAACAGGCACCTCACAACCAAAGATTTCTACTTTCTCACCAGTGATAAATTCAATTTGCCTCCGATTTAGCCCCAGGTGAGGGTAAAATGACCATATCTCTTTCCAAGGCCCTGCAACGGTCAGGAATAAAGCAAAATCTGGGCAGCAAACAAGCCAAGATGAGGCTTGCCAGTGCTGCTCACCGGGCTCAGCAAGGGAGAAATGATTCCTTTTCAAACTCAATTCCATCCATTAGTGCCATCCTGAGCACATAAGCAAAGCTCCCACCTGGCATCCAAGTCATATTCATCCATAAAGCATTTGGCTGTTTTGTCTGGATCGTGGTTTCCAATCTTGTGTTTCATAAGCAAAGCTCATCCTTTCCTCCCAGGAAGTCCCATTTTGGATGGATTTATTGCTTGAGGTGTTTTTAAGGAAGTGAAAACAAATGACAAAAGCTTTGCAGCATGACTGGACTTCTTACCTCAGAGCTGCAAGAGCTGCAGGGATACACAGCAAACATGAGGACACTAGATTTGGGGGTCCTAAAAATCAGAGGGATCAACTGCCCCATCCAGCCCAAAGTGAAGACATTTATCAGAGTTCTCACCTGGGGTAGGACTGCCAGTCCCTCCTACAGGTATGAAGCAGAAATGTGGCAGGTGAGGGAAGCACACAGGACAGCTCTTGTGGGTGGCACCGAATAAAGAAAGCCCTTTAATGATCACCATGAGCTTTTACTCCATAAGCCATAAAGCACGTGCTCCTCCAGCCTAGTGGTTTCTTGTTTCATGGAAGAAAAAAACCCAAACCCAGCTTTTTTTTTTCACACCTGTAAGGCACCGAGCACTATCCTGAGCATATCCTGAGCACATTTTCCAGCATACAGGGCACAGGCTGGAGGTGGGTGCACCCACACAGACAGCTCTAAAGTGGGATTTCTGGTGTCCTTTCAGAGGTGCCAGGTGGGTTTGAAAGATTTTACAAGGCCACAGCAGCATGTCAGAAGAGGCAGAACTGGGAAAGTCACAAAGTACTGTCACCATTTTTTGTCCCTCTGGAGGCTGCTGCATTACCCATGATCCCTTAAAATGTGTTAGTGATATCCAGCACTCCCAAAACAAGTCAACTCCTCAAGAAGGGGTCTAAGAGACTACAGTAACCAGATTAAAAAAATCTGTGTTTACTAGGGGAATTTCCATCTCTGAGAAACAAATCAGGCTCTTTATAAAAGAATGATGACTTCAACTCTTTCAAGGCAAGACTGAAAAACACGACAGTCCTACCACTGACTCCACAAACCAGAGTTCTAAATCCCCTTTCCCCCTGTGCCCTCCTTTGTTTGCCAGCTAAGAGGCTGAAGAAAACCTGTCCATTTTTCTGTAACAAAGCAGGCACCTGCAGGGCCCATTCACCAGAACGGCTGAGCAGGTGTAATTGCTCACTGCTGGAGGGCACAGTCCTGCCCATTTCCCCATCCTCCTCCCAGCCCAGGCACCAGGCTGACTCACCAAGAACCTCCCTGAAGGCTGTGGATAGTTTTCCCAGGGTTAGCCAGGCGAGCTGACTCACTGAGGACTTGGATGATCCCCAGAGGTCCCTTCCTACCAATATTATTCCATGAGTACTGCAGTAGATGCACCAGGGAACCACAAGGAGCACAGGGCTGGAAATCAGGCAGGAAAGAAGCTTGTTCTTATCACTGTTGCAGAGCTCTGCTCTCAGGGGAGCTTGGCTGCCTTGCTGAGCTGTGCATCTCTGCTGCCTTTACACACTGACTGGCACAGGGAGCCCACTGCCACCTGCCCCTGGCCCAAAGGGCTGACAGCAAAAGCTGCTGAAGTGACTGGTGGTGAGCACAAGCACCTGTAGAGTGGCACAGCTTTGCAGGAAGGGCTTGGTTATTGGAGCTGCCTCTTTCCAGGGGCATTTAACCAATATAATGATTTTGTTAGGTTGTTAATGCAACTCCTTCAAAGATGGCACAAGGGAATAAGCACAAAGAAAAGTGGCACAAAGAAATTCAGTTGTTATGCAACTCCTTCAAAGATGGCACAAAGAAAAGTGAGGCAGGCAGAGAAATGAAGAGAACAAGAAGAACAATCTTCTCTTTTTAACATTTATTACATCTTTGGTGTAACAGAGCCAGGTCACTTTTCAGAGAGAATTGCAGCATTTCCATTGATAAATTTCAACATGATGGTCATGCAAAACCAAGAAGTCCATCTTACAGCTTGGCATAGGCTACAAACTCATGCAAACTTCACTTACCGTGCCATAATCTGAGGTGAAGAGAACATTTCCATTGGCACACAAGCCAACAGTGCATGGCTGCAGCTGGCCCTGCTCCTGCAGCCATACCCTGGCACCCTGCAAAAACCAGAAGACATCCCATTAGAAAGAACTGGAGCCTGTGAGATCTGCACCCAAGGAAAGCTGAGGGAAGCTGCAGTATTCAGAGGCTACTTCCAAGCTACAGCTGCTTAAAATATTTAAGTAAGTCCTACTTACATTTTCAGAGAAATTGGTTTTGTTTTTTCTTAATGTAACACGAGCGGAAGAAAAAGCAGTTTTAATGAGCTTCATGTGGAAACTAAAGTAAAGAAACATCAATTTTTATAGAAAGATACCAACACATAGAATAGTTGGTTTGACTGTCTAAATATTTTAAAACTTGGAATAGCCAGTCATTAAAAGTCATGCTATAATAATAATAGAAAATATAAATAAGGCACGTTTACAATGTAAACAATACACCCACGCATCATTGTAAGTCAAAATGCTTCCAGAAATCACCAGCTAAGAGGATTTCACAGAGCTTTGTTTGCAAACTCTGGCAAGAGTTTCCTTTGGTAACTGACATGACCTGAGTGTTTCTCTGATGTGAATATACACTGATGTATACACGATGGTCCTTATGTCTGATGTGTGTATGCACTGGTGTTTTATCTGTTTCATATACATTACAACATCTTAAACTTCTCTGTGTCTCTCAAGACAAGTCTGAGCCCAAACCCAGATTTCTGGTAGCACACAGGCAGGGATCTGCAGGACAGGTAGATCTCATAGCTTGTCAACCAAAATAGTAGGGAAAACAAGTTTGCTGGATTGGCCTCTTCTGCCTGTGGGACCTGGTACAAGGGAAAGAGCAGGAGCATGAAGGCAGATCAGGGCAAGCATGACCTGCAATTACAGAGCTAGGCATGAAGTCACACCACATTTCAGTTATTGCTAACTAATCACTTCCATGTCTTCCCATAGCAATCACATGAACTCTGCTTAGATAAATATTGAGAAAAATCCAAAGTGCTCAACTGTTGAGTAACATTAGGGCCATTCTGCCTTTCATTGATTCATAGACTGACTTTCTTCCTATTTTTTTTAATGCCCCTAAATTATTGATCATGAGCTTTAAGCCCTTCCTACCCTCTTAATCCCATTAGCACCATTACCTCTTTGCTTGTAGGCTTAATATGTTTGAAGAAATTGAATAGTGTTTCTATATTACATTATACAAAATGTGAAACACTAATTCTATTTTTAATGATTTGTTTTTAGTTTAGGTGGGTTTTTTTAAACTACTTAAGTCACTCTAAACACTTTAGTACCCTGGACTTTCCTTACTGTAGGAGATACATCTATAGGCCAACCTCCAGTCCTCCCAGTAAAAGATCTGGGTTTAATGACATTAAAAAGGTGTACATAATTCTAGCTTTACTGCTGTGCTCTGGTCTAGAGTTCCCACATCAAGCAAATTAATCTCCCCTCACCAAGTGAATGAAAAGCACCATTGCATCTGATCAGGACCTAAACCCATGGATGGTCTGCAAAGATCATCCTCATGGCCACTGAACAATAGCAATAGAAAAAATGGAATCTTATGTTACAGATCTGAGATCCCAGAGAGCTGGTATGGACAGGACATCACACACAGATTTTGAAGAACTATACAGCGGATTTGTTACATCCTCTTAGGTTTTCCGAAACTCTGGATGCTTGAAATAAAGTGTCCTGAGGCATCTGGGCAAGACATTGCTGTTGAGAAATCATCAATTTCCCAAATGACATTCTGACTAGTGTGCATAAACATATGAACAGCAACATGTGTTTAAACATTTTTTTGCTACTTTCACCAGACTCCTATTACCACCATGGCAGAAAGCAAAGAGTCAGAAAACAGGAAGGTTGTGTCTCCAAACAGTGGGATGAAAGAAAGCCTTTTATAAGACACTTAGTGTAAACATCCCCAACAGTGCATTTCAATGCCTTCAGACACCAGTAACCCAGGATGGCAGAGATGAGAGCCTGAGGCAAGTGCAGGTTAATCAGAAGACAAGTCTGCACCCCACCACGCACACTGTGCCCCAATGCCACGGCACACACACCCTGCGTATGGGAGTGTGCCACCATCAGCACCCTGCACAGTCTGCCCCTGGAGACCAGGGGGTCCAGGTTACACAGACTTTCCACTCCCTGAGCTCAGAAATTAACTTGGAGCTACAGGCAGTTGATAATCTGACACAGAAGAGACAATCCATGGGCATGAATCCTGTTATTTAATAGGTACCAGTTAGAAGGGAAAAGGGGAGATAGGCAACGGGATCACTCAGCTATCTTCAACACACAGAAATTATCTAAAAGTCCAGACTGATTCAGACCCCTTTCCCAGCAGAAGTCCATGTGCAAAAGTATTAACAAATACTCCTCCAAGGAGACATCGCTCTTTTGTACAACACCACACAAACTTATGGCAGGTCCTTCTGTGTGCTGCTAAGGAATAGAAGGCAACATGCTGAAACTCCCAGGCACTGTGATATTTCAGCTGCCCACAATGACTTACTTCAGTTTACTCTGATGTTGTAGCTGTTTGTACAACAGCAATTGCCTCTGCACAGCAGAGTAACTGCCGCTGTTATGGTGTTTCCAAAAGGAATATTGTGCTGAGACAGCCAGAAAAGGAACCACAGAGCAAATAATTATTGTAACTTCTGCCCAGCATAGCCATAGCCCCATTTCCTGAAAGGCAGAGTTTGTTTTAGTGCATCTCCTTCCATCAGCCTTTTTCTCTAAACATGAAATTCCCCAAGGAGCCTTGACTAAATACGGGAGCAGATGGTGACACCAAAGAGACTGCCCTCACTTTACTCCCCTCTCCCCCAGTGCCACACATCTCATTGATCAGTTGAAAAGACTAAATTGAGCAGAAAACTTCCAAAAACTGCCAGGCAGCAAGGCTGAACTTCCATAGGAGAAGCAAGGTCAGTAGGACTGAGCACTGCCCAGCAGCGATGTGCCAGCTCTGGGGGGCCCCAGCTCCCACAAGCACCAGAGATGATGGGAAAACCCTGCTCTTCTAGGACAAGAGCAAAAACCCTTCAGCTTTCATTCTGGGATACAGAAGGTCTACCCTCACCCACAGACAAAACAGTTTAACAAAATGAAGCAACAAGCAATCACCAATTTGAAGAGAACACCTTAAAAGACAGAGGAGGAACAGCAGTGATGATTTTGTGTAACCACTTTCCATCAAATAAAGCTGGCTGAATACTGATCATACAGTTAACTCAAGCCTCTTAGATAATGAGCTCATCCCCTCCCAATTATTCTTTTACTAGGAGTTTATTAGGCTGGTCTATTGCTTTGGTTTTAAAGGGAACAAGAGCAGGAACTGAAAGGAAGAATAAAACAGTAATGTACCAGTTCCTATATCAAGGGCAGGTCACTCAGATGTTAAACAAACTCTGAGACCAACATCCTCATTCCTATGGCCTCAGTAACAATCTGCCCATGAACTTGCCTTGCCACAAAGTGCACAGCAAAGCACAATCCTGAAAAGTGATCCTGTACCACAGGGTTGCAATTTAGAAAATAAAGTTGCTTGCATACAGAGAGCCGTGTTTCGTCAGTACTGGCCCATGGTCACAGCATCATGCCTTCCACTGTGGACAGTGAACTCTAAGATGTCATTTCTCAGTTCAAATAACACATGGCACTTGGGATCCTAGACTCAGAAATAAATAACATTTCCTGCTATTTATGATATCAAAATTCAATTGAAGCCACAGATTTCTTGGCCTTCTATGTAGTTTTTTTTTTTTTTTCCAGAGTGACTGAAACCAGAAGTTCTCCCTTGCACTCACATGCCTGTATCTCATCTCAGGAGATGCACTGTGGTGTGTCAGCAGGGAAAGAATAAGAGAGATCTGGTGTGCTGCACCCAGGGAATGGGCAGAGAGGCAGACAGGCAGCACACAGCCCTTACTGCAGCAGCAAGGCATCCATGCATTAAAGTAGAGTGTGTAGCCAGCAGCTACACCCTCAGCAGTTATCAGCTGTTGAAGGCAGCAAGGCAAGCTCCAGAGGAGAAGACACAAAACTCTGCACTTGCAGGTGACTCGACCTCTCCAGGGCCTCCCAGCCCAGCAGGAGACCCATTCAGGGACTGACATGAGAAAGCATTCCACAACTGTATCACTCCTCAGAAACAAGTCTTCCTTTTCTGTTCTCCTTACTCATGTTCTGGGCTACCCTTGAATCTTCACGTTTTCCCAGGATATCCTCTGTCTTCTAGAAACTGCTTCTTCCCAGGCACAAGCAAGAATGAGCTGCCCCAGATGAACTTCAGGACACAGCAGTGCTGCCTCTCTCTGAGTGCACTTAGACATCCCATTCCTCCTTGTGCACAAACCTACACAACTGCCAGGAGTAACATGCCCAGGAGGGGCTAAATCAGGATGGCTGCATCAATTTCCCAGGGATTATTCAGAGAGGAAAAGTGGTTTTGTTTGGAAGACACCTTTCAGTGTGTGAAAGGAACGTACAATTGTCTGCTTTTTCCAGTACAGGATGTTTTTAATGTTTTCTTTGTGTTTGAACTCAACTATCTTAGCCTCCAGATCTACCTACAAACACAATACTACAAGAGGTTCTTGCAGTGCCTTCCTTGATTTAGGTAATTATACCAAATCACCCATTCTGCCAGGGGCAGGGATGTCTCAAAAATGTACACCCCTGCACTGAGAGTCAAAAACCTCTGTGGGTGCAACAAGTTTTCAACTGCAAGTACTACATACATAACTTACCTTTGTTCTCCTAGCACACTGAGGCTGTTCAGTGGGTATTGGGCATCCAAGCCTTGTGTCTCTCCTGGCAATGGATCCATATGCTCCTAGGCTTAGGAAAGGCTCTCCTAGCAGCATAGTGCTGAGCCAGCTCTTTTCCCAGCCTCAGTGGGCTTTGTGGTTGCAAACCACGAGGCAGAGACTGGGCTAGAAAGGCCCTCACAATTCAGACAAAGCAGGAATCAGGTTTCAATAAATGCACTTTCCAAGAGATTGATCTGGATGATCATGAATAAGTGATAGGACAAATATAAAGAGCCTTAGCTAATGGATGTAAGATTGGTGGGGAGGGGGAGTCCCTGGCAGCCTAGACCCATATGGTAAGGAATGCAACTTTGCTGTTTTTCTGATGGCAGGCTGAAATGAAGCCATGGGTTGTATCTGATCAGCAAAATCAGGACCAGCTGCTGGAAGGGAGGGGCAGCCCAGAGATCACAGGTAAGAGAGACAGAAGCAACAGCTCAGTTAGCAGCAGCCAACATGGAGCAGCTGGTAAGAGGGACAATACCTGCAACACCAGTAGGGATAACAGAAACAAAAGTCTACTTCTTGTCAGGCATGAGGAAGACACACTGCAGAGCAAAAAGGGACTGGATCGTACCTGTCTGGTCCCACAATTCCCACACAGCAGCTCACTGAGCTCAGGCAGCCCCTGCAAGCCAGCAGGGCTCAGAGCTGGGCACAAACTGCAGCCATGGGTCCTGCTACTCCAGAGTTGCAGCCTAGGCTGAGCCCATGACTCATTCTAGTTCTGCCAATTAGCAGCCCCATTCCCCACTAATTAAGGAGCAGAGCCCTCAGTCTGCCAGCAGCTTTGCAGAATAGCAGTATCAGGAAAAGGTTTGTGCATTTTAAATAATCTAAGAGCAGTTTGTCACTTCTGGTCACTGATGTATATGCACTGCTTCCCACTCCCCTTTTGCCTCCCCCTCCCATCTGTTCTGTTCCTGTCTCCTCCCCCAGTTTGGCTGCTGCACAGCTTCTCTTCTCACTCTCCAGAACATCTCCAAATATTTCCCAGGAAATGCCTGGTTCGTGTAGGTAATTCTTAATCTTCTCAAAGAAGCAGCTACACACTACAGGAACCACACAAACTGCTTGTCATGGGAAGGAAGGGAATGAACCCCCAGCTGTTACTTCAGAGCTGCCCTTTGCCATGAGCACAAGGTGCACAGAAAGGAGGCAGGTGTGAATCCTTCCAGACTTCACTGTACACTCTCTCCAAGCTCAGTTTAAGATGAGCTGTCCCCTGAAATTCCACCATGGGCAGTGGAGTCACTCTCCTTCTCAGATGAAGTAATAGTCCTACAGAGTTTGCAACCACCTGAGAAATTCTCACCGGTCTTGAAAATGCACACTGAATTTCATTATGTTCATAAAAGTACACACCACTTCCATGCCTTCATTACAAGCTCTTCCTTGCCTAAAACTTCAATTAGGAACTTAATTAAAATGAGCTGTTCACTAAGCACATTAATCACATGGGTATCTACAGATGTGTATTCCCTGTCACATCACAGCAACACTGGCTTTCCTACATCTCTTCTGCAGCCCTGAAAGAAAGGAGGTAACATGGCATCTGCTAAAGCCCAGCCTGGCCCTAACAAAACTTTCCCTGACCAGCTTGCAGCTCAAAACTGAGCAAGTAAAAGGTATTCCTACCCTGCTCTCAACTTGGGCAGTGCTTCTCAAAGAAGCCTCTCCCACTTGCCACTAAATATATAATGAGGCGGCCTCCTTGCAGTTCCCTCCCTCTCTCAAATTCAGCCAATGGCTTCAAGGGTGAGGCTGGGCTGATGGACAGTTGAGAAGTCTTCCAGGTCCACAGAATAGAGCTCAGGGCCTCAGGAAGCCACAAGGATACAGTGGTCTGTCACTGAACAGCCCCAGTGCCACATGTTTTGTAAAAATCTCAGACAAGAGCCCTGAAACAGTATTTCTTCTGCAATATTAATTATGCATAATTTATTATGCATAATTGGGATTATGTCCCTGAGCTGGTTGCATCTTGCCACATCCTTGACTTTCCCTGCCCTGTGGAGTTCCACCATCTACTCACATATTATGCAGAAACGTACACTTTTAAACCAGTCTCATCACTGTGAAGCAGAAAATCCCCTTTTCTTGCAGTCAGAGGTAGAGGCACAGAGAGGAATTCAATCCACCTTCTCTGTCTCATCCATTATTTTCTGCTCTTTTGCCATGTCTCCCCCTATTTGTCATTTCACTAATAAAGTAATCTCAGGTTTTTAAACTCTTCATGTGAGACATTTTCCTGGTGTTTGCTTGTCCTCTGTGTCCTTCCTCCAAATACCGCTCAGAAAGCAAGTGGAGTTCCTCTGAGCTGGGATGCACTGTCAGTCAATCTGAAATAAGAGTGGAAGTAGGGAAAAATGGGGCAAACAACCCATCTAAGAAAGAAGCTGGGAGACAGGAAAGACAGAAGAGTCTGTTTTTCACTATTTTCTAAAATCACTGGGCACAAAGACATGTGCTAGTAGCAGCATCCAAACTACTAGATGTGAATGGCAGCACTGGGAGTTATCATAGAATCACAGAATAAGCTGAGCTGGAGCGAACCTGCAAAGATTATCAAGTCCAACTCCTGGCCCTGCACAGGACCATCCCCAAGAGTCACACTATGTGCTCAAGAGTATTGTCCAAACACTTCCTGAACTCTGGCAGGCTTGGTGCTGTGATGATGGAGACATACAGAAGTTTCTCACAAACATCCCTGGAAAGCACCCATCTTGCATCACATTGTGGTGCTGAAGTGCTTTCAGTAAATGGAAAGGACATAAAACATTTTAAAAATCAACAGGTCCTAGAGTTCCCAGAGATCTGTCCAATAAAGTTTCTCAACAGCTGATATTAGTTTTTTATAAGTCTCGTAATGCTGAGGAAATTCCAAGAGATTGAAAAAGTCAGAGTCTAAATAGCAGTGATAGCAGGATTATCCCTAGCAACCATGGGTTGCTTAGTCTGAGAACCCCGGGGAAAACACAGAGGTTTTGCTCTCTGCTGTTCCATCTTAAGGATACTCTGGCTTTAACTGTTGTCCAGTGCCAGTTAACATGGAGAAAGAAGTCTAGTCAAAAAGGCTTCTTCTTCCTTTGCATCCAAGCACAGGAGATAAATAGGACCATGATTGACTCTCATGGCATCGCCCATGTAGAACACAAGTATTTCAGTAAAACTCAGCTCTTGAGGAGCAAACAGCAGCAAAGGGATCTCAAAACTGTTGTTACGGATGGGGAAAATCACTACTAATTGAGGGAGTTTCCAACAAATGTCTGCAGTGACAAGGTCAATACTATTTTGTATTCTCATCAAGGTCCTAAAATCTAAAGTAATACTGACAATACAGATGCCAGCATCTGGTAGATAAGTAAGTGCCCACAAGGATGTGACCATCAGAACAGTGTGGATTCCACAGCCCCCTGTTAGAACAAAACAGGATTAAAGTACAGCCAAACCGAAAGGTCATTGTCAGGAGAGAAGGAATGCAAGGAGTACTTCAAACAGAGGAATGTCTTCTGGAAAGTCACAGACCCAAAGAGGATTGCAAATTGCTGAGCAGAAACTCACAGGACATTTGGTTGCAACAAGAGTTGATGCATGTCTGGGATGTATAAACAGGAGTAAGGAAGTTTACTGCTTACTTATGCTTTGAGGTGTGACAAAGAAGGCTTCCAGAGACAACATAAAAGGCTCAGTCATTTTTGCTATTCAGAAAGATCCCTTGTAGTGCAAAAGCATTTGTGAAGATGTTAATGTCATTATGTAGATTTGCCAGAGCCAGGGCTGACCTATCTAGCCCAGACAGTGATAGTGGGGGGATTAGAGCAGCATGTGGCCAGCATGGGCTGCAAACCTCATGTCTGTCCCTGCATCCTCAACTGACTCAACCCCGCTGAGAGGACACGACAGACAGTAGCACTGAGACCCCTCCCTGCTACCTGCTGCCTCACCTTTGCCAGCAACCCAGAGGCAACCCGGTGCCAGAAAATAATTTTTTGCAGACAGAGAAGTTATTTGGGACAAAGTGACTCTCATGAAGCAGAAGAAAAGTAGGACCTGAAAACGGATGGATCTGCCAGACACTTTAGAAATGAAGCAGGATTTATTTTAAAACAAGGTTGTGTAACCACTTGAAGAAACTGCAAAAAGCAGGGGATCCTCCAGAAATAAGAAGCCCTTCTAGAAAGTGTGATTCAGCCAAATCTTCATCATTGGCTCAAGATGCAAGTAACAGGAATAAACATCACTAATACACCCCCCGTCATCCTAACCCTGATTTCCACCTTCTCATCAAATAAGCTGATGACTGGATCTGTGAGAGGCCCCACCACCAGTTCAGTTGCTGTGAAAATTATTGCACTTGTATGACAGGACCTCTCAGTCCCCTGGGCACTGTGCCAAGTGATGTATGACAGGCCCTCCATAGGTGCTTTTCCTGAGACTTGGCTCTACAGCACTGCTGAACTGTGGGTGATCTCAGACAGAAATGAGGCAGCAGAACTGCAGAGTTTAGGGTAACTGAAATATAACCAGGAAATCCAGACTCTCACAAGTTTCAGTCTTAATAATCACATTTAGATAGTTCACATATTCTCCTTACAGCAAAACGGGAAAAAGAAATTGCAAAGCATTTGTGATCATTATGTTAAATGTAAGTGTGGCAAGAAGTGAAACCAGAGCAGAACAAGGTGGTTTTGGAGGCCACAATGGGGCAGCGGCATGCTGGCCCAGGGCAAACTGGCTTCCCTTCATGTGGGGGCTCTCATTGAGAGCCTGTGCCAGCCCACCCTCTTGCTGCTGATGGGATCTGACAAGGTTGCAGCTCACGCAGGCTGGCTCCAGATGAATGCCCTAAGGAGGGAGCTAGCAGGACTCCCTCTCTTCCGCCAGACACTTCTTCGTGTCACCTTTGGCACAAGAGCTTTCTTCCTTGCAATTGCTGCTCCAAAACAGGGCAGTCAAACCCTTTTGTCCTATATCTGCCTGCTTATCACTCTGGATGGTTTAGGGGAGACACAGCTTGGATGGAGGATTCTGTGTGTAGGAACATCCATGCTACACTAGCTGCATGGATATCTTCAAGGACAGTGGTACTTCTCTTCAGCTGCACTATACAGGCTAATTAAACAGAGGGGGGTTGCTCTGTGTGGCATCGATACAGAGAGCATTACATACACAAGATGAATGTAACAGTCAGCATTTCTCCATCTCTTCTTAATCCCTACGGGTCCTCTTTCTGAGAGGTCACAATATTCTCAGTAGACTGAGAGGAGGTTGTGAGGACAAGTTGGCAAAGCACATGTTCCTGAGAGGTGGAGAGAGGCTTGGCTGGAATACTCCTTCAAAGAGCAGCCTCACTGCTAAAGAAGATGATGCTCTGGTACCTTTTCTTTCCAAGATGGCATTTTCCTAAGACAGTGGTTGTTAACACATGGGCATTCAGCTTATTGTTATCTGTAAAGACAGCCCATCACTCATGGTCAGCATCATCCAAGTCAGCTGAACCATTTCCCTCATCTCAGACAAGAGTCTCTGGATAGATTCTCCTGGACATCTGGCCATGTTCCTCTCTCACAGGAGCTCCTCCTTCTCCCAGCTGCAGGGAGCATGGCAAGGGCAAACCAAGCTATTAAGAAACCTAATCCAGCCATGTACAAACCCTTCCCACCCAGCATAACCTGGGCTCCCTGGGGACACAGGTCTCTGGATGATGCATCCAAGCAGTTTCAACAGAGAGCCCAAAGCTGGTGAGACTTGCATGTGCAACCAAAAATCAGACCAGTCCTATACCTGCTGCACCCATGAATCAGGCAGGCTCCACTCTGCAAAGGTGCATTCACAGTCAAGTCCTTTCAGCTGTTCTCCTTACCCACGTTCCCTGCCTGCAGATGTTTACACACATGACTTCATGCCATTAGATGCCCAAAGCACAGCAAATTCAGTTGAGTGTCTTGTGGCCAGTAAAGGGCCACACTCTGTAGACTCCCTGATGGTTTTGTGGAGTAGTCAGGCACTTTCCACTTGCATCAAGTAGTCAGCAGTCAGGGCAAAGCTGCCAGAGCAAAAGAAACCTGGCAGAGATACTTGCTCCCCACCTCCGTTTGTGGCCAAGAAAGCAGCTTAGGTGCACGCATGGTGGCAGCTCCAGTAGCCTTAGTACTCCTTCACAGCCTTGACTCTGAGGCTCCTCCCTGATCTGCATGTACTCCTGGAGAGATGGATTCTCTCCCTGTCTCCATGGCAGATGTCCCAGGCCACATAGACGAGAAGGGCGTGGCCAGGGAAGGATGGAGAACATGGGGAATAGTAAGTGAAGACCATGACAGCAGTAGAGAGGACAATTCCAATCACCACAGTCATGCAGGAAATGAACACCGAATTACCCCGCCTTTCTCTCCCCATGTCAGAAAGCTTAAGAACTTCAGGGGATTTATTTTACAACACAGATGAAAAGCTTTGGATTTCACCACAAGAGCAATGAGAAAAACTGTTTAACACTTAAAATGCCAGCATTTCTAGGCCAGTGGCACATGAGAAGAACAGCAGCACCTGTGACTCCACTGGATGCTGCTCCTCAGTGCAGACTGACTATGGGACAGTCCACTCCAACTGGAGTGCAGAAGGACAGGATGGGAGAAGTGTCTCCTTTAACCCTGTTCATGACATTCCTGCTCCTTAGGGGGAATTGGAGAGCGAGTCATATCCTCTGTGTCAACCCCACATCCTGCCCACACTCCAGACACACAGGGAAACCATAATCTGTCACCATGCCACAGCTCGGGCCTCCAGGGCCCCTCCTCCCTGCCTGGGCACAGGACTCACTGCAGCAGCCAAGCAAGGAGATGGCAGAGCACACACACACGGCTCCTCCACTCACACCCGGCTGCAGCAAAGGCATCATCCATCACATCTCTGGGCCATGCTGCACAGCAGAGCTCTGATGGCAGAGGCACACACACATCTTTGTGCTGTACCACTCGCTCAGGATAAAGGTTTTCTAATCTGGCCCGCTTGGGACACTGTGGGAGAAGAGCAGCAGCAGCACACACCCCAGCAGCTCACTGTCCCTGGGGTCTGCAAGCAGAGGAGGGCACAGCTCATGGGAAACCCTTCCACAGTGTTGAGCTGGCACAACTATCCAAAACTACTCCTCCCTTGGCAGAACCAGGATGACAAGTGGGTTGAGCCCTCCACAAAGCCATTTTGGTCTCCAGCACGCCAAAGAGGGAACTAGGGGAGCTGTGAAGACCCATGGCATCCCCACCTAATCCCACAGCTGAGTGTGATAATCTAAATGCTGCAAGCACAGCATGGGAGCCTGCTAAGGCAAGACCAACAGCACACTGGGGTTTAAGCTAGTCACTGTAAGACATGACATGCATCCCCTGGGACAAGCTCATATTCTACTGCTGCAGAAAGAAGTGAAGCAACTCCCTTCTACTCAGGCTTTCCCTCCCACCAAGAACCCCCCATGGAGAAGGAGGAAGAGTGGCTGGGGTGCAGCAAATGCCAAACATTCCAGCTTTGGGGGAAGTCACATTCCCTCTCTCCCACCCCCACTGCCTTTCCTGCAAAGCAAAGTCTGATGCTTTCCTGCACACACTCACCCTAGTTTTCCAGCCTTGCCGACCTTGCTTCATCAGGATTTAAGTCTGTGATTTACAAGAGATGTGTGAGTCTTAGAGGGACTCTGGCTCCAGGACTGCCCCTCAGCCCTTCCCTGGAAATCCCTGTTTCTTCAGGTAATGGCAGAATCATGCCTGGACAGGTGGAGCTGGACAAAGCAGGCAGTTCTCTGATGGGTGCTACTTGCTGAGACGTGCACCTCTGGGCATCCCCTTTCCAGCCTCCCATTTCCATCAGTTTCTTCAGGCTCCTCAGTAGCTACTCCTGTTGCAAGAGGCCAGGAGGTTCCTCCTGACAGAGGGATGGGCATAAAGGCTGTGGTGAAATGGCCCTTTGGGAAACCCTGGCCTTCATCTGATTAGATACAGACAGCCCAGACTTCCAGGAGCAGCAGGTTAATCAGTTAATGGCTGAAGGATGCTGGGCGATGCGCTGCCGCATGCTGCGGGGCAGCCCCAGCCGCACAGCCCGGGGGCAGCCACTCCTTCCTCTCTGGGGCCAGATCTGGGAAAACATCTGTTCTGATAAAGAAAGCGCTTCATCAGGGAGGGGGCAGGCCCGAGCCCATCAGCTGCTCCAGCCCGGCGACCACGGGCTGCTCCGGAGCGCTACTAGCTCCCCCACCGCACCCGTGACTCGCAAGGCCAGACACTGGGGTTAATGGCCTGGAAACCATCTGGGAGCTGGAGGGGGCAGATGTGTCATGCCCCAAACAGGAGGCTTTCAACCGCAGACCTCGAGAAGGCCCCGTCACCCCATAGTGTATGCCATGCCCGCTGCCAATGCCACGGGCACCCACCGTCACCCATGGGTCCAGAATGGGCTGCCCTGGCCTTGCACCCACCTGCCCCTCACAACCAAAGGCATCACCAGGCTGGGCTGGAGACCTGTGTTTGCTCAGGCAAGAAAAACGGCACAGAGAATTTCGGAGCGTCTGGGCTGTGCCCAGCACCTGGTCCCGCGCACTCAGTCACTCGCTCCCCATGGCAGCACGGTGCCCGCACGGCCGTGTGCTCACCCGGGCAGGGCACCGCGGGCAGGCGGGACCAGAGCCCGCGGTAACAGGTACGGGTCCGGCCTCGGGCAGCCGCTCTGCCCGCCGGCGTGACGGTGACTGGGCAGCGGCACCGAAGGGCAGGGGACTCCCGCCGCACGCTGCCCGCCTTGCTCACCCGCCGGTGCCCCGGAGGCCAGCCGCTCTGTGACACACACACGCAGGCAGGAGCAGGCTCCGGACCCTGAAGTCGTTCCAGAGGATTAAGGAGCCGGCTCTGGGCAGCCATGACTATCATGCGACAAACCCTCTCCTCCCGCAAGCAGCCCCCGGTCGGCATTGCCGACACCGCACATCGGTAGGGCTCCAGCTCCCGCAGCCCCTTCAACCCCTCGCACGGGTTGCGCGGTGCCGCGCCGGGCTGGGGAGCGCCCGGGGACAAACCCCTCCGCATCCCATCGCTCCAGAGAAAGTGCAACCGGGACCGTCTCGGCGAGGGGGCAGCGGGGGCGCGGCGCGGCCCGCGGAGAGCGCAGCATCCCACGGCCGCGGGGCGCTCCTGCCCCGGGGCACGGCACCCCGATGCCCGTCTCGCCCTGAGACCCTATCCNGTGCGGCTCCTGCGGCAGTGGTGGGGCCGTGCCGGTGCCAGAGCGTTTAGGAGCGGGATGAGACTGGCGAGGAAGAGCAGCGCATCTCGAGAGGAGGGTGCTGAGAAGGGTTGGGGTGGGGGAGGCCCGAGCGGCCGGTGCCACCCACGGGCACGCGGCGGGGACGGGGGACCACTGCTGTACGCAGCCACAGGAGCCAAGTGCGGACCTTTGTAAGGGCAATTGATGTCATCCAGAATAGCAAATGTTTCGGGTTTAGGGTTCCTTCAGCAGACCATCGTAGCATGATGCAGGGAGAGAGACCGTTAACAGGAATCCTGATAGAGCTTCGAAATGATGTCTCTGAGATCTGGAACAGGTGGGAAAGAGCAATACTCTGGGCAAAGTTTCTCCAGATCATAGTTCGAAGATAGAACTCAATCACAGATCAAAGTGTGGCCAGATGATAGTTCACAAGTGCTCTGTGAAGGTGTTTCTTTCTATCAGAAATTATTTATTTATTCTGAAAGAAAGGAAATCTAATGGAGGGGTGTGGGGGAAGGTTTTTTCGTTTATTATTATTATTTTGGTCAATAATGGGAGGATTTTAAACTACTTAAAACACAGAGAGGGTTCTGAAGTAGATTGGCAGTATCTTGTTCGACATCTGCCACTGGACAGAGTCACACTGAGGCCACTGTCTAACCTGTGATGACCGCTTTCCCACCTTCACTCTCTGGGCCTTTTGGTAGTTTCCTGGTATATGAGTCACTGTCACTGTCACTGTGTCCTTGTTTTTTGATGCCAAGTTATTGAGAGCTATCCTGAGCGTGACTATCCAGGCTCTTTTGTACTTGTGCTAGATTAGTTTAATTTACACCACTTTCCCTGTCTTATGAAAACATCACGCAAGACGGCACCAGAAGCCTAACTGCAGTTTTAATCTCACATCTAATACTTCTATCTGCAAGGCCAATCACTGTGTCAGAGGAGGGGATAGATCTATTCACAGTGTCCTTGACAGTCCTTCTTACAGCCACACATTTGTTGCCAGGCTGTTTCTGCCACAGCCAGCTTTCTCCTCACGGGAGGAGAGGGGATTCCTGCTGATGCTGTTTCTGCAGACAATTTTGGCTGTTAAGCTTCTCAGTTCTGGCTGATCACCAGGGGGCCATGGAGCTCCTAACAACCACGGGAGAGCTGAGGAGTGCCCTTCTTTCTCCTCTCTCTGCCTGCCAGCCAGCAGTCTCCACCAGCAAGCATCTCCGCCACCAGACATCCCCTCCCAGACTTCTCAGGAGAAACTCTGGCCATGGTTCCTGTCATCCAGGGTAGAAGGGAAGGATACAACCTTTTAAAAGGGCAAGGTTTTTAGCATTTACACTATTGTTGACTGACACTTTCCAAGAGGGGAGTAGAAGGTGCCTTGACCCAGTCCTTAGAACAAAGTAACTTTCCAACTCTTCAATCAATAAACTTTGGATTTCCCAAATGGACCATCAGTGACTGACGCTCTAAGCCCTGTACTCTATCAGCCTAGTAGAACAGGTGGCAAGAATCTTGCCAAGAAACATACACCTGAAATTCGTTCCTTTCTGTAACAGGATTAAAGCACTTGTCCTGCATTTGTACAGCCCACTTGGAAACTGCAATCTCTGAACTGCTTCCTAGCTGGCTTAGGTGCTGCTCCTAAGCTTGAGGAAGGGGTGGCTGTGATCACCTACTTCTTCACAGAGCTTTGATAAGTAGGTGATTGCTGACTCACTATCACATGAGCCCCGCTGTGCAGGAAAAGCCCAGGACCTCTCTCCAGCCCATCAGCCCCCTGCTCCTCCCCCCCAGCCTCGGGGCAGCCTCCTTCCCCAAACCTGGCACAGTAGTGCTGACTGTGTGTTTGGCATCAATTGTCAGCAACCCAACGAGCTCCCAACCCTCCTCTCAGCCCAGCTGCAGACAGCACAAGAACCAGGATGCCATGGCTGTTCTTTTCTGCCTGTCAGCAGAGTGCTGGGCTCTGGGAGAGGACAGCCAGGGCAGGCAGGTGCTGGTGGGTCTGAGCAATGAGTTATCCCTGCATCCATGAAAGGAGCAACCCTCCGGTGCTGCAGGCAGCAGGGCCCCGCACCCAGCCGTGGCAGCAGCAGACAGTGAGTCAGCTTCCTGCTGGGCTTTCCATGCCGAGGGAAGGTCGGCAGAGGACTGGCAGGAACAAGCTGAGGCAGGAATTCCTCCTGGACTCCAGACAATATCTTAATTTCCTCTTCTGCCACGGGTCTGGCACATTCCTGGGAGGCAGGCAGGCCTGCATGCCCCGCTGTGGGTGGGAAGAATCTGACAGACTTGCTCTCCCATCATCTGTGAGGGGACGAGCTCTGACACCTTGGCTGCAGGTCCTCAATGGCTCATCAGAGCTGTGCTCCTAGGGTGGAGGACTGATTTCCTCCACTGTCATCCCTGGGATGATCTCATTTGGGAGAGTCAGCAGCAGAGGCAGGATACCTTGGACCAGACAAAGACATAGGGAGGCACAGATGCAGAAGGAGGGCACCCGTGCTCTGCTATGCATTGCCACCATCACAGCCCCTCCTGCCAGGCCCTGCTGCTTCACTGAGGCAACCAAACCCCCCCTTGCCCAAAGCACAGGACAGCCAGGAATGTGTTCACCAAAGACAGAGAACTACTGAGAACAGCAGCCAAAAATCAAGCATGCCACCCATTGCCAGACCCTGATGCACTCTCCTAACACGGACTGCATGCATGCAAGAGGAAGGGGACGCACAGACCATGCAGTAGGGTGCAAACTGATCCCATAGTTCTGGCCCTTTCCTTGTTCTAGTTTCACAGTTCCTTGAAATCACCTTATAAATCAACATTTGAAAAGGGCAGGTCCTCCCTTCTTCCATTCCCAGACTGTGGGTAGCCCAGCCACACCTCAGACTTGGTCAGATGGCCGGGCCAGCTCAGGCTTGGGCTGCTTGAACTCAGCTCATGAAGCTGTGGACCTCTCCTGCAGCCCCATCCCCTGTGAAGTGACAATGGTGATGATCAAAGCTCTGCTGAAGCTCTCCCTGCCCGGGGCTGCTCTGAGGCTCAATGACAGGAATTAGCCCGAGCTCCTTGGGGACAGGATCATGTTTGTACCAGATGTGTCCCTGTTCCAGAGGAATGTGATTAAGGATGTCTGGAGAGGCTTTCACAGGGTCACACCAAGCACTGCGGCACCTGCTCCCCCAGAGAGCAGGAGTGTGAGGGGGAGTCCTCCTCCTAAGGGAGGACGGTGTGGGCTGGGGAGGCTTTATTTGTCCTGGGCACCCTGCTGGCTCCTGTATCACTTCAGCCACCAGCAGTGAGCCTGTCTCACTGTGTTGCACAGTGCTGCCTCGGCACACTATAGAGCTCAGGCCAAGGGTGGCTACACCCTTGCTTAGTCTGATCGCAGTGGGAAAAGCTTCTTATCCTATCCAGGCACGGGAATGCCCTCCAGGGCTGCCCTTTCTCTGTAGGTCAGGAAAACAGGATGTCATCTTCATTTTCAGCCTGAGCACAAAAGCAGATCACTGGGGCAGATGGGCCCAGAGGGTGGATGCTGGGCACATCCACCCCACTGTGACCGTGTGCCACCCTCCATGTGCCTCTGAAGGATCCTCCTGAGCTGCATAACTGGGGCCAGCACTACAGCTGGGACTTTCTACCAGCCCTGCCTGTACTTGGCCGTGCTGACAAACCAAACCCATAATCAGGTATCTCCAGCTTTCTCTGCAGATAGCGGTCCTGGTCCTGTTCCTTCAGCCCAACCCTTCCTTCCTTTCCCTTCCACATCCCAGGCCACACGTCCAGCTCCTGGCAGTGACGAGCTGAGGTTCCCTGCCACTACTGCCTTTGTGCTGCTGCCAGTTTGCTTGGTGCCACAACATATCTGTGTGTGGCTTTTACACCTTGGCCGTGAGAAATGCAGTCCTGGTGATGAGACTTCTGACTGAGGGAGCTGAACAGCACCAGGCTATAATTACAGTGGGAGCATGTGGGGAGCGGCCAGCCGAGCGTATCCATCTCATTTCCTCTCCTATTAAGTCTGCCCTGCTTTTGTTTGACCCAGACCAAACCTTACTATTAATGGCACAATGCTGTGGAGGTCACAGATGACTCTGTTACAAGCAGCTTTGTGGATTCTGCTCGACTAAATGCATAAGCAGGGCTTTGCTTGCAGATACCATTACTCTGTGATTCATGCTGTAGAAAGTACGTCAGGCAGCTGTGGTGCAGGCAATTCCCACACTGGGCTGTTTTGCCAGGGGAGCTCTTTGTCTCCTTCACAACCAGCAACCCAGGCGAGCAAGCAAGGAGGTTAAATGGTGTCATATCACTACCCCTGGCTGTGGCTGAATTCTGCTGATGGGTGCTGGTAGCCTGAGCCATGCATGTTTCCTCTTCCTGATCTTGCCTGCACAGCTTCAGCTTGCAAAATCATTTGTGTGCTGAAGGAGAGAGCTCTTCTCGCTGTGCACGTGCAGCCAAACTGATGCCAATCCCTGCCCTGTTCTGTTGTGCTTGTCCCTTATAAGTCCCCAGAGGCAACCTGAAATGCTGTGCTCCTGGACTAGTGAAGGAAAAAAGCAGGTGTGGCTGTGCTAACACCTCCAGGGCTGAAAAGTGAGTGCAGCCCCAGTTCAGAGCACCAGCAGCTGGCCCCAGCATCTGGCCATGTGTCTTTGCTGAGGAAGAGAGCCTGGCACAGCAGGAGACAGCCGTGCCCCAACCTCTCCCAGCCCCAGTGAGGTTGCTGTACTCTGTGCTGTAGCGGGGGGGACATCCTCCAGGGACACTGGGCTGATGGATGAAGGAAATCATCCAGCTGGGCTCCTGCAGCAGAGATCACAAGGTCTCTCCTTCTCTGCAGAAATCACATGAGGAGGATTACCCTGCCATCCTGCTCAATGACAAGATCACATCTGGCAGCCCAGGGGGTCACAGAACAAAGTGGCAGGAAAGATGGGGGATGTTGTGCAGCACTGATGCTCAGCACTTCTCCTTGTTCTGACTCCTGCATGGCTCCCCCTTCACCACGCAGGACACTCATGGGTGCGAGCCCATCTCCTTGCTGCTCTCTGCAGGCAAGAAACTTTGGCAGTCACATTTCAGAGCCCAGGCTGAGCATTCCCTGTCCACACCTCACAGCAGCATTGCCTCCTTTCTGCATGGGAGCTCATGAGAGCCATCTCTGCAGAGCAAGACACAGCAGCTTGTGACCAGGTATATCCCAGCCAAAAGTATGCACCTGGACAGGGGAACCTTGCACAGGCACAGAAGATTTGTCCCAGAAGTGCCTCAATCACTTCTGCAAAGAGTGCCTTTGGAGACCAGTCCCAGCACAGGCACCTCAGAGAGCCAGAGGGCTGGAGAGCCTTGAGGGGACGATGCGCTGGGAGGGATGGGGCAGGGGCACAGGGCAGCAGCCAGGAAGCAAACCTCTGAGGGCAAAGGAGTGAAGGCCAGACAAATTACAGGAGTACTCAACTGTATTGAAGAAACATGCTGTCCAAGCCTGTGCCCAGGATTCAGACATCCCTGCTAGAAAAATATCCTTTGCTAAGACCTGTGTGAGGGAGAAGAGCTGGATGGAGCTTCACCTCTGCCCTGTAGTCCTGTGGCAATGTCTGCAGGCCTGGCAACTGGCTCTGGGAAAGGCTGGCTGTAGCACAAGGGACACATCCAAACCTGCTGTTCCCATGGGAAGGAAGGTTTGTGTCCATGCCCAGGTTCCTCCCCTGGCGGTCAGCAGGGCCCTGCTCAGCCCTTTCTTCTCTTCCTGGTGTTTCTCCTGGAGCTGGTGAGTCCCTTATTTTGAAGGGACAAAGGGGAGGTGGATGGAGGGCAGGAGACAGAGATCATTGGTCTGGGGCCATGGCAGGGATGTGCAAGGTCACCAGTGTTCAGTAGTACTTGCTGAGGGTGGTCCTCGGCATCTGCAACAGCCAGCAGGACCCCAGCACCCCTGAGCTGGGGCTGCTCTTGGGGCTTCACACACAACCATTGTCCTGCTCAGCATCAGCTCTGCCCTCCCCAAAATGGCGCGACTCACATCTGAACAAACCCACTCGTGCTGGGGATTGCAAACCGGAGCCACTCTCACTCCTGCCAATGTGAGGAATGCACTGTGCTGCCACCTCTGCCATCGTTACCTGCCCCACACCCCCCGAGAAACCCCTCCTCATGGGGAAGAGGAAGCAAGGTTTTCACAATTTATTTCAATGAAGTTTGAGTGTCTGAAAAGCAGACACGAAAGCTCCTGAAAGGACTTTCAGACACAAGGGAAAGGGAAAACTTTGCCACTGGCCCTTGTTCACAGTTTTGTTGTAGAAATGGTTTTAGCTAGCAGTTTCCTTCACTTCCCAGCCATACGGCCATGTGAATGGGTGCCAGTGGTATCTGACAACAGAGGTGTGCCAGTCCCTCCTGGCTGCAGAGAACAAAAATAACTGGAGAAGATAACTTGAGTGTACTTGAACCCAGGTGGCAGAAACAGAAACCCAAACAGTTTGCTTAAACAATACAGTTGTTTGAAATAATAAGGTTGATAATTTTGGGAAAGGATCTTCTATTTTTAAATCTGTGGACAGGCTTGCTTTTGTAAAAATAAACCCCTTCTCATATAGCAAAGAGGGAGAAACTTCTGGTAGGAGTGCAGTCCTGGTCTGGCATAAGTGAGTCCCATATCAGGGAGCAAGTGAACACTTACCCCATCCCAGAGCACCCCCTGCAGAACTGGTGGCCTGCAGACATCCAGGGTATTCTCCCCAGCCCCAGCACAGGAGAATACCCTAAATCTGCAGGCAGCCTCTCAGCTACTCCCCCTGCACTGCAGCAGTATTTTGTGACCCAGCAGGCTCCTGGTGTGCCAGCACCCAGCAGTCTCTCCCTCCTCCTCTGGACTGACTAAAGTGGGGGTACCCCATGGAGCGCACCCCTTGCAGCCCCTTTACTCCTTCTGCCTCAGCCCATCCCTGTTGCCCTCCTCTCCATCCACCCGCTGTCTCTCCTTTGGCAGAGCAACCAGGACTGACTCCTCTGAGCTGGACAGACGTCCCACTCTTCGAGCAGGACACCAGCCTTTGGTAGAACTGATTGCTGACTGAGTCCACATGCGTGACCCAAACCAGAGCCCTCACAGCAATCCTGCCTCCATTGCATCCTGGTGCAGTGGGATTTCCAGCACATCCAGGGCCCAGGACCATGTGGATGAGCTGTGATCCTGGTTCACTCTACTTCATCACTGTGGCCACCCATGGAGGCCCTCTACTCTGCCCTCAAAGGGGAGATCAGCACCTTCATGAGGTACACGCAGCAGTGCCAGGAGAGCTTCGACCTGCACAGCCTGTACCACGTGCTGCTGCTGGTGCTGCCACTGAGCCCCTCGGGGCAAGTGGAGAGCTGGCAGCACCTGCAGAGTCTTGCCCACTGCCAGCCTGGCTCAGCCAGCCCTGATGTGGCCAGCAGCTATGTGGACTGGCTGGCCTCCTACCTGAGCACACTGAAGGAGAGGTTCGACGCCAGGGTGGTGGTCCCTCTCTGTGAGAACTTACACAAGCACGAGGAGCTGGCTGCCTGCCCTACCCAGCGGTGCCCACTGGTATCCATCCCCTGCCTGGCTGCACAGCTCTTTGCCCACTGGCGTAACTGGGGGCTGCTGCTGCAGGTGGGGACCCTCAGCCAGAGGGTCTTCAGCCCCCAGAGCTTGCATGACCTGTGTGGCTTTGCTGATGTGGGGCCCTTTGTGAAGGTCTTGAAGCTGGTCCCTGATGTCTTTCACCAGGGCTTGGCCACAGATCTTTCCCAGAAGTAGGTCTCTCTTCACCGCAACAGGTACAGCCGCTCCCTGCCACCATCAGCATCACTGTCACCATCACTGCCACTGCAGCCACCAGCATGGTGCAGAGCAAGGTTGGCTCCTGGCACTGTACAGCCCCCTCCATGCAGGAGGGCCCTCCACCAGCCCAACCCCATGATCCCAGTGCAGCCTTTAGGCACAGGCAGCAGTGCTGGAGTGCTGCAAGCCCAGCTGCAGGAGAGCCAGGCGGAGCTGCTGGCCCTGCTGCACCGCAGGGAGCAGGTGGCCACCCTTCATGCCCAGCCCCGTCGTGTTTCCCAGCCCATCCGCCTCCTGCGTCTGCATCAGCAGGAAAGAGGCTGGGGCTGGCCCGGCCCTGGCAGAGGTCAGGTATGGGTATGGAGGCTCACCGGAGTGAGGCTGCCCTGGCTGAGGAGCAGCAGAAGAGTCTGGAGCTAGAGGAATACCACCACAGCATCCTGGAGGCTGACTGGCTGCTGGAGCTGGAGGTCAGGCCCATCCTCATCCGGAGGATTGATGCGGTACAGGGCATGTGTCACTCTGCCTGCGCTCCCTGGTCTGCACACCAGGGTGGGTGGGGCACTGCTGCAGTCCAGGGTGCTGCACAGGAAGGGCTGGACATCCAGGTGGAGATGTGAATCTTGTGGGACTGGGTACAGCCATAATCTCTCCAGTCCAAACCAATGGCCTGCTGGTTTGGACATTCAGATGTGAGGAAGGAGAGCTCAGGAGTGGGGAATAGAAGAGGGAGTGTTTCCTAGCATGGCAGAGCAGCCTGTGGGTCATGGATACAACCATCCAGCCCAACTGAATGCTCAGGAGAAAGGCACCCACGCTGCTTCCTCTCCTGCAGGTTCTGCAGTGCTGCCAGGCCCTGGAGAGGGTGCTGCGAGGCCAGGCACTGCCTGCCCCACAGCACACCCAGCTCAGAAACAGCATGGCCACCACCTGTGTACCTGGGCAGGCTCAGCCCTCTACCTCTGCCTCAGCAGCCAGCCCCTGGAGCAGCCAGTGACTGACCATGGGCAGTGGGACTTCCACCTACTCCCAGCAGCAGCACCCTGGAGAGCAAGACTGGAGGACATCCAACCCATCACCATGGGCTGCAGGCAGCCAGCAGTTCACAGGGACCTGACTCAGTTCTTGCCTGGGAAGAAAGCATGGAAAGAATGTGTTTATTAGATGTTTCTTCTGTGCTCAGCCCGTGGGCCTGCCATTTGGCATTTGGCTGCAGACTGCACAAGGAGATGGGCACTGAGAGCTGCTGAGCACACAGGCACAAGCATGGACATGTATATGGATGCAAGCAGGCAAGAGAATGTGTTTCTTGTGGTTTATGTGGTTAAACATGGGGCTTAGCCTCCTGTTTCCAGCAGCCAGAGTGGAGGCTGAGTCCACAGTAATCAGTCTGCTCAATGATGGTGACAGAAAGCACACCTCCATGCTGCTAGCGGGTAACATGGTGACACTCCTTGCTCCAGCTGGGGTTTGCTACCTTGCTGGTTGTGGTGGGCAAGGAAGTTTTGTGCTGGGGAATTTCAATCCATTTAATTCATTGCCCTTGGTGATAAAACCAAAAGTGTAGAGCCAGAGGCACAGTTCCTGTGAAGAGTTTATTGGTGTAGCTGTTTCCACTACAGTCAGAGGAGTCACAATGCACAGAAACAACAGGCCTCCTACACTACACAGGGAGGACAGGACACACACGGCCACAGACACACAGAGACACTTGTCTCTCCGCCCCGGGCCCTGCAGGGGGGCCAGGCTGTGGGCAGGACCTGCTGTGGGGGAGGCTTCTTTCTCTGATGGGATATTTCTGCAGCCTCCCAAGGAAGGCATTGGACCCTCCTGGTAATGAAGCACCCACCATCTCTCGCAGGAGCCAGGCTGGTAAGTGGGAATGAGGGCAGCATCTTCTCCCAAATCCAATGATAAAGTGAGCATCCCAGCTTCCTCCGGAAGAACAGTCCAGCTCTGATCATCAGGAAGAGGCTGGGCTGCTTTCCTCTAACTAACACTTGCACTAACCTTGGAGTTTCCAGGGGCAGCAAGGGCACCATCAGTTTCTGGGCCAGCTTTGAACAAAGGCTGCCAGCTCGGGGACACCGCAGGGAACAGCTCTGCCAGGTGGAAAGGTGTGATGCGCAGCAAGTCCTACCTGAACACGAGGAAGAACTTTACTGTGCAGTGACTGAGCACTGGAACAGGTCGCCCAGAGAGACTGTGGAGTGTCCCTCACTAGAGATATTGCAGAACTGTCTGGATACAATCCTGTGCCATGTGCTCTGGGATGACTCTGCTTGGGCAGGGAGGTTGGACCAGATGATCCACTGCGGTCTCTTCCAACCTCACCCATTCTATGATTCTGTGGAGCTGCCCAGAGGTGATGGGGGCTGAGTGCTGGGCACCCTGAGTGCTGCTCCTTCCCACCTGGAGGGCACCACTGGATGTGAAAGGCGATTTCAGTATGGCAGCAAAACTGGGGCTGGGGTTTCAGTGACTTCCTTGTAGGCTTGCAGGGAGCCAGACTCAGTGGATTACTGCACAGGGAAAGGGAGGGGACCCAAAGGACTGTTTTGTGCTCCAGCACTACATTTCTTGTATAGCTTCTTAAATATGGTTTGTTCTCAGAGACAGGAATGTGGGGATTAGGAACTGGGATACAGCCCTGTGATGAGTGTTTACTCCTGCAACCTCTGTGGAGGTGTAGAATAGCAGAGGACTTCTCTTAGTTCCTGCAAGAGGGCAAGCATTCAAGGCTTCAGGATACCTGCTTGTCTCCAGCCTTCCCTCCCTGTGCAGTTTACCTTTGGAAATAAGGTTGGGAAAATTGACGGGACAGAAGCCAAACAGCCTCTTCCATGTCAAGCAAGAGCTGAAACCAGTCATGTGGGAAGGTGACTGGACAGAACATGGTCTGGAGGACTGGGCTAGGGTGCCAGTCCCTCTTTGCCTGTCTGCCAGGCTGCAGCAGCCCTGTGGGCCAGTAGCTGTGGCAGAGGCCTGGTGTGAGCAGCCCTAGAAGGGGGCAGAGAGAGCAGGAGCAAGGCATCTGCCAGCTGAGTAAGGAGATTGCTGGCCTGGGAGAAGAGGCAGCTTCTAGCCCATTCCTGTGAGTGCTCAGTGTCACGTGCTGAGATACCCAAGCTACCCAAGCGTCATGGTAGTGGAGGGGAATGCAGTGGCACCAGCTGGCATGGTTCCCCTTCACCGCCTGGAGACCAGGCACAAGCTGCCTCCAGCAGGGAGGGGACAGACCCCTGACCCAGGGGCACTCAAGACCCACACAACTTTGGGATGTGAGAGGCATCTCTCAGCCCACCAGGTCCAAGAGGAGAGAGACTCACAGCCTCTGCTGAGCGAGCGATGGGGCAGCCAGAGCCGGGGCTGCATCCTGCAGGGCTATGGAAAGCCATTCATTGGTCCAGGCAAGAGACAGTGTGACTCACGGCAAGTCTCCAGTTAGTTCTTGGGAGGGGTGAGCAGGCATGAGCCACCTGTCTCACAAGCAGGGAGGGCAGCTCCCAGCTCACACAGGCATGTGCAGCTCGTTGTACTCGTCCCGGCCATCCTCGTCGAAATTTGGCTCCGCATCCTCCGAGTCCAACTGAGAAGAGGCAGAGACCAGCTATGAAGGCCACAGCTGCCCCCACTGTGGGGTCAAGCCTGGCACAGAGGGATCAGCACACAGCAACCCAGTCAGCTGAGCTGTGCTGGGAAAAGCAAAGCTCTTGCTCCTTCCCCTCCCAACAGGCTCCTTCTTTAAACCCTCATGCCCATCCATGCGTCCCCAGCCCGATGCCCTTTCTATTCTAATGGCTGGGGCTTTGGTCCAGCACTGCAGCTCCTTCCTCTCCCCCTGCTGGCAGCACTCACTTCTGGGTGCTGCTCCAGACTCTCCTCCAACAAAAGCTCAGGATGTTGACAGCAGCAGAGGAGCTGCCAGCTCTTGAAGAGCTGCCAGCACCCTGGCACTGTGGTTACATGCTGAAGTGCCTACAGCCATCGGCTCTGATGTGCTGCTGGGCTGTTCTTGCTGCTGGTTCAGTGGGGAATTGGTATGTTTCTTGATGAATGAGCCACAAGATGGAAGGGGAAATCCTTATTCCACGCCTCTGCCTGATAGGAACCTGTTTCCTTGGCCCAGGCTGCCCATCCATCTCATACTGCACTCCCAGGGCTACAAGATCCAAGGAAGCCATCCACCCACTTACTCCTATTGAGCAAAGAGCCTCAAGGCTTTGCTGGCCCATGATCTCCTAGCCTTTCAGGCTGCCAAATCTCCTCAATCTCATTCCAGTATTGCAAGCTAGACTGAGGACAGCTGTCTGCTCACCGCTTTGAGCTCCCTGTCGTGGAAGAAGCGGGGCAGCACAAAGCGTCGCAATGGCACCGTCATGATCAGGACAAAGGGGAAGGCCAGCGATGCCACTGTAGATTTCACCACCCAGAGCAGCACAATGCAGGCCAGTTGAATGCAGGTGAAGAGATTCATTCTCCAGGTCTTCACCTAGTAGGTAAATCCAGTCTAAGAACACATTATCTTTCCACACAGATTAACAAAGACCCAAGTGGCAAAACAAAACTCTTCTGTATAGCAGAGTAAGAGTACCTGCTGCTGCAGAGTCTACCTGCCTTTACTCCACAGCCAGGTAGAACTCCGTAACACATCAGCCTCTGTGCAATCTGGCAGCATACCCACCTGGCAATGCAGTGTCCCTCCACCCCCTCAAGCAGTGCATCAATCCTACAAATTATCTGTCCATCCATACAATATCCTGGCAATACACTCCTGGGTGCAGCTTACCAGCATTGTACCACCTCTCTGCATGCCTTGCACTTCTCAGCACAAACTTGCAGCCAAGCAGGGTCACCAAGCCAAGTATCACTCTAGCAAAATACCATCCTCCCCTCACCTGCTTCTTCTTCCTCTTCTCCGCATTACCTCGTTCTGTACAACCTGCCTTTGCTCACCTTGACAACGTAGATGTGGTCAGGGTGGTGCTTGGATGGCATGAAGATCAGGAGCAGGCGCTCGTAGAGCTGGATGCCGGTGAGCGATGTAACCCCCATGTAGAGGAAGATGCCGAAGAGCACAGCCAGGGGGATCTGCCGCAGCATGTTCCCCATCACAATGGACAGACCTGCAGAGACAGAGCTCAGGGCATGTGTGTCCCACATCAGCCCCTCCACAAGGCACCTCAACCTCTGTCCCTCTCCCACCTCCTCTGTGCCCTGAGCGCAAGGGAAAGGAAGCTCAATATGGGTAGGTGTGATCACTCCTGCAGTGAGCAGGCAGAGCATGGACAGGCCTATGGCGCAGGGACACTGCCAGGAGATTCAAGTGCTTGGTCCTGACCTCTCCCCTCCCTTGTTCCCCGAGCAGAGGCTCACCGACAAGGGCAGCAATAAGCACTCCGGTCACACGCTGCTCCTTCACCTCCTCGATCCTGGGCTTCTCCCCGGGTGCGATGGCCTTGCTCATGACGGTCAGGGCATTGACATGGGTGACGGAGCGCACCGTGGCCGCCGTCAGCCAGGGCAGCCCGAAGAGAGCGCAAAGCCCCCCCATAGTGCCAATGAGCAGAAGGTCCAGGTGGAAGCCAGAGCCTTTCAACAACTTCCTCTCCTTCTTGCTAACAATCAGCCTGAAAGAAAATAGAGCCTGGGTCAGTGCAAGGTCCAGGTCAGTGCAAGGCCCAGGTCAGTGCCCAGGGACAGCACTGCATCTGGGGACAACACTCGCTCTCTGGAGACAGCACACATGGGGATGGCTGAGGAGGGGGATGCTGGCTGTCAGCCTCAGGTTAGCAGTTTCCTCCTGTGCTTGGCTGAGGCAGGTCTCCACCACACCATATGCCAAGAGGGAAGCCAAAAGATGATGGGAGAAGCCAAGGTACAGTCTGAAATGGCCAGGATCCTGCTCTTGCTGTTCCTCTGGGATGTCCATTGCATCTCCAAGTGAACCAGCACCCATCATGGCCTTGCCTGTCTAGGGGTTAGCAGTGTTTGAGGTTGGAGGGGGAGGTACTCACGTGGTGATCTGTGTCTCCATGAAGATAAGAATGAAGACCAGGAGGGCAGGGATGGCAGAGGCAAACATCATCCACAGCGGAAAAGTCCCACTACTGCCCATGGGGTGGATGAACCAGCCACGTTTGTGAGGGGATGTGACCGACAGGCCGGAGGGGACATTCAGCTTCTGGTGGTGTAGTTGCAAAACCCAGCAGTTACTCATTAATACAAACAAGCCCACAGCCTCACACGACTTTGATCCTCCTGCTCTCCCTGTTCTGAATGCCTCAGATGATGGGATAAGCCACCCTGAACTGAGCAGGACTTTCTCATGGATAATCCCTTTCAGTATAAAAAACCCCATGTTCCCTAACACAGGCCTGTGTCATTTCCTTTCAGCTACTTAAATTCCCTTCATTTTTTCCAAGAGACCAAGGAAATATCATCCCTCAGGAACCTCGCTGCCGTGTCAGTCCTTGCAGACCATGGTTAAAATGCTCCTTGACTTCTGCTTGGACAAATTAAGTGTTCTGAACTGCCTACCATTTGGTGGCTTTCCAGACTTCCCAAGGCTTTTCTGAGACATTTTACAGCATTGTTTTTGCAGTGCAAACCCCAGAAGTGGCCACATTCTGTGGAAATGACCTCACCCTGACCATGTTCAGAGGGAATATCATATTTGTGCTCCCATCAGACCACACAGACTCCTAGCTGTACATCATCCTGACCCTGCGTTCATCAGCATTTGAACCCTTGGCTCTGTGCTGCTCTACAGCAATTTCTGCTATCTGCACTGCAGCCAGAGTTTATCATTTGCATTTATGTTAATCAGCATAAGTATGAATAATATTTCTGGAATGTTTGTCCTTGAGTTAAGCTGTGTAACTAAGTACCATTTTCTCGGAAAGCTTTGTACATATGCTGAGTTAATACTAAAATGATAATGCTTTTGATATTAACTTTAGAAGTATAGAAGGGTATGAAAAGAATGTAACAAAGTGCATGATTTTACTAACGTCTGATAGACTGAAATTTTTCATTGAAATTCAAATGAATAAAAATGCATTTGGATTCCACCAAGCCTTGGGCTGTTTTGATAAAAAGCTTGCATGATGAACAGGAAATACTTTTCACCCTCTTCCCAATCTTAGCAAAAAAAAAAAAAAAAAACCAAAAATATATAACTCCATATCTACTAAAAAAGGAGAAAAAATAAAACCTGTGAGATACGTTTGTTCGATAACATTAAGTTATCAAACTTAAGTTTGTGCATAAACTGGGAAAAAAATTGTATTTGAGATAAAGTCATCAAAATATTAGTAACCTACAGTCAAGGAGAGAATAAGTACATTGAGTACTAAACTCATGACAAATACCCCATTGAAACCATTCTACATGCCACCTTCTTCAGTGTGCATAAACAGTTTATGTCTTGTTGATTGACTGCAAGTGTTTAGAGCTGCAAAGAAGGAATGAACTCCACTGAATTTCCCTAAACCCTCCCCTGCTAACAGCTAGAAGACCAGAAGAATACCAGGGCACTCCAGTCCCTGTAGCTCTGGCCTCAGCCTCAGCAAGACCCTTGGAGCTTCCCTTCAGCGTGGGAGTGAGGATGAGGGGAATGTTTCTGTTTGTTTTGTGCTGTTATGACTAAAGAGGCAGGAAATACAAATTCCCCTTTGCACAAGAGCAGGCCAGTGCTACAGGGATCACTGCTGGGCTGCAGGAAAGGGCAGTGCTGGCACCTACCTGTGTGTATGTGTCAGTAATGGTGTAATCCACCAGCACCATGACCAGGATGGAGATGGGGATCCCAAAGTCTCCGATGATCCGCCGCGCCTGCAGAACACAGACCTGTCATTAGCAAAAGGAACAGGCCAGCTCCATGCCTGCATAGGGAGCCTACGGCAAAGAGAAGCCCCAGATGGGACCAAGCACCACTCCAAACCTGAGCACTGCTGGTGGGCAGGGCAAGGAAACCCAGCCTTGACCCATGGGGCCGTGCATCCCACTGCCCACATAACATGCTCTTATATGACTGGCTAATTGCTCCTGATGGCTTATTTAGACAGTGCTCCAGGTATTACACAGATACCCTGCATGCAGAGAGATGTCCAAAGAGAAAAAGTTGTAAGCTCTTCTTCTTATATTCTAGTTTAACAGACTTGTATCCAGTCCAAGGAGCTTTCCCAAGGTCCAGAGGACTTTCCAGCAGCCTCACTGGAGCAGGACAGTGCAGATACCATCATCAACAGTCAGCTCTTGTCTGCACCCTAGGGTTGGCTACCATCCCTCCTGCAAGGTATTTAAAAGGGTTTCTGGTGTTTCTTTGAGGGATGTCCAGGTGTTCTGGAGAATAAAGATCTGTAGCCAGAAGGATTATTTGTTTGGTGTGTCCCTTGTCCTTGACACGTGAATCCCACAAACTTCTCACCTTTCCTCCTAAGAAGCGGCTGTTCTTGAACTTGCGCATAAAGAAGGCAATGAAGAAAGTGCCTAGCATGAGGATGAGGGAGAGCAGAGCAGTGTTGGGCTGCATCCTGGTTCCCAGTGACATCGCATCCGTAGAGAGCACGCTGGCATTCAGGCTGCTCTGCACGTTTGGTGGGTAGAACTTCAGCAAAGGATGTTCTGCAAACACCTGAGCAGGTGAGAGAAACAGCAGACAAGTTACCACAAGGAGGGTCAGGGGGCACTGCCACTACTGGGGGCAGGGGGAAGCGGAGGTGTCCTGCTCTGTGGAGACGTGAGGGCTGCAGATGGTGGGCACAGACAATCCCAGCATCCGTCACCTTGCCTCGCAACCTACCCAGCTGGAGAGGGTTGGGGAGAGAAAAGTGGCCCCTCTTTAATGTCTCCTGCAGGAAGAGAAGGGGAGAGAGACATTAGGGCTCTTCCTGCCACTCTCTGTGGTGGCACAGGAGCCAGCTGGGCTGAGGCATGAGACCAGCAAAGAACTGCTCTGCAGAACGTCTAGGAAAGTTGTGGCTGAGCTGGCCCTTTTCCCTCATCTCCTGTGTGCTAAAGCAGCAGGTTCCTAAGGGATTAAGAGATGCAGCAGCCCATCTCCCCAGGGAAGGTTCACCTTGTACAGTTTGTAGAAGGTCTCATAGATAAAGATGAGGGAGATGAGGAAAGCAAAGATCTCCTGGGTGAAGGGCGAGATGTAGCGCACCAAGAAGCTTCCTTCTGCTGCCACGATAATGAAGATGAAGACGATGAGCCACAAACCAATCCACACTCTGCCTGTCAGATACTCAATGCCTTGTGTCTGGCAGAACTGAAATGGAAAGGGGAAGGAGTTACTCATGGCTCCTCAGAATGCCTCCTGCATTCACTCCCCAAGATCAAAGACTGTCCTGGAAAAAAGCATCTACATCTGCTTGGGCATCCAGTACAGAATCAAGTGAATTCATGGCTACAATCAGGTAAATTTACAGTTTTTGCATTAACACCTGACAGCTCACACCAAGCAGGTCTTTACTGCTCCAGTCTTTGTAACAGTACCTCTTTCATGCTCTGCTGAAGCCAGCCCATGCATAACACTCCCCATCCCACCCATATGGAGGTGCCGTTGCTCAAACAGTTCTCCACTGTTCCATGCACTCAACAGCACAAGCCTGTTCCCTACAAAGGAGAGCCTGAGCATCCTGCTACATCCCACTGCATAAAAGCCACGACCTCACACAGCACCCTGTTTGCAGACAGTTGTATGTGTGCGGAGAAAAGGCTCCAGGCTGCCACCACAGAGGAGACCATCTCCACTGCCTCTTCTCATCTACACACACCAACTATTTCCAGGACAAATCATACCCCTCCCTTTACAGCCTTCCTCAGTACCACCACATGCAGAGGTACTCCTCTGTACACAGTGACTGGACAAAGCAAAAGTGGTCAGTGAGAAGTGCAGTCACAGGAGAGCAGAGAAATTCCCACTCTGCAATAGCATCACAAGCTCCAAACTCTTGACAAGGTGAAAATCCAGCTGTAGAAAAAAAACATGTTTTTTCAAAGACACAGACATGCTGGGAGTCAGAGAAAAGGAGAATTAGATCCACTGCTTGAAGGTACAGTGATATAGGGATGCTTTCAAAAGCAAAGAGGTCATGCTACTTGAGAAAGAAACATATCTATCCTGGCTGGCCAGGATACCTCTCCACACACCCTTGGGCTCATCCTTAGAGGTGGGAGTAATACATGTAGCATGTCCCAAATGGGTGGTACACTGAATGTTATTGAGCTCCCATAAAAGGAAACCTGGACATAGATAAAAGTGATGAAATAGTCTTCAAAGGAAGCCCAGAACAATGAAGTTTTAGGATGCAGCTACAAGTGCTCATTATGCCAATGAGCTGCAGCACAGGGCTGGGGGACGGTGCTCTCCTCACAGTCAGCATGTAGAGTGCTGTTATCAGTGTCACATCTCAAGGGACAATGGATACAGCAATGGGAGGTAGAAGTCCCTGTAGTGGGACCTGCAAAGTGTCAGCAGAGCCAAGGGCAGCCCTGGCTGAGCTGAGAGCAGCCTGGAAGGACTCAAAGAGTTCACAGTAATAAAGACCCTTTGTAGAGCTGAAAAATGCCAGCCGCCCTCTCCAGAGCAAGGACAGAGTGAGCAGGTGCCAAGCACAGACACTGCCTCACATGTACCTTGTAAAAAGCTTCTTCAAACACCAGCAGAGGCCCTGAGAAGCCAATGACCAGGAGTGGCTGGGCTCCAAGCAGGGAGAAGAGGATCCCTAAAACCGAGGTGGAGATTATCAGCTCGGAGACCCCCATGAGACCCTCAGTTTTCTCTCCTGGGAAAGAGAACAATGTATGAGTGTTATAGCCTGGACATAGGCACCACCACCACAGACAGGCAGGCTGCACAGCTCCAGGCAGAGGAGGCAGGTCCCCATCCCATCAGTCAGAGGTGCCCTGTGTTAGGCAGGGAGCACAGAGGGAGCCCAGGCAGCCGAGGCTGGAGAGGCCAAATGGCAGGGAGGGAACAAGGCAGCAGCCAAGGCACAGCACTACCACTCTCCCTGAGTGAACAGCACCAAAGCCCACCCCAGAACAGCATCACACAGACACAGCCAGTGTCCCAGAGTGCAAAGAGCAGACCAGAAAGCAGGCCCATTACCTAGGAGTCCCCCGAAGGTGATGGCAGGAGAGAGAGCAGCAAAGTAGATGAAGAGAACGGCTGCGAGACACTGGCTGTGCAAGGCGTCTCTGATGTCACTGAGGTATTTGGGGTACCTGCGCT
Source organism: Ploceus nigricollis (assembly GCA_013399945.1). Lineage (NCBI taxonomy): Eukaryota > Metazoa > Chordata > Aves > Passeriformes > Ploceidae > Ploceus > Ploceus nigricollis. The sequence continues at coordinate 158,056 of VXBC01011831.1, forward strand.
TTATGTCCCGAACCAGACCTCCAAAAAATATCCCGGTTCGCTTCAAAGGGTCATCCTCAGCTTCCTCCTCTTCTTCCTCAGCTTTCACTTCACACAGCTCTGGAGGTGCATGGAGGGCAAGGCTTCAGCAAGGAACACAGCTGGGCCCTTGGGCTGTCCCTCTCCCCAGTATCTCATAGAGCAGCACTAGCCTGATGGGCCCCCTGCAACAGCACATCCCACTGCCTCCAGCTGTCCCCAGCCACCAGAGCTGCCCACAGTCACTGTCCTGCTCCCCTTGCCCCACTCCCCACTCCCCACTGCAGGAGCCAGGCCCTGCTCACCCTTCTGCCAGGCTCTGGGAGGGGAGGGCCCATTGGTGCACACAGGGCACTAGGCACAAACTTGCCCAAATGTGAATGGAGAGACCTTTGGCTTCCTGAGCAGTGCCCTCCTTCATGGACTTCTGCTCCCTCTCCTTCCTCTTCTTCAGCAGCAACTTCTGGAAGGTGGCAATGGATTTGAGCAAGTCTTTCCCCTCCACCTCTGATGGGGGGATGACAATGCTGCAGTCCAAGAACTCGTTGATTGCATTGAGGAGGTCTTGACGATCATCTGCCATGTATGCAGCCTCATGGAAGTGCTGGAAGGGGCAGGGAAAAAGAGAGAGGGAGAAGGCTCAGACCAAGACTAGACCCAGCTACTGCAGCTTGGAAAGACAATGCTTGCTGTGACCTTTAGAGTAACATTCTCCCCCTCCATTCACTACTCATCTCACTTCTGCCACTCTGTGACCCACACTCCTGAATCCCTCCTCCTGTTTTGAGGGAGAAGCTGGTAGAGCCCTAAAGCATCACAGTTACAAAGCACAAGAACCATGGACTGAGCAAGGAGTATAAGAGACTCTTGGGAGTCTCCACATGGGAGACAGAAAGAGAGCAAGAAAACAGGCATCTACAGCATGAGGGAAGCCATGCGAAGGAAACTAGGCAGAAAAGGGGAGATATTTCTGACAGCAAGAGCAGGTTAGCAAGGAAGGACTAAAGAGACCAGGCAGGGAGGTGCTGGCAAACAGGTGGAAGTGCTGCACTGCCTCTGGAACATGCCTCCAGAGAAAAGGCTGGAGGATGATGAATGAGAGAACAGCCTGTGAAGGAGGTAGGGGACAGCTAAGGTCCCTGCAGCACACAGACTCCCTGGAGCCACAGCTTCAATGTAAATGATACTGTACTCTCTCCACGGCGCCAGGACTGTGTAACCTTGCTGTGGCCAGCCCTGGCTGCAGCAGCTGGTTCTGCTCTTCCAGCAAGAGGACCAGAGACTCAGATGAATGAGGTCAGCCCACAAACACAGCACTGAAGCTGGAATGGCACCTCACCTCTTCTGGCTAAAAACACATTCTCAGCTGAGCCCCACACAACTTCAGGGAAGAAATCTTTCAGTCCTGCTGCCTCTAATGCACTTTTTCTGATTGAGCCTTTTAGTCTCCAATTCAGTGAAAGTTGTGCAATAGTGGCAGTACAGGAAGGTTTGGTACTTGCTTATAGTTACGTGGCACCAGCAGGAAGGACCTGTGAACCTCTGATCCTCTTGTGCTGGATGTATGCAGCAGATGCTCAGATTGTCTTTCCTTTGCATTTAATTCACCAAGGTAATCAATTTCACTGCCATCTAGACAGATGGGGGACTTCTAGCAGTGCACTTGCTCGGCAGAAAAACTTTCCTGCCTCCTCATCTCTCCTATATGGATGTGCTCCTCTGCATGGATGACCCAGCCATGGGACTCAGCTAAAAAGCTTCATCCAAATACCTGAAAACAGTCCCCAGGAACCCCTGGGTTTTTTGTTAGTGTGGTCCAGGCTAGGTGCCATGGTCACAGGCATCACTCAGCCTCCCCACCTCTCTGTGAAATGTCGACTGAACATCACTCCTCTAACCCTGGGTCATCCTTTTCTCCTGCTTTTACACATGGTCCCTTTCTTCACCCAGCCTAGCACACTCTGTCCCAGCCAAGTGTCTGTCCTACTCTTTCCTCTGCATTGGAGCATTCTACCTTGGACAAGCCAGGCTGATCTTAAAAATCCCAGGTGCTCACACCTGCCTACCCCACCTGACCCTTTGCACAGCTCTCATCTCAGGCCTGTCTTCTAAGGAGCCAGCAAAGCTCCCTCACAACATCACTGCCCATCAGCTCCTCACCTTGTCAGACATGAGGGTGGAGATTGAGCGGCCAATTTCGTGGTAGTCCATGTTGGCCTGGCTAGGTCCCAGCAGCACAAAGATGAATCTGACAGGAATTGGGACCTCCAAGACAGATTCCAGGAAGACGGCCTCATTTAATCGGACGAAGGCCATGGTTGGCTGCTCCAGAAACTGCACACAACCTACCAGGGGGCAATGTTTGGAGCAGAGTTAATCATTGGAGGTTCCTACAAGCCCTGCAGTCATGTACTTTCTCCAGACCACGGACACAGCACTGAACTTCACGCTGAGGACTGCTCCAAGTGCTTCACTGATCATTCAAAAGCAGTGCTACTTTCTTTAGCCTCCCAGTTAGCCCATTCTCAATCCCTTACAGATGGGTTCTACTTACATTACAAGGGGCTAAGTTTAAATCAGAAGGTTTTTGCCCACTTATGGAAGGAAACCTCTTACATGTTACTTTTATCAAACAAACTTTTAATCTCATCAAAGAATGAAATCAGGTTTGCTTGACATGACCTATTTCCCATAAACCTTACTGCTTGGCAATAATTACATTCATATTCTTTAGCTCTTTATTAATTGAATCCCATATTAGCTCTGCCACTATGCTGGCCAAGAAGGATGTCAGGTTAAACAGCCTATAGGTACCGGCTCATTGTTCTTCCCTCCTTGAGCTATGAGCTTTTTCTGTTACTTTGCATGTTCCCTGTATTCCTAAACTAATTTTTTTTTCAGAGAAAAGTAAGCCAGTGCTCTAAAGACTCATAGGTGCAAACTGCACATTTTGTTTTACAATGTCCGCATCTCATCAGTGCTTGGCAGTCTCCTCGGTTCCTAACAGATTGGGAAGTACTCCTGCATCCTCCAGCACACCAGCCACTTCCTTCACGTACCCAACACAAATGTTTATTGAATACTGGTATTTCACCGGCATTATTACTGATCTTTCTGCCATCTGTGTCCAGAAAAGAGCTGTGTTCTGTGTCAGGCTGGCAAATCTGGGCCTTCTGAGAGTCAAAGCAAATCCCAAGACACAGCCTTAGCTCAGAAACAAGCCAATGTTTAGTTATTTGAGTACTCAAAAGTGCACTTATGAACCTGATTTGGCCTCATCGTGATTAAGCATCAGTTTGGTTGAGCTGCCAAGCCTCTTTGCCTGAGCTTTTAATCTACTGGGTAGACAATGACATTTACTTTTCTTGTAGTGTAGTTGGGTTTGCTGAGAAGTTAATGCCAGCAAAGTGCCAAGAGGAATACTCTTGCAATCAGAAGGCACCAAGCCCACTGATGCTCAAGCCTGCCTGCTCACAGCCCTCCTGTACAGAGAAATACATCCTGGTAGTGCTACAGTCAATACCTGAGACCTTGCCACCAGCCAGGCCCTGCTTTTGCCAACTCAAAGCTGGCTGGCACACACAGCCAGCAGCCAGTGCTGCTCAGGGACAGGGCCCAGCTGCTGGCAAGGTGTTAAGAGGCCACACAGAGAACAGCAATGATCAAAGGGCAGGGTGATGGCTTGGCCATCAGTCCCTCAGGCACCACTCACCTACTTCTGAGTTGCAAAACCAGACATACTGTGAGCCTGGCAGGACCTCCACCCCTAAGTTGGGCCCCAGCTCCCAGCAGCAGTGTCTGTCAACCTCTTTTTTAATTTAGGAAAACAACTATCCTGGCAGGCCATATATTTGCTATACACAAATAGAACATGAACCATCACCAAAGGGAGTGTACCAGGCTGAACATGTATGAGACAACAAATATCCCTTGGGAGCAAGGGCACAGACCGCTGGGGCCACACCAGGATCTGCACTAGTCACTGGGGGACTCTACATGCCACCTCTTACCCACAAGGACCACTGTGGCCTCTGCATCTTCAGGGATTTTCTCCATCAGCTTCAAGTATTTACGATGGCCCTCAGAGTTATGAAGATGCGGGTTTTTCTGTCAGGAAAGAGTACAAACAAGTAAGGGTGAAGTCCCCATGCTTTGGTCTCCCTACACAGCCTTGCACCTCACTGCACAAATGCAGCTGGGCTTGCCTTGGCTGCACACCCAATGCCTGCTTCACAGCAAGGCACCCTCACAGCAAAGGCCACCCTGCAAGTGCCAGGGCTGCTGCTGCCATTATATGCTCAAGCAGACATCTGCATACAGTGCAAAGCCAAAACTAGGTACCAAAATCATAATGCAGTGACCCGATTTCCAGCACTCCAGGTGTTCCAGTCCTTGCATTACAAGGTTTCCCCACGAAGGGGCTCAGAGGTGGGCACCACGGCCTGCTGTCAGCCAACAGCTGTCCCCAGAGGGTGGAAAAAGACACAGTAACCCCCCCAGGTCACCCTCACCTCCTTGCACTCGGTCTCGTTGGCCTTGGGGTCAGCCATCTCAATGCGCTCTTCCCCCATGAGGGGCACACATGTGTCTGTGGTGTGGTTGTGATGGTGGTTTCCCACGATGGAGTTCATGCTGGAGCTGGAGTGGTTCCTCGGGAAGAAGCCCTCTTTCTCGTCATTGGGATGGCTGAGGGGGAGAGTGGTGGCCGTGAGGGGACCTGCCTCCCTTGCCACCTGGGGGCTCACAGATAACCCCCGGGCCCTGAGAGCCTGCATCCATATCCACCCACCTGTGCTTCAGCAGCAGGGCACGCAGCACGTTGGCTCGATCTTCTGCCCTGATCTGGTCAGAGATGATCATGGTCTCCACCATGAGGTGAGCAATGCCAGGCAGAGTGGTCTGCTCCAAGTCAAGGAGGACGGCACCTGCCAGCATGAGGGGAAGAGCCCTGCTCCTAGAGTGCAACACTCCCCATTGCATTCACACTCTGGGGACACAGCTGTTCCCCCAGGAGCCAGGCTTTGATTGGGGTACAGATTCAGCTGAGAAATGCCCAAGTGCCCCATGTCCTTTCTGTAAACCCTTGCCCCAAGAGAACCCAAAAGCTCCAAGATGCAGTGGTAATTCTGGTATCTCCTTTCATTTCAGTCTCCCACTCTGACCAAACTTGCCTTTCCACAACACAGATGGGTCCAAGGTCTGCTGGCCAAGGCACAGCTGGGGATTGCAGCTTCCATGTGCCTGAGACCAGTGAAGCAGAGTGTGGAACCAACACAGGCACCCTTAAGCTAATGCAAACCCTGCCAAAGAGGCTGCAGGATGTCTGTCTTCACAGACCCTACATGAAGCCTGGACACAGACGCTGTTTCGTGCCTCCAGTGAGGGACCTAACAGCAACAGAAGCCATCCAGCAAAACCTGTCCTAGAGCAAGAGACAAATCCTGGTCTGCTCTTCCTCACTCACCGTGGGCAATAGTCTTCCTGAGCTCCAACAGACTGCGGAAGGACAGTGAAGCCACATGGGGTTTCCCCCACCTTGCTGTATCCTCCTCCACATCCTCCTCAAACTTGATCCAGCGGGCTGTCTCCCTCCAGTGCATCTCCTGGTTCTTATCCACCACCAGCTCATTCAGCTCCACAAACACCTAGTGTGGATTATGAGGACATGAGATGAACACAGCTCTACCAGCAGCACACAGAAAGCCTCAGCTCTCTTCTCCAGGTACCGCCTGGTCTGATGTGCTACTGGAACAAACCTGCCATAGTTTAACCAGAGGTTTGCTGCACAGAAGCAGCCAGGATAAATATCACTAACAGCATGGCAGGAGCTTCCATCAGCACATGGAGCACCAGAAAGCTCCAAGTCACATGGTGTGGGCAGAAAGGAGAGAATGATGCAATGCTACATCCCTTTCTATCAAACTACTGCAATTTTGTCCTCTGCCGCCTTCTTGGTTTCCCCCTAAATTTCCCACACTTACCAGAGACAGTGATGTTACTGTGCTGCCAACTTCCACAACATCACCATTTCTGCGACTTTTAATGTCTTTCCTAAGGTCAAAGCTTTGTGGTTTCAGGGAAATCTCCCCTTATATTGAAAAAAGTGTATTTTCAGCACTCATGGTAATGGATAATAGCATGAAATGTCACCCTCAAGGTCATGTAAATAATTAATTATATTGAAACACATTTATCACTTTATAAATTGCATGTTTCTAGTCCTGATTTATGGCTTCGGAACAAGTGTGGGAGGACAGCACATGGATACCTCATGGGGCTTTCTATCCAACTTCTTCTTCTTCTTCTTTTTCTTGACAGATGGAGTTGATGCTAATTTTTTGCTTGTCCTGATGGTCTGACTCCGAGACGGTTTTTTCATCAGATGCCTCCTCACACCTGGGTTATCTTCAAAGCGGTGGCCTGAAGACATAGGAAAGGAAAAAAGGCCACCAATTTGTCTAGTGGATATACACTGTCTGGCAGGGAAACACATCCAAGCACGTCCTTCTCTCATTAACTTAGGCTATCAAAGCCCTGGCAGCTGGAGAACTCACTATCATCTTCCAGAATTCTGAAGATCCTTTCTGCCTCATCTGCCTACTTTCATCTCTTCCAGATGTCTGTGAGCTAACCTCTTCACAAAGAAGGCTTCCTCCTAGGCTGTGCATATACTTGGGGCTTCATCACAAATGCTTTTACTCATGGTACTTGAACAAGTGGTGTGGGAATCCTCCCCATATTCCCCCAACAAAACGCAACCCGCAGCCTTGCCTGCACAGTTCTGCACCCACACAGCAAAGGCAGGCACCTGGCTGGGCCTCACCTCTTGCACCAGGGGAAGGCCTGGTGCTCAGCAAGCATAAAGGGCAGTGAAAGGGAAAGATATTTAGCTGCTGGTCTGGGAGACATAAGGAAATATCAATGTCTGTTTTATTTAATTGTGTGACGAGACTGTAGGATAACACTGCAGCCTGGGGCTGGCTTGGAGGCTGGCAGTGAAGTCGAGCTATCGCTGCTTCTAGATGATCCGCAGTGCTGCTGTAATGCCCTCGGAAACGTCTGCGTTAGAGACTGCCTGGCTGAGGCAAAGCCTCACAAAGCCTCCACAGAGGCTGTTAAGGCTGCTCTACAGACCCATCACTGTGCTGCTGGCTAGCCAGTGCCCACCAAAATGCAGCCACAATCATGCTAGCCTTTTTGCAATGCCAGAGAAACAGCACCTGGGCAACGGCCTGCCAGGGAGAATTTCCCTGGAATTTCCCTACCCAGAGACAGCAAGTGTATCTTTCTCAGCATGAACAACCCACAGGAATGTGGAAACCCTCAGAGCCTTGTTTCAGGATGGGCAGGCTTGCCCAACTAGATTATGGAGTCAGGGCTTTTGCTCAGCTTTGGTCCATTGAGGTTTGTTGGCTGTGCTTGTAAGACACTGCCAAGGTTTTCTCCCTAGCAGAGCAAGGGCAGCTCTCCATTGGCTGGGGTGAATGTTCTGCTTGCATATATCTTTCTGCACTAAGCTTCAAGACCTGCAGCTTTCAGGGTATGAGAGACAGTAAAAAGCACAGGGTTTTAAGTCTGAGTGGTCTCTTTGATGTTGCAGAAAAATATCTGTACACCTCTGGCATGGAAAGACGCACCCAGCATCAGGCCTTGCACCTTGGAAATCTGGGTCGCTAAATTAAATATAAAATGAATCAATACTGAGCCTCAGGGCATTTTCCCCCATTGGCTGCCCTGCTGATGCACGTCCTGCTGATGGCGGGACTCCTCCCTGCTCCACTTACTGCACTGCAATGTCGATAGGAGCCAATAATGGCCCAATAACCACTACGAACGTTTCTGGGAGCCAGGCACGTGTGGCGCTTCCATGGAGTTTCACATGGATTTCTCAGTTCCTACACGCACAGTAGCCACTTCAGCACACTCAGTATGAGCTCATGCATGAAACAAGCAGTTCACCATGCAGATGATCTTGGTATCTGGCACGTTTGCTCCAATCCCTGTAGCTTCTGATTCTCCTACGCATCCTGGGACTCCTTCTCACTGTGTCCCTGGAAAACCAGGGCCCGAATACACTCTACCCGGCAATACAGAGGACAGCAAGCTTTCCTCTCAGCAATGACAACTTGTTACACAGTGCTCTTCAACAATAGCCCCAGAAAGCATCCACAGGCATCTAGTCTTAGCCAGATAACAGCTGGAGGACAGACAAAAAGCAAGGAGTCACATTTTCTGACAGCACCTCCAGTGACTCCCACACTCACTGACAGGGGCAGGAATCAGGGTGCTGCAGGGTCAGAGAGCATTGGTGAAGGCAGATCTGCAGAGCCCTACCTACAGCAGAGTAAGGAGAGATCTATTTTGCTGCTCTTCCTTGGTAGTGTTTGTGGCTATTGAGATGCCAGCTGGGGGATACAAATCATAGGAGCAGGGTGGGCACCTGGTCTTAATTTAGGAGAACCACTGGCTTTGGGAGTCCCATGCAGAACCCAGCTGAAGTGCTCCAGGTTCCTCTAAAGAGACCCTTTCTGTGTCCTGTCAGATTGATGCCTTCCTCAATGAAAGTCAAGCTCAAGAGAGCACCTAAATGTCCTTATTCAGGACAGGATCTTAGACTGAGACCAAAGGGTGATATGCTCAGGGCATACATCCGTCCTTCTTGCTTGAAGCCAAACTCCCCAAGAAGTACTGCTCTTGTTGTGGCTCCTCTTCAGTGCTCCCCAGGTGTGAAGACAGTGACAATGTCAGAGGACAGAGAGCAATTCCTATGGTAGCTCCACTACAATGAACTGGTATGTCACCCTCCCACACAGTATCTCCTACAGTCTCTTCCAGAAGATGATTTCGTCATGTTAGCTTCCACAGTTAGATTTCTTCAGATGAGCAAGTTCCTTTTCCACCAGCTTAAATCTGAATATGACGAATATGACTGCACTGGTTAAAGTCTTCCCCAAGAATGCCTTTGCTAGCAGGCAATTGCCTTCAATTTACACCTTCAATAGCTCCTGCTCCCCTCCTTTCATTTCCCTCAATCCACAAGAAGGAAGACCAGAAAGAGGCATCCAAGTATTTGTATCAGTACTGGAGAGCAACCTGCTATCCTGGCATCACAAGGATAATGCACACCGCCCATCCACCCCAATGGTTAAGTTATAGCAAGAAAAGAGATTTTAAACTTGGACTCTTAAAATATATAAAAAGACACTTAAAACTCAGACTCTTGAAATATTTAAAACTAGACTAAATGAAATGCTAATCAGCATACTGTAAAACACAGCCCCAAGCTGGCTTCTGGAAAAAGCTACTGCCCTGTCCTGCACAGAGCCCAAGTCTCTCCTGGCTGATGCTAAGTTTAATATGATAGGGATAGCTCATCCCTGCTGCCAACCAGGTGTCCAGGTCCAGCACTGCCCATGCTCCAAACACTTAAAAGAATGCAAGGAGACCAAGGACTCCATTTTGTTCAAAATATATTCCTCCTGGATCTGAGTTGGTCCTGGAAGAGGCATTGCCATGGAGTAAATAGCTGGGCAAGTGGCACTGGCTGAAAGTGAACTGGCTCTGCACAAAATAGACTCTGGTGTCTCGGCCATGTCTGACTCTGCCATACCTCTCTGCAGGATTAATCCACAATGCGAATTCATTATACAGAAATAATTAAGAGTTGACTGTACAGTGCACCTACAGTATTAGCTGTAGCAATCAATGAATGTGTTAACTACTAGAGAGCTCAATTTCCCCACTTTGTAAGTGATGCATTATCACACCTTGCAGAGTGATCTGCCCCTTCTACCTTTCCAAGAATATCCATGTTTTCCAAGGTGAACCTGGAACAATTTCTTCACACTTTTAATTTACAGTTCATTCAGCTTGGGACAGCTGACGGGACCAGTTTGCTCCAGGTTTCTATTTTGAACTTTGCTACTACTATATGCCCTATCAATTTACAGTAACAAGTAGCAGACTTGTTACTGTAACAGCCAGAAGCTAATCCCCACTAGCAGAAGCACATAGGAAGACATTTTTTTCCTGAAGGCTTGTAAAGAAAGATGAAACAGATGACAAATGGAACACGATGCTGGGACTGAGAGGCAGGGCAAATTAAGTTTTTTGCCCAAGATCAAACAGTCTGTGGCAGAGGCAGAAGCTGAACCAAAGCATCCTGAGCTTCTGTTACAATCACTCTGCTTTCCCACTCCTCTGTGTAAAGCTGTTTAGTGGGCTAGTTCTGGGACATCACCCTCCGATGTGCACTCCTAAAATCCCTTGGAAAATTAACACATGATCCAGATGAGGACATCTGGACAATCACTCATGAGCCATGGCTATGAATAGCATCACTCCCAAGGTGGGCCACCTTTTAGCATCATGTATCAAGGAAGGACCCCTGTGAGAGATGGGAGTGAGGCTCTGGTTTCTGCATGGTCTCTGAGACGGCTCAGAGATTGCTCTGCAGGGGATGTGAAGGTACAGAAACAGATGCAGAGAACAGGAAGACATTTTTGACTCTCAAGATTCCTATTCTCTCCTTCCCTGCTTTTCCCACTCTTGCTTCCTTTCTTCCTCTTTTCTCCTGTCCAGGCACCCCAGCCAGCCTGCCATCAACTAGTTTCACAGCCATGCTCAAGCATGCAGATACAAAGGTTATTTTTTTTTTCTTTGGGCAATTAGGCTACAGTGCAGAGCTAGAAACTGATACCCACCTCCGCTGTCAGATCTGCACCTCGACTCAAATTCCAGCAAAAAGAGCAGCAGCACACTGTCACCTTGTGCTACAAATGGAAGGGGAAATCTCTTTGTCCTTATACACACTTCAGAGTAGCTGCTTTTTCTCTGCCCATGGTATGGGCCACATCCTGATAAGCACAAACAGCAAGATGCAGCTGCCTCTGGAGCTACCCGAGTGAGACACACACAGGAAAGCACCTCAGCACCACAACACAGGTTGGTACTAAGACCTCACACAGACACACAGGCATCAGGCAGCTCCTCTGCTGTCCCCAGACATATAGTGGGGCAGACTGTACTTCCTCTAAACCAGAAGACCAACCTGACATGGAGAGGGTACAGAGAACAAACACAGGAGGGGGTTATGCTCTGTAGCTGGGGGCTCTGATCTACAGATGCAACCATGGGGTCACTGCTCTGGTACTTACAGGTGGGCTCCCCGCCTGGGTAGCCCAGATGGTTTCTGATGGCCTCCCATAAATCATAGTCTTCAAAATTGAAGGCAAATTCATCAAAGTCTTCATAGCCGAGAGAGTTGCGAATACAGGTGCTTATCACTACCTCCGGGCTGCTGCCCCCTTCTGATTCCTTTGCTGGCTCCTCTCTCTCTTGAAGGGTTGTCATGTTGTCCTTGTCAAGGTCAGGGGTCAGGTGTCAGGAACGACATGCCTTCAGATGAGGAGCCAGGATAGCCAGGCTGACTGGAAAGCAAGCTGCCCCCCTGGGGGGGCTTCACCAGAGCCCTGGGGCCAGCCCCGGTGCCTCGCTCCCCTGCTCATGGGGCATGAAGGTGCCGGCTGCAGCAGCCCCGAGGACTGATGAGGTTCCAGGAAGACTGGCTCCACCCAGGGATGCTTCCGTGGGGGCTGCCCACCAGCTCCTCCAGAGCAGGGTCCTCGCTCTTCCGTGGGGTCTTGTGCCAGATGCCCAGGGATGCGGCACCCGTGGCCCGGGCACAGCCAGGCTGCATGTGCAGCACCGCTTTTCTCCCTCACTCCCCTCTGGTGTCTCCCTCCCTCTCCAGCCTGCAGAGCAACCTATTGAATTCTCCATGTCCTCAGGCCCGGAGCGTGCATTTCCATGACGTCTCTTGTCTCTGTCCTCGTGCCACGCACAGGGGCAGTCCCCCTCTGAGGCGCTCCAGAGGAGGCAGCTGCCTCTGCCAGGAGAGCAGAGGAGAGGGGAGGCTCCTCACCTCAGGTTTTCTGCAATAGCAGAGCTGGCAGCGTGTCACACAGAGGGCTGATCGCTGGGAAAGTGTGTCAGGAGAGGAGAGAGCTGGGTCTCAGGGAAATGCTGGGAACCCTGAACTGGAGAGGACAGGGGGGTGGGTGGTGGAGCAGGCATCCATGGGGTAGGTGGGAATAGAGATGCTGAAAACATGAGGATCAGCACTATGGACAATGCAAAGCTGACAGAGATAAGACACCGCTGGAAAAGAAGGATCTGGGGAACAAGAAGGTGAGGACCAGGTCCTGCAGCAGGCTGAAGACCATGCCTGAGGCTGCTAGGGGAGAGCAAGAGAAGCACGGGACAAAGGGACACACGCACTGGTAACACAAGTAGTGTTGTAAAGCCTCACTTTTCATGCCATCCAAGTCAGCAGATGCCAGCATCTGGGCCTCGGCCTCGTCTGTGGGGACGCGCTGGTACGCCGCACTCTCCAGGGTGGTCATGCTGCCGATGCACATCCTCTCCTTCAAGTCATAGGTAACCCGCTGTCCACTCGCCACCTGGCCCCAGGCCTTGCGCTTCTCCCACCCACGTGACAGACGCTCTCGAGGCCCGGGGGGGCTGTAGGAACCAAAGAGACTGACAGTAGTAAGCAGGGTGAACGAGAATGGACAGTGGCCCTCAGGGGTTGGGGTCCCATGGCCCAGCCCTGACCAGCAAGCCCCTGAGAAGGAGCAGGGCCAGGAGTCATCTCCTGCAAAACCTGAAGGCTGCTCCTTCTGCTCCTCCTCTTCCCTACCACAGAGTGGGATCAGCTTGTGCCCAGTGGGGACCTTCCCCTGAGTCAACGGCCTCATGGTCCCCTCCTGGGGCTTTCCAGCTTGCAGCTCAGCATGACAGCAGAAGTTAGCTGGGAGGAAGGGTACTCCAGGTGTACCTGGAGTATTCCAGGTGTACCAGCTGTGCAGCCCAGTGCCTCTAACCCTGCACTATGGGGATCCCATGGACCCAGGGAGGTTGCAGGAGTCCCATGGAATCATCATCCCATCAGAGAGCAGCCCTCTTGCCCACAGATGCTCTCCCTCTGGGGCCCATGTCCCTTCTGACTCAGCAGGCAAGTTCAGGCTAAGCACAGCCACAGCCCCTGGGGACAGACTCTGTGCAGTGACCTTGAGCTGGGGAGAGCAGCAGGCAGCTTGGCACGGCTCACCTACCTGTGGAGAGAGGTGGGGCCCTTGTCCTGCAGCAGGTCAGCAAAGCGAGGCATGGGGGACAGGATGCCACACTCCTCCTCCACGTGGAACTGCGCGGGAGCCATGGTGCTGCTGGACTCCTCCTCATCGCTGCCAACGGTGAACTGCAGAGACAACAGTCCTGACAGCAGGAGCTGGGCAGACAGCCTTCACCCCAATCCTTGGCACACAGATCCTCCCCAAAATGGGCCACAATGACTTTCCCCACATGCTCCATACCCTGGGACTGGTCATATTGAGCCCTCCCCTATACTATAAAACTTAAGAACTGACACATTGAACTTCCCCCATGGGTCTTACAGCCCCAGAATGCTCATGCACACCCACCCCTGCACTCACACCAAGCAATGACTTACCTGTCACTGTCCTTTGGTGGCCATCTCTACTAGGCAAGGACAAAAACCCTCTTCCCACAATACTGCACAGCTACAACTTCTTATCCCTGAGCAGCATACTTGCTGGCACCCTCCTACCACCTCCCTCCAGACTCCAAGCCCCATCCAGATAGGCATGTCCTGGCCTTGCCTTTGGTTTGCTTGGGGACTCCAGCTTAGGGGATGTGTCCTTCCCACGAGCTTCGGCCTCAGATTCTGCAGAGATTTCCTTCTCCTGGACCTCCTCTGCCTCAGATTCTCCTTCTTCCTCTTCTTCTTCTTCCTCTTCTTCCTCCTCTTCTCCTCCCTCCTCGTCCTCTTCCTGGATGGTGGGGGTCACCTCTGAGGGAGGTATTGAGGTTTTCTTCTTTTTCCTTCTCCTTTTTTTCCTCCTGCTGGCACGGGGTGGCCTCTTTTGGAACTTGAGGGCAGAAGGGAGGTGAGTGGAAAGGGGATGATGGATGTGGTGCGAGGTTTGGCGGTGGACTGAGAGAGAAAAAGAGAGTCAGGGGCAGGAAGAGGCTGGGAGGAACCTGCCAGGCGCCCCTCCAGGAAACAGCATGGTCTGAAGATCAAGGGCCAGGAAGGGCAAGGAGAGCCACCAGCCCGCAGGGACATAGCAAAGCTCTTTCAGTGATGCGGCAGGCTGTGTCCAGCCTGGGATAGGTGGGGACACAGCCCCTGTGCAATGCCAAACCACCCCAACACAGCTCCACTGCCCTGGGGAAGGCAGCACTCTCCCTGTCTTGCCAAAAGCCATTTGCATGGCTGTGCAGAGCTGCAGTGACCTGCCACAGGCAACATCCCCTTCCTAAACATGGGCAAATGTTTCCGCATCCTCAAACAAGCATAATTTGGGCCCTTTACAAACTTTTTAGGGACATTAGTTAGTGGTTAGGCCATGGCTTAGTGGTGGACTTGGTGTTAGGTTTACAGTTGGACTTGATGATTTTAAAGGTCTTTTCCATCCGAAATGATAATGATTTCTTCTCTGCATAATGTTTCTTTGAGTTGAATAGATGTAGCTTATTTATCCCCCAGGCTTTGACAGAAAGTTCCTCCTACACAGCCACAGGAACAACAGTGCAGAAGTAACCTAAGTCCAAATCCCAGGTACTTTGAGGGCATGTGTTGTACCAGCCTCTGAAATTCAGGTTCAGTTAGGAGGCTGTCTTTTAAAAACCAGGGTAAAGAAACAGGGCAGAAGGACTTTTCTTTAAACTAATCTACAAAGAGAAATTCATACAGGCTTGACCTGGGTGTCATGGGAATTACAGAATGAGAAGAAATTAAGGGCATTTCTGAGCCTTCAATCCAAAACAAAGGCAACACACCAGGCAGAGAACAGGCTAAGCTCAGGATCCCATTGTGAGAGAAAGAGAAGCCATTGCTGCCAGGGCTAGCTGCAGGCACAAAGCCTCCCACGGACAGTCTGCAGGATGCACAGGTCCTGGGGCTGCACCCGGAGAGGCTGAAATCAAGGGGCACTAGCCACTTGGCAAGGGGGTGTTGCTCGGCAGCTCTTCCTGAGCAATTGTTTCCAGACGGTTTAGATTTGGTTCCTTCCCAGCTTTCCTGTGACATGGCAGCAAAATCTGTTTATAGTGAAAACTACCTTCAAAGGACATTTTCAATGTAGGCTGTAACCTTCTCCCTGGGAGAGCCAGGCAGGTTCATTGTTCTGCTGTCATGTTTCCTTTCCTTTGGTTTCTCAAGTCTTTTCTCCCTTGTTTCCCCCCTTGGGAACAGCAGGGATATTTCACACATCCCCCTGGTTCAGAAGAAGCAGCTTGTGGCAAGATTAGAGGAGATTTAGAATGGTCAGACGTCTGCACATTGGAAAGAGTTTGGGCTCTTTATAAACACTTTTCTCTCAAAAGTGTTTTTTTCTTTGACTTAACTGGGTGTACCCTATTTCATTCACAAGATGTGGAAGACAGACTCTCCTGTCCTGCTGCTGTACTTCCATAGCATGCCACAGGTAGGTCAGGCATGAATTTCTAATATAAGAAGCAAGGAAGACCCCAACTATACACACGTTGCTCCTTCAGCAGCACAAAGTTGCTGATGAGGACACAGCCCATCTTTCCCTTCTAGCTTGTTCACTTCAGTCCAGGATAGAAACATTTATGTTTTGGATCAGAAGGAAACTGAAGCCTTGGGCTGCAGGGAAGGGCAATGATGGTGTGTGATCTGGCACAGAAGAGGGGAGCACTGCTCTTCTCTTCACCCCTGCACTCAGCCCTCCTCAGATCAACTGATCACATCTCCACAGAGGTGGTCTGGAGGTGAGAAAAACACACCTCTCCCAAACACAAAAGGATTCATACCTCCCTCTTCTTCCTCCTTGTCCTCCTGTGCATCCAGTCCCTGCCCTCCCTCCCTGCTCCCTTCCTTGCACTGCCTGCCTGTATGGAAAGTTACTGCCAAACTAGTGTCCCAGATGTTTGATTACATTTCTTGGTGAACCTGATACAAGAGATAGGAAAAAGTAATTTAGATAGGGAGCCCAGAAGGAAGAGCCTACATATTAGGAATTCCTGGCTTCGAATAGAGCAGGAAACATTTCTAAGCCCAGAGAACATTCACCTCTATGGGCTGGTATGGTATCTTTAAAAGTCTAATGACCTAACCAGATCTTCCAGCTTCATGAATACAAACTGCATAAAACTTTTGATAACCAGGGTTGATGTAGCCCCAGACAACAGAAATACATCAGGAGTTCAGAGGAAAACAAGTTGATTCTGACAAAAGAAAAATGATTCTCCTATTAATAAGGGGAAAAAACCCAACCCCAAACAGTACAAATCTCTAGTCAAATTTTCAAAAAGCTTCTGCCATGCATGCTCAAGCAGATCATCCATGTCCTCCAAGCCAACCAGCACACCTGTCCACACAGGCAGAGCTTCTGAGCAGGTAGGTCCTACGGGCACAGGACAGGAATTCAACCCACAGCAAAGCTATCAGCCCCTTGCAGCCATGTGCACGAGTGACTGTGAGCCCAGATGGGAAGTGTTATTTGAATGGAGCCTCTGTAGAGAAATGACACAGGCAAAAAACCAGCAGCTGAGGTGCACTACAGTAATAGACTTTTACCAGCAAGCTGTTATAACAGCCATTGGAAATGAGTGGCCAAGCAGAAAACAGCCTGGTGATGTACTTGGGACATAATGTTCCCAAGGTTGTACCTCATCAAAGCCAAGCTGGAAAAGAAGCAGTATGTGACTGTGGAGAGCCACAGACTGGGAAAATCTCCCAACCATTGCTACGTGTCTGCCACACAAACAGGCTGCTGGATGGGGGCCTCTTCCTGCCCTTCACTGCTGTTACTACAAAGTAACATAACCCTGCTACACCAGGCAATAGCTTATGGTCACTCGTATAGGTACATTCTCATTTAACACCCAAAGTGACTTTTAGCAGACCAGTTGCCTTCATCATGAAAGAGCAGATAGAGGAATAGATACGCTGCTCAGATGAATTCAGGTGAGATAACTACAGCACTTTAAATTCACACTCCATTTTTATTTTGCAGTTCCTTTCTTTGATCAGATAAAACCCAATGGATTCTTGAGTGCTATTTAGAAATATGCAGGCATGTCTGACTGGAGCCATCTGCTTTCAGACTGGGGAGGACAGCCTGGCTTCTGGTCATGTTTGGACATTTCTTTGCAGCCACACGGAAGAAAAAATTATTTAAATTGAAAATCTCAACTTGGGGAAGTAGCTGCAGAGGTCTCAGAGACTGGTCTAGGAGGTGAACGAACACCCTGGGCTGAGCTACGGCTGCTGGGTGGGCTGTGCAGTAGCTATGCCTATGGAGACAGAGAAAACAGGAACAGACTGGAAACAGGCCGTGGGCACTGGTGCTAAACTGTGTGTACATAGCACCTTGGGAACGCTCTGGAGGAAGGAAGTGAATAGCAGGCTAAAACAATCTGCAGTCCTGGCACAAGGCTGCAGAGCACGTGGGACTGAGTGAGGGCTGGTGGTGAGGGTGGAAGGGGGTACAATATTTCAGAACCTACATACATTCAAAATCTCTCTCACTGTAGCTGCGACTTTGCTTCTCCAGATTGCTTGATGCTGACTTGCTTATCAGGTCCCCAAATCTCTCGATTGACAAAGTCTTATCCAAGTCCTCATCGTCCTCGGCACCAGGAGAGGCTTTCTCTGCGTCATCTCTGCCCTGCACAGAAACCGCCAAGTAAGAATCAAACACGGCAGACCCCTAAAGCCCTCTAGATTCCTCCTGCCCTTCCAACAGTCCCAGCTTGCTAAGGAGCACCAGGCTCCATACAACAGGCCTGGGTCATAATTTCTCACACAGAGGCACAGCTCTGCTCAAAACCAAGTGCCTGGACAGACCATCAAGCTCCAAGGCACACTCTGCAGGGATACCTTAGTGGTCCTCCACACCTCTCTTGAGTGGCAGGTATTAAGGGAATATCCCAGTGCATGTTTTTCCCTTTCAAGGAAATGCGTAGCTTTTGTTTGGCTGGAATTTCTCTCTCCTCACATTTAACTGCTGCTCCCTTGTCTCCCCTTTGCCCACTCTGCCATCTCTCTCATTCTTAGACCTCCTCTGTATTTCCCCTTGGGAGACAGCATCCCTGCTCTAGTGAGTTGCCCTTGGGTCAGTGACCACCCTGTGCCTCCCCTCCACACATCTAGAGACTCCCCGTTCCTCTTGGACACCTTCTTCAGGCTTTTCAGCCCATTTTCCTCCTGTTTCAGGCAATGGGAAAATCTCTGCCTTTTGCTGGTGGAAGTGTCCCGACATGAGCATCACCAGGTGCCCCCTGGCCTTCCTGTCTTTCCCTTTCTTTCTTTCTTTTCTTTCTTTCTTTCTTTCTTTCTTTCTTTCTTTCTTTCTTTCTTTCTTTCTTTCTTTCTTTCTTTCTTTCTTTCTTTCTTTCTTTCTTTCTTTCTTTCTTTCTTTCTTTCTTTCTTTCTTTCTTTCTTTCTTTCTTTCTTTCTTTCTTTCTTTCTTTCTTCTGAGCAGCTGCAGCTGGTAAAATTTTCCATCAATATAGCCGAAATGCCAGCTCAGAGCTGTTGTGGACTCCCATGTTTCCATGGAAACAGGAGGAGGCCCAACTGTGACAAATCTGCTAGGCAGAAAGAGGGAGCAAGGCAGCTTTAGCTGACAGACCCCTCTCCTCGCATCCCTGCTCTTACCTGTGGCCTAGGAGCAGCTTTGTGTCTGTGGATGAGACTGCTTCTCCTCTCACCTTAGCACAGGTGTCCCAAGCCCAGCCCAAATGGGGACAGTCTGTTTTCAAGCTAATCAGCTCCTCCTGTCACTTGCATACCCTACCCAATGGCATGTGAAGGCACAGGGATCTCACAGAGCAATGTCTGACCTTTTCTGGGCCACAGTTTGCTGTCTGTGTGGAGAGGATACGGGCTCATGGGCAGCCTCGGGGCATGCTTCGTGCAGACCTGTCCCGGGTAAGCGCAGGCTGTGTCTCCTACTGCAGCACGCTGCCAGGACACCAGTCCTGCTCTCAGCCGGCAGGAGCACGGTCCCCGGGGAAGAGACGGCCCCGCTGCTGCTGCTGCTGGATTCCCACCTCACCTGCTGCAAGTCGATGAAGACATCTCCTACGGGAGGGGACTCTCCAGCTGCCATTTTGGTTCAGGACCTAAGGGCCTGGGCAAAATATCAACCCTTCTCTTTCACCGGCAGGCACCCAGCAAACCTGGAGAGTGGCATAACCTGTGGAGAGAGGGCAGGACAAGGGAATGTCGTGGGAGACTGCTGGCCACTGCCCTCAAAACCCTGGCTCCTGATCCAGAGGTCACCTCAGCAGCCATTTGAGAACCTCCCTGGCATCACTAGGACAGGCCTCTCCCCAGCAGCGTGCAGGGGCAAGTGGCCCAGCCCATGCTGCTTTGGCCACCAGCTCCAGCTGATCAGGGATAGATAGGATCCTGTCCTTCTCTGAAAGGTCAGAGGGGCCATTGGAGACAGCAGCTATATATAGCTCCTGCACGGGCTATGCAAGAGAAAGAAAAGCTTCCTGCTCAGCCACCTCTACAGCAGCACACCAGTGCAAAGCCGGGGTGTGACTGACCACCAGGGAAAGAAAAAGTCGGAGAGATCAGGTTCTGGGAGTACATGCCAGGAGCAGGCAGCAGAGTGGTCCTGTGGCACCTAGCTTTAACTGGACAGATCCCAAAAAAGGCCAGAAGGAACCACAGAGAGCTGTGCAGACCACAGAGATAGGACAAGGACAAACAGTTCATCATTCAAACGCCACACACAAAACAATACATGTTACAGGCAAAGAGACCAACCTTCAGGCTGCAGATCTGTGCCCTGTCAGCACTGGCAGGGCTAAAGGACACACAGGTCCCTAAGGACAGCACAAAGGAATAATCCACTCAATATCCAACTACAGGTGAGGAAGGCAAAGAGATGCTACACTTGGCAAGGACTGGGATACAGACTAACATAGAAACACTGGTCAAACCATCTACAGCAGCAGCACAGCCTAAGCAGCTTGGGCTGCACCCCAGGAAGAACTGGAGATGGTATAGAGACTGGCACTGGGAAGGCACTGATCCCAAAAAAACTCATCTGAAACAGAGAAGATGTAAGCATATACACAGTGATTTGGGCACAGGGAGAAGCAAAGTGTCCTCAGCTCACAGCACAAGAAAAGGGACATTCGTTAAAACTACAAGGGTAGAATACAAATGAATTCAAAATTGACAAAACTTTTTTTTTCAGTGATGTCATCAAGGAGCAAAACACTGCAATGTCAAAGGATAGCTTGGCCATCTCTCTGATAATGAGTTGTATTTATGACAAAAAAAAATTAAGAGAAGTCAAACCCATCTTTCAGAACAAGCTATGCTCCAGCTACGAAAGCTTTGGAGTAAGTATTACAGTCTATGTCCTGGCTATCTGCTGAGGGGTTTCTTACCATCTCATCTGAAGTACCTAGCATGGGACACTGTTCAAGACAGGTGACTAAAACACTAAAGATTGTCTAAGGATGAAACCAGTAAGGCCACTTCATCATCCCTTCTATCTTTGAAGACCTCCAGAAGGTCCACAGTCTGCTTACTCTGACTACATGAAGAGCTTATTCAAACCAAAAATCGCAGGGCCATCTGTAAGGCAAGATTTTGAGGAGCTAATCTGACCACTGGTGAAGGATGCTCCTTTGCTCTACCTTCCTAATTATCAGGAACAAGGCAAAACATAATGGAAGAAACCCCTGAAACACACTTAATTGGACTCATCACTAATTTCATCCGCAGTAAGACATCAACAGCTCAAGAGAAACAGGCTGCCAAGACAGACATCTAAACAGCAAATGCAGGCCATCCTTTTAGTAGGAGACATGATAGAGAAAAGGTTAATACGTGTCCTTTTTTTAACTTTCTTTTTTTTTTTTTTGCATTTAATTCAAGAAAAGGGTATAATTCCATGAAAACAAACAGCAATACTTTTGAAACTGAAGGCAGGGAACATTTTATTCCAGTGGGAAGAGCTGGCAGGGGAACCTCACTTTGCCGGGCCATGGCATCACCACTGTTAAAGAAAGGATTGGACATTTTTAAGGAACAGAACATTCACAGCTACAGAGTGACTGCAAAAACATGTTGCAAGGACTATAACTTAGGGAGTAAAAGGATAATGGAGCTTTGGACAGCAGCTCCTGTAGAAGCAGAATCCCTAAGACTTAGCAAAATGGTAAAGATAATTTAACAAAAGAAATGCTAATGCTCGGCTTCACCTCTGTGCCACTAACATGCCCTGTGGGGCCTTTGAAGTAAACTTTGCTAGTTTTCTATCAGCAGGGCTGTGAAGCAATGTGCTTTGTTTCAGGTCAACTTTAGGTATGTCTGAAGCAAGGCAGAGGCTCCAGGGGCATTTTGTGCTCTGGGAGGGAGGAAACCCACATCCTGGAGAACTACTGGGTGCAACATATTCTGCTGACACCAGCTTTCTAAGATGTTATACTGGGTTTAAAACTACAGCCTGACTGCCTAAACAAAGTTAAAAGGGAAGGAAAATCCAGCACCGAGTCTTTCTCTACCCATCATAGCAGCACATTCAAAATTATGCTGAAGCCATCACTCTAATGCGGCTGAACAGCTAAAAGCCAGACAGTTGTAGAAGCAGTAAGAGAGCCCTGGGGATTTGCTTTGAAATTTCAGAGGGACTGGGAGATACCAATGGGGTTACCATCAATGCCCCACTCACCACTCTGTGAAAGCAGGATGCGATGTGTGGGCACCTCAAGCCAGCAGGACTTGGGGTCCAACTGTTGGAAGGCTCTGACGCCTTGGGGACGAGAGAGGAGGTGAGGATGAGAGGTGTGTTCTTCTATTCTAACCCTACCAGCTCTCCTGTTCCTGAAGAATGGAGAGCCCACAGCCTGAAAGCACTGCTGCTCCCCTTCGGCACATTCACGGCTGTCCATGGCCACTAGAGGCCACTTGCCCCTTACTTTGTGCCACCTCTGGAGGAAGGTGGGATGGAAACCTACGGGATCCTGCCTGGCGTTTCTACCACGCTCAACAGATGGAGTTCAGAGAAGAGCAAAATTTTGCCAGTGGGCCAGAGGGATTGATTTATAAGGAAAGGTTAGAAGCTAATTTTATCTAGCACAATGTGGGATGACTAAGATGGGGATGGAACAAACCAGCAGTCTGGAAAGATCTCAAGGGTGTAAAACACAACTAAAGATTATTTTTTTGTCAGGCAGCCCTTCATAAAGAGACTTAAGAATAGGCTAAAATTTAAAATAGAAACTTAAAAGGAGTATCCGGGAGAATTCTGCTAATAAGCACCATGCTGAAGTGCCCAGCCTGCTGGCATCACTGCCTGGGTTGCCATAAGAAGAGCACAAGATAAAATGGGAAACTAAAAAAACAAACACCAAACACTACAGAAAAGCAAATGACTGATACCTTCATCCTACTGTATCTCCTGGTTATGGGGAGTACGTGATTCAGCATTCCCGCTAGAAGTAATTTTCAGTAATAGAAGCGTCATGCCAGCAGGCCAGATTCAAAGGGAGGCCAGAAAAATCCACAGCCTGCCAACCTGTGTGCACTCACACATCCCCGCTCTCTCCACAAGCACATCAGTAAACAGAACTGGCTCACAAAAATCACCATACGTTTTACTGACCATTGTACTGACCATCTAGGCTTAATGGATTCTGAAGGAAAGCGAGCAGGCATGTCTGTGCAATGCTGGCAGCTACAGCATCTCCCACATGTTGCTCACAGGGACTCCAGCAGGGCTCCCCCTCATCCCCAAAGGCTACTTCACAGTGCCAGTGCTTCTCTGTTTTGCTGAGAAAAATGCAATTTGGCACATCTTTGAGGGCTGAGGCGAGCAGTTCACACTGTCCCTTTGCAATAAAGATGAGTCGGTAATGCTACAGGCAGGCTGCCCCAGCTCCATGGGCAAGGGGCTGCATGGAGACAGTCATCAGGTCCCACATCCATCTCCACAGCTCTTCCTTAATCTCTTGGCCATTGGCTGAGAATAATTTAGCTGTGGAGTGTCTAGACTAGGAGTGGGTGTTAAGATAGGGATAAAGCCACAGGGGCAAAGCTGGTTTGAGCACAGGGGAGGAGAAGGGTCTCTGGCTGATAGACACAGATGGGAAGAGGTCACAAAGGAGAAGGATTAGAGGCCTTGGAAGATTTTCCTTGGAAGAAATACTGATGTGCGTGTCCACAGAGAAAAGGAGCAGGAGGGGTGCTGCTGCATACATCAAAGCATTTGGATGCTACTGTGACACTCACAGCCTCAAAGCCAAACAAAACAGGAGTGGGCTGCACTGCCCCTACCTCTCTTCTGTCATGGCCGAGGAACAAGACACACATACCAGAATGAAAAGGCAACACATAAGACAGTAAACACACAAAGTTTTGTGGCATGAAGGTTTTAACCTGTGGATCTCTCTCCCACATGGCTATGTTGAAATTTGTATTATTACACAAACACTTTAGAAGGCTTAAATATTTCAATGAATCCTATACTCCACTGAACTAGCCTGGATGAACCATCACAGCCATTCACTCCTGAAGCACCGTCTGTTCCGTGACTCTCCCTCAAAACAAGCCCTTCATAGGGTACCACACGGGACGGAGCCTGCACGGTCCACAGACACATAAACGAACACACGGAACAAAATTCACTCCAGTACGAAGTGCCAACACCAGACAGTAACAATAAGCCACCCCTCCACTGGACGTACGGACGGCTCTGACAGACACACGTACAGTCGGGGAAGGAAAGGGACACAGACAGCCGCGGGGGTCACTGCACCACGTCCGTGCCGTGCCTTGCAAGCCCGTACGGTGCGGAGCGCGGGACTGCTCCAAGCCGCGCCGCAACCAGCCCCGAGCACCGCGCTGCGTGCTGTGCCGTGCCCCGTGCCATGCACCGCCCCGCACCGTGCCATGCCATGCACCATGCCCCGCACCGGCAGCCACCCGCACCGGCAGGCACCCGCACCGGCAGCGCGCCACGCACCGTGCAGCACCGGAGCGCTCTGCAGACGGGCCGGGGCAGGGCAGCCAGGCGGAGCTGCTGCAGCCGGGGCAGCAGCGCAGGGACAGCCCACCACAACCCCCCACAACCCACCCCTCCCCTCCGGCCCGTACCTCGCACCGCCGGAGC
>VXBC01011831.1:182304-207749 GCA_013399945.1 Ploceus nigricollis
CGGCCGCCGCGGGCCTCGCTGGGCCGGGTCGTGTCAGTGCCCCCGCTGTGTGGACGCTCACGGCCTGGCCCGTCCTTTCCCTTTCCTGCAGGGGACCTCGTCCTGGACGGCTCCAGCACGCTGACGCTGCTCACCTCCACCCTGCAGCACCTTACGCAGGTGTTCGAACAGCACCTGGGCTCCCGCAACCAGAACCGGGGCTTCGTGGCGCTGCCCTCGCACCCCGCCGAGACAGCCGCCATCCTCCAGGCGCAGTTCCTCTTCGACGTCCTGCAGAAGACTCACTCTCTGAAGGTCCGTACATAGCGGTGCCGGGGGTGCTGCAGGGTCGGCCAGTGGAGGTGGCAGGCACAGCTTGAGAGCAGCCTTCTCTGGTGCCCATTGTCCCATCTGACGTGCAGGCTCCGTGGGTCAGAGGGCTCTCCCAGGGCTCTTGCGTGGTGTCGTTGCTTAGCACGATAGTCTATAGCTGCTTACCTAGGATCAGCCGTGCAACTCAGCAAAAGTTTCTCGGAGTTAAAAACGGAGGCAGCAGGAGTTCAGTTCTGACCTTGGTAAGGTGTTGTCATTGTTGGGGAAATTATTATTTCCTGAAGGGCTTGAGCAATTCAGGCAGTATCTGGCACCTGAGCACAGCTGAGTGCTCCCTGAGTGATGATTGATGTGCCCAAGGCAGCAGAGCCAGGGAACTTGAGCAGAGGGGTCAGATGTTGTACGCACTCTGAGGCTGCTGCTTACTTCGGCAGCCTGGGCAGTGGTTCTGGTTGATTGGTTTCACAGCACGGGATATTTCTAGTAACGTATCCTCATTAATTTTTACAATAAATAGGCTATAGTAAAGAGGCTGTAATAAAGGTAAAACTGCAGATCAAGAAATTCTTCAGAGAGGTTTTTGAAAGGTGGCATGTGCAATGATGCTGCACATGATTCTACTCGGCACTGAGACATGCTGGGTGGGTAGTAGAGGTGAAAGGAGCCTGAAAGGGGAAGAGGCATTAGCAGCTGTTTTGGGTTCTACAGTGGGGCTCAAAAAGGTATTGCGGCTGAGCGCTAAAATCTGTGATGTCTTTAAAAATGTGTTTTCCCTGTGAGAGTGGAGTGGTATCAAAATGTTGTTGGGAGGATTTTGTAACAGTGTAGTGAGTGGGGAGATTAGAGGGGGGCCCAGAGTCTGTGGAGAAACATGGGTCTCCTTGCAGGAGAAGGCAGGGAGGGACACTGCAATCAGGAAGATGTTGTGGTGAGTGCTCCTGTTCACTAGAAAATGTGCTGTCTCTGCAACAAGCCTCTAAAGAAGGGGAAGCTGGCCATTGATGCCTGGTAACTGGTTAAGTTGGAAAAGCTAATAATTTATATCAGCCTGACAAATTTTTAAGACAGTGGAGGGAGAGGAGATGATCAAGACACACAGCAAGAATGGCATCTGAAATAAACTTTGCTAGAACTGGTCATTAGAGCTTGCCAGTGCAAGCTCCCCTTACAAATGCTCTTGTTCAACATGGAGCATTAGTGCTGGCAGGCAGTGGGCAGTGATTCATTCCTGGCAGGGCTGTAGCTGTGGAAGCAGTAGTGGTGATGAGGCCTTAGGATGCCTGTTCTGCATCTGATGAGTCACTTCTGTGTGAATGTATATGTAACTGGCAGAGATGGTCTTTCTGATTGTACTTTTCTGTCTACAGTGGAAGTGGTAACTGCTTCATTACTCACTTTCAATAGCAGCCAGAGATACTGTTTATGCACTGTCCGTAGAAAGCATTAGAAGGTGGTTTTAATAGGCTGCTTTATGGTACATGAACACAGCCTAACTGCCCTGTGCTGAAAGGGCCTGTGGCTGTACTACCGAGTACAAAGAGGAGGTTTGCAGGCACCTCAGTCTAACGCTAACAGTGCCTTGGAGACCAGCTCTGTTTTCCATTGTATCTGCTTGTGATTTGCCTTATTTGGCCTCTTGTGGTGAAATGCACATGCACACTTCCCACTAGAGTGCTAGTTCTACTCAGTTGCTTGATAAACTTACCTTCAGCAGTTAGTTTTGTCTTCAGTAGATTTGCTGGTTGTAGCTGATGAGGAATCCAGCTGTCAGACCTCCCAGTGCTGCTGAAAGTAGTGTTGCCGTGTGGGCAGGGGACATGAAGAGGAGCTCTGTGGGCTGGCAGACCACACTTGCTAACATGGTATTCTCTGTGACCTCTGTTGTACTATGGATCTGGGGAGACAGTGCCACTACCAGCACTGGGAGAGAGCTTTTAAGGGATTACCCGAGCTGGAGGGACAGCCTGTTCAAGGTGCTGCAGTTGGTGGTAATGCAGCACAAATCAAGCTTGACATGAGGCTTCTTTTCTCATTTTTCCAGCTTGTTCATGTTCCAAACTGTGTTTTGCAATCTGCTGTGAAGATCTTCCCTTTCAAGTCCCTCCGGCATCTGGAAGTAAGTACAGATGGCAAGAGTGGTTTTGAGTCTTGCTGTTTGGGTTTTCTTAGCTAGTTTTGTGGTTGCAGAATGCCTCTACTTCTAAAAACTGGGTAGGCTTTTGTGGCTTCCCTGGAAGGCTGAGACTAAACTCCTGCAACACTTACTTGGGGTAAAACTTGGATCTGCTCCACCACTGTAATATTTTGATGTATGTTGTTTTACTTTCTCATCACTGCTGCAGCTGAGATCTGTCCCTCCACACTGCCTCCGGGGACTGCGATTTGTCTATTCTCAGCTGGAATCTCTAACCTGTTGCAAATGTATCAGTACACTGGAGGTGAGTGTCTCTACACAGCTCATGGAGTAAATTGCAAGAGAAAGGCTGTCTTGATCCTACAGCTCTTCACACAAGGAAGATGTAGGAGATGGTGTTAGCCCTTTTATTCATTCATGTTGTGTATGGCTTCATCTCCCTTCTCCTGTCTCAAGCAGTGTTGAAGGATTCCCTGCTTGCAAGCACATGTGCTCTGTAATCTTCTCTTTAGCTGCTTGAGAATTTCTGGCTTTAGACAACATTTGTGTCAGCTAGGTCTGACAGCTCTGTATACCTGGCTGTTTCCACATTCAAGGCCTGCAGCTGGTCAAGGTTTATTTCATTGTACCTCAGCAGCCTTCTTAGAGCTTATTGTCAGAGGAAATGCTGTGCCCCAATGTCTTACCTGCACTGCTGCCCAGCACATTTCTGAGACATGAAGGAAAGCTCCAGCCATGAAGAACTGAGTAGCATGTTCTGTGCTGGCCCTGGGCCTCTGTGCTTCTCTCTGGGATGTAGAAGCAGACACTTGCTGGAGAACAGGGGCTGATGGTAGGGAGTGCTTGCAGAGCTTTTTTTATCTGTCAGGATACAAATGTCTATCTTGCTTTTGTTTGAGCGAGGCCTGAAAATGATTTTGTTAGCATGAATCTTTGTGCTCAGTGTTCTGAGCCTAAGAAATCTAACATATTAGGTTAACTACTGCCACTTCAGCAATCAAAACAAAAGCAAACAAAAGCATCTCCTTTCTCTCTAAATATCTGGCCGTGGGCCAGATCAATCGATCTATCTATCTATCTATCTATCTATCTATCTATCTATCTGTCTGTCTATCTATCCATCTATCCATCCATCCATCCATCCCACCAACTCCAAATACTTGAATTAGGGACATAAAAGTCACTGCCTCTCTAAGCAAGACAAGGTCTGTAAAGCACAGTATGTTATCCACCTTCTAGACTGTTCTCCTGTGTTCATCTGCTTTTACTATAACAGCTAGTACTCACCAAGGTATGGCTCCTCTCCTCCTCCTAGGAAATAATTTCAGCATGCGGTGGAGATCTGAGCTGTGCTCTCCCATGGTTGGAACTGCAGACTGTGAACTTCAGCTATAACTCAATCACTGCCTTGGATGACTCACTGGTGAGTGGGGCATCCTTCCTGCATGGCTGTGGAGAAGAGAGGAGATGATCACAGCCAAGAGCCAGGCCTTCTGTTTCTGATACTGCTAGGTCTGGGTGGGAGGCAGTGGGCAGTGTTAATTTTGCTGACCTCTCCCAGCAGGAGAGGCTTTTCATGCTGTAACAGAGACAGTTGTAGGGTCTGATCTAGTATCTTTTTGTCCCTTAGCAATTATTGAATGCTCTGAGGATCTTGGATTTGAGTCACAACAAGATCCAGGATTGTGAGCACTATTTAACGGTGAGTATTTTGGGCTGACCAGCAGAGTTTCCTCCTGTGCAGAGGATACTGCTAAAATCCTGTAATCATTGACACCACGTTCCTGCTAGGTGAGGTATAATAAAAGAAATCACAGATGTGGTGTGGCTTAGAATTAGCGCTTGCAGCCTGAAAACCGTTGTCCTGTGTGTGCACTCCGAGTGCCACTGAGGCAGAGAAGGCAGTGTTCCTCACCTCTAAGGCAGAGAGGTAGCTCTAGTTGTCACTTGGCAGTCCAGCATGGCTGAGTGGTAAATGCACTGATACATAGAGGGTACTCTGTGTGTGTACAGCTCCTCACAGGGTGGACATTCCACTGTGGCCAAGACTTTGCTGTAATCTGGAGCAGGTGAGAATTATGTAGCCAGGCATGGGGCTGTAGAAGCTTACTGTTCAGTTTGTTCAAACTGCCAGTAGCATTTAATTCCTGCTCTCAGAAGCTAGTCAGTTACTCTAGAATAGGAATAGTCCATCACAATGGCACATGTGTTTCTGGGGAACAGCAGTGAAATCCATGCTTTGCTGGGCTCAATCTGCTTCTCTGAAGGAAAGCTATGAAACAGCTTTTCGTGGAGTTGGTGGGGCTCACAATGTATCATTCCCCATCATCTTTACAAAGGTAAGAAAGGGTTTATTTTGGTAGTTCACTCCTTTTGCTGACACAGGTTGTCTAGTCCTTTCCTGTGCTCCATCAAAATTGGTGAGGAAAGAGGAAGGTGCTCCTGGCAAATTCAGAAAAGCAGTCAGATGATGCTGAGTGCCCCTAAACAAACCACTCTCAATGTGAACATCGAACTCTTCCTGCAGAAACAGTCTAAAGAAATTCCCTTGTTGGTTGACCTTGTTGGGATGAAAAAAATGGTAGAAGCTAGTGTCCTGCCTTGAGTTCAGGGCCAGGCTTTGAGATAAGGTCCCGACTGATCCAATGCTGCTTTTCTTTCTGAACAGACCCTTACAGAGCTAGAATACCTCAATCTGGCATACAACTTCCTGTCCAAGGTGCCAAACCTTGGCATCTTCAGCCGATCCAAGCTGGTGACTCTGATCCTGCGCAACAATGAGCTCGACAGCATTAATGGTGAGCCCACAAGGGAGGAGCATTTCTGAGTTTGAAGCCTTCCTGTCGTCCTTGAGAACGAACAGAACTTGAAATCTTGGGCACAACTATTTTTACTAGGGTTCAGTTTTGGGGGAGGTTCCTAAGTTATGTCATCTAGCATGCTGATGGCTTCTTGCTTTGTTCACAGGGGTGGAACAGCTTGTGAATCTGCAGCACCTGGATGTGGCCTATAACCTGCTGCTGGAACATGCCCAGCTGGCACCATTGTCCACTCTGCACTATTTAAAAAAAGTAAGCATAAAGCCTGATGGGTTGGTAAATTAGGGATTTCATGGTCAGGGTGTGCAAGATGGAGACTTTGTGGTAACCAGAGAGTTTTGAAAGATAAGTTCAACTTTTGAGCATTTAATTTTATTGCAGGAAACTGATGGGGGAGCCTTACACAGACACCTGTGTTTCAGCCTTCATTTTTAGTGACCCTTCCTCAAGCTAATCTTTTTTCATATATTCATCCCCACTTCTTTGCTCATCCTTTCTGATTTTAACATTGTCGAGTTCAGTAAAAATCCTCCCATAATCCTGTTGTGGATTTTTGTGTTGTTGTGTTCAGAGAAGTCTGAAGGAGCATGGCAGTCACTATAGTGCTTGTGAAGGAAGATCATAGAATCAGAGAGTGGTTTTGGTTGGTAGGGACCTCAAAGATCTAGTTCCAACCCTCCTGCCATGGGCAGGGACACACCTCCCTCTAGACCAGGTTGCTCAAGGCCTGATCCAATCTGGCCTTGAACACCTCCAGGGATGGGACATCTACAGCTTCTCTTGGCCTGCAAAGGACTATTATTTCAACACTTCTCAGAGTCAGTACTGAAAATGCTCATAATGATTTAGGTCATAAGTAGGAGGTACTTTAATCTGCTTCTCTATTTGCTGAACTAATTTCAAGAAGCATTTAAAAAGTGTAGTCCTTGATAACTGTTCCACTGCAAGGATACTTCATGAAGCAGAGAGAAAGACTGGAGCCTGCAGGCAGGATAGACTAGGGTAGAGAATATTGCTTCTAGTAACAA
This sequence comes from Ploceus nigricollis, assembly GCA_013399945.1. Classification (NCBI taxonomy): domain Eukaryota; kingdom Metazoa; phylum Chordata; class Aves; order Passeriformes; family Ploceidae; genus Ploceus; species Ploceus nigricollis. The sequence continues at coordinate 188,598 of VXBC01011831.1, forward strand.
CTTGTCTGTTTCCCTCACCCAGCTGCATTTGGAGGGAAACCCAATATGGTTCCATCAAAATCACCGATCTGCAGCCCTTGTCTATGTGTCTCCCAGGGCAGCCTTCTCCAATGTGAGTATTAGCCAACTGCCTTCTGCCCCTGCTGTTGAAGGCGTAGGGTGTTCTAACGCTCAGGGCAAATGAGGGAAAAGAAACTTGCAGATTTATTCCAGCTGTATAACAGTGGTGATTGTTTTGTGGTTGCTTCTTTTTTTTTTTTTACCCGCAGTAGAGTAGTTTAACCTTAAATTTTTACGTGATGTGCTGGCCAGCACAGAGTTGAATACTGATCTCAGGTTTGCAACTCCTCAAATCTTAATATGTCTTCACTGTCTACTTCTTCAGTTTTGCTCACTGATGGAACTTTACTCTGTTCATGCTAGATAGTAACGATGTTGCTGGACTGTGCAAAGAAGGAACTCACAGTCTTTGCCCACCTCACCAAAGTATGTACTACTTTGGCAGCCACGGCCACCTCTTTGTCTCCTTCAGTCTGCTCTCAGTCAGGTGTCATTACTGTTCCCTTACACTCCAGTGCTTAGGTCAGTTCTTGGTAATCTGATTTCAAACAAAGAAGCCAGCAAAGCCAGTGTTCTGGCAATTTAGCAAAATAAACTTACTTGCTAAGGGTCAAAGGTGTTCCAAAGCTGGTCTGCCCTTCATATTAGTGGCAAATGGCTGGATTCATTGTCTTCAAACTGCATCTTGGAAAAAGCTCTCACTGAGCTCAAATTACTGGAAGCTATGTGGAATCAGGCTAGAAGTAGGATACAGGCTTTGAGGTGAAAGTGAGTACCTTTCAAAACAATTTGAATTGTTGTAGAATAATCCATTGTACCTCTTCCGCGAACTGTCTTGGATACGTTTCTGGAAGTTATAAAGTCTGTAAACAGGAAAACCACAACGGTCCCTTCTGGCCTTATTTGCTATTAGGTCAGGTAGCTACAACTAAAGGAGTGGTGGATAGGCAGGAACAGGGTTGTTTCTTTGCAGTTTTTTTGCCAGGGATCCCAACCCTAGGGTGCCCTGAAGGGAAGTAGGAGTCAGCAGAAGTTGTCCTGAGTATGTGCCAGCCAAATGGAATCTGACTGCAAATGGGTCTCTAATTACAGTTCTTCTTGGACGGACAGCCACTCTCTTCCTCAGACCTAATGGTAAGTATAATTGTTAAAAACTGATCTTACTGGCTTTGGGACTGGGAGCTCTGACAGGTTTTTGCATTGTCATGTGTCTTGTTAAATCTTTATGGGCTACCTTGACTTTGATACAGATAATTTTGTCTCAGTTCATGCTGATTCCTAATAATTGTTGGAACTGGCCAGTGTAATTTATTCTGGCTTTTGTAGCCTTGCAGGACTTGGAGCCTTGCCTGTTTCCTCTTCACGTACTGTATGGTACTTGACACTTGAGCTACATGTCAGCAAAATAGTTATCAGTTTCCCATCTGCTATTTTTAAGAAAGGCAGAGAATGAGGTAAATGAGAGTAGTTGTGATAAACAATCTAATCAATCAGGCAGGATCTGTTGTCAGTGCTTTGACTGAGATGGTGAAAGCTTGGGGTGAGGAGCGGGAAAGCTGTCAGCCTGAGTTGTAGCGTGGTTACCTTGTCTGCCCTTTGCACTCAGCTGGAAATACTCTATTTTTCTTGCTTTAGCACCTTCCAAGACTTGTGCAAAGTGTGTCCCAGTCCATCCACACTTCTACCTCAGAGAAGACTGCACTGGACCGCAGTGCACTGGAGAGCTCCTGTGCTGCAGACTTCAGCGACAGCCAGTCCCCATCAGAGAATGTGGCCATCAGGGTCCCTCGAAAGAAAAGCAAGGTCTGGGACTGACATAGCTTCTTAGCCATGTAGCTGGCATGTTGGGTGAAGGGGATGCCTTGACATGAAAGCCTCCTGCAGTGAGATGTGGTCTGGTACTGACTGCATGGTTAGTGAGCCTCTACACTGCTGTGTGTTAGGAAGGGGCTTTAATATTAATCTTCATATACCCTCACAAGTGTTTCAGGGTATGTCCCTACACTGTAACAGCTATAAACCCTTCAGCTTGGCAGAGCCCGTCATCAGGTGCTGTTTTCATTGTTCTAGTTCCTCACAACCACTTTTATCCTGTTCTTTTCCAGGGAAAAGTCAAAGTGCGCAGAGCAAGTATTTCGGAGCCAAGTGACACAGAACACGAGCCCCAGGCATTACCCCTCTCTGCTGGTGAGGCTTGTCATCTTCTTTAATAACATAGCAGCTAAACTGCTTACAGTAAGAGTGCTCTGGTCTGGTGACTACCTTCACACTTCCCAAGTTTTCTCTTTGCAGGTCTGGTCCTAGAGCATCAGAAGGAGATGAAGCGCTTGGCCAGCTTCAGAGATCGCTTTGGTGCTGACTGGCTGCAGTACAAGAGACACCTGGAGGAGCCTGACCACGTACCCGTCATGTCCCGCAGCCGTTCTGCAGATGAGATCACAGGCAGACCTGCTGCAATGGACTTGCAGAGTGAGAGCTCTGACCCAGAGCAAGGGAAGCCCCAAGTATCCCAGGAAGAAAGATCCTCTCCTCCTTTGGATAACACTGCAAAGGAGGAAGAGCCTGAAGTACAGCTGGATGAGCCTATGGAAGGAGAACAGAGAGGAGAAGAGGAGGCAGATGGGCTAATGCTTGGAGAGGAAGAAGAGGAGAAGGTAGAAGGTAAACAGGTCCTTTCACAGCTGTTTTTAAGGGCTTGGATGACAAAAAAATAGATTAATCAAATGTGATTTGTCTCTGAAGCTGTATCATGATGCCCAGTATTGTGGGAATACTAAGGACCTGGGTCCAGCAGGACTGAAGGCCTGCTGCATGTACTGACCTGTATTGTGTCTTGTTTGGCAGTGGACCTGTGCCAGCCAGTGCTGGTGAGCCAGATAGAAGGTGAAGGGGACCCAGAGCCAGACTGGATCTTCCTGCGAGTCACAGCTAAGCATGTGATTGAGGTGGAACTGAAGGCTGCCAGAGTCCTCCACAAACTGGAGCTGAAATGCCTGAAGAATGTAGAGACCTCTGAGTTGACCTGGAAGAGGATGGTGAGTTACACTTCTCTGTGAGCCTTTGTCATCTTACTCCCTGTGTATGGCAGCATTCTCGATTTGGGCTCCTGTCGAGAATCCTGCAGGTCTTTTCCTAGCTCCTGCAAAGCCTGATGGAGCATCCCTTCAACCCAATGCATGTGTATCTAATGGAATCTGTATTGCTTAGACTACCTGTGATAATGCAGCAGAAGCCAGCATCAAATATGTTCCAAAGCTGGAATTTAAAGACGATGGCTGGAGTTATTCTGGTGTGGAGGAATGAGAGACTTCTCAAGAGGAACTTAAATGAAATGGAGATCTCTTTCTCATCCATTCCTCGCTGGGATATCACCCTGGCCTTGGAGGACTCTTTGTGAATTGCATTGTTTCTAGAGCAGCACAGAGCCTGGTGTGATGTTTAAAAAGCTCCTGGCAGCTCAATGGGCAGTTTGCCATCTGCTCTAGGTGCACACTTTAGCATTACCAACCCTATTTGGCTTTTGTGGTTCTTTAGAAAGGGAGTTTGGAAGTCCCCTTTTCCTTGTGGTAAGATTTTAACATTCAGTCTGTATACAGACATATTCACAGGTTTCTCTGTTTTCTCTAAAAGCTCCAACTCATTTTTAAACCCTGCCCTTGTGCCTTTTTGAATGTTTGTGGTTTGATATTCTTCTGAAATACCTTCATGAAAAAGGTATTTTGTTTGAAATGCTTTGTTCTAGGCCTTGAGAGTTACTGTAGTAAGTTTCAAGGGCTCATGCAATTTTTCAAGCACTCAATGCAAGTCTTGTCAGCACTTACTAGCTTTTTATTTGTTTATTTATTTCTGCCCATTTTACCAGACTTCCAAATGCTATCAGCTGTGGAGGGATGCTTAGGACGCACTAAATTAAGTGCTTGTATGACCATGTTTCAGCTGTTTGCAAGCAAATGTAGTCTGTGAACGCTTCTCCCTCATCCTAGAAAGGGTGTTTTCTGTCTCCTGCAGGACCTGGAGCGAGTTTTCCCTGTCCTCACGTTGCACTTCAGCTACATTCGCAAGGACCGGCAGAAGCGCAGATATGTGGTGCTTGACGACTGCCCGGAGCAGTGTCTGCAGGTGGGGAAGCTTGGGGAGGGGCCAGTGTTACTGCAAGACACTGAATTCTTCCAGCCAGCATAGGGCTGCTGTTCTCAGAGCATGTGAGCACCTGCTGCCCATGTCTGGCTTGTTGGGATTTCTTCTCTGCACAGATGACGTGTGGAGGGCCCTGTGAGCATGGCCATGGGCAGTGGAGCTCCTGGAGCATAAACATTGCTCTCAAGGAGAGAGTCCTGCAGTTTTCTCCCTCTTGGGATGAAAAGTTTGTAGTCAAGCTAGTGATCATTACTTGTGCACATGCAATGTAATGTTTTGTGAATGCTGAGTGATGTGCTGGCCTGTGCTTGGTCCTCTGGACGGTGAATGTCAATGCTATGTCCACATAGCTGCTGTAGGGACTCTGGTCTCTAATTCAATCATTTCTTTTAAGATACCATTTAAGTACATTTAAACAAGTTGTTAGAGACAAGACACAAATACACATGGGACCTTTGAGATCAGAGTTCCAGAGGGAGCCTGTCAGTATGTAGCTATCAGGCACAAACCGGTTGTCTTGGTCTACTGCAGTGAAGCTCCATGCCCTTGGCAAGTCTTGCACAGCTGGGAAATGTTCTTGCACCCCTTACACTCTGAAATGCTATAGTGAGGCATGTGAAAAGACTGGCTGGTGTCAGAAGCTTGATTTTTATTAGGACAATCATAGCTACCTGATAGCATCCTTTTCCCTGCACTGCTATTTACAGTGTATCCTTGAAGTGTTGTCCCCAGCTGTTGAGGAGAATCGGCGAAATCAGGACCAAGAGAAGGGATCCATGAAGCTCCAGTGCCTGAAGTGCAAGCAGGAGTTTTCACAGTCCCTGCCCCCCTGGCATCAAGGTTCCTATTCTTCAGAGCTTGGAGACACCAAAATCCTGGAGACTCTAGTTGCCTCAGATCAAGGTAGGCTGTAGTGCCCAGAAGAAGGATGTTAGCTAATTAATGCCTAGGCAGACTTCCAGAGTGGCAGCTGTGGTGCAGAGCATGGAATGTATAGGAGATGTGTTGTCTGTACTGGAATTTAAAATCTATTGTGGGATGAACTCTCACTTGGCCTACTTGGACTGGGAAAAGCCTGCCTTGTTTCCTAGCAGGAATAAACCACTGGTTTAAGGTTAAGCAAACAGCACTCCTGTTCTGGGTGGCCTGGGGGAACACAAGGGTGCTGGAAACTGAAGTCTGGGAGAGGACTTGAGGACTTAAAGGTCATGTAGTCAGTTCTGCCACAGAGACTTTATTTATTCTAAAGAGCTTTTGCTAATGGAAGCTTCCAGGGAATCTGCATCAGTATCTCAGGTAAAACTTTGGCTGTTAGACATCAGAAAAACAAACAGAACCCTAATCTAAGTCTCCCTGTCTGTGATCTTAAGCCCACTCTTGCTGCCACTTCAGAGGAGCAATTTATTCCTTTCTTTGTACTTGAGGGCCATTGTTCTCCCCTGGCAACTTTTCCTGGTTTCTGTCCTCTAGACTAAATAAGCTCAACTCTCTAGATAATTTACTTGTCAGTCATAGCTCATACATTCACTTTCTTGCTGGTCTTTGTACTTTTTCCCATTTATCCATATTTTTCTTTGGCTGTTTAAAACTAGATGTGATATTTCAGCTGAGATGTGGCTAGTGCTGAGTAGGCATCTTCTGATTGCTGTGTTTTTCGAAGCTCAGTTTATATTTGAAGTGGGGAGTGCTGTAGCTGAGAAGATGCTGTTTGACAGAGTATCCTGAGATTGAAGTACTGCAGTGAACACAGAAGTGGTGTCCTGGCTGCAGCACTTTTCTCCACCCCAGGATACTTTCTTCTCCCTGCCAGAGTAATGGGAATCCCATGATCCAGCTGGGAGTCTGTTCTGGTGTGGGTGAAGGGAGCAATAGGAATCAGTGTCAGAAGGGATGAGGACAGCTGGGGAAGGGACACAGCATGCTGGGGATGGAGGTGGCTAAGGAAGATTGGATTGACTGGTCATGAGCTTGGGCTTCCGAGGTTATGTGAGCACTTGGAGGTGTGAAGGGGAGGAAAGTCTTGAGACAAAGCCCTGATAGAGTTTCAGTTGCAACCACAGCACACGCTGGGCACCCTAAATCTGAGCAGAACTATTTCATGTGGCACTGATCCAGAATTTCTGGTTGATTTGTGAGGGGAGGTATATAGGATATGCTTCTGAACAAGTTGCTCAACAAGCTGCTCAAGTCAGACTGTAACTATTCTCTACTTTGAAAAGGGAGGGTTCGTCGTTTGCAGAGGAGGCGGGGGGAAGTAAAATCTTGCTGGGGAGAGCTGTTCTGGCTTTTCTTTATACCTGACAAAATCTTTCACAGGTCCTGCAGCAGCTGGTGAGCCCATAGCCTGTCCCAGTTGTTCCAGTGACCATGTGGTCATTCTGCCTTCAGAGGAGTGCTCCAGCACACCTCTGCCGCCTGGTGCCGACAGCACGAGTGAGGACCTGTCAGACTCTGTGCTGGAGGGAGGCAGCCAGCAGGAGGGTCCAGAGGAAATATCTGTCCTGGCCAGTGAGAGCAGGAAGTTCTACATTGGTGGGGAGGACAGCTCGGAGATAGACACCAGCAACAGCACCAGGAGCCCGGAGCTGAGCGCTGAGCCTGACAGCACTCCTCATCCCACCTCCCATGGATCAGAGGGCGGCTGTGGGAAGGAGCAGGGTGTGAAGAGCCAGTACTTGTCCCTCAGCCACACAGACACCAACGGGGGCAGCCTGATGGGAAGCTACCATTACAGTGTTTCTCGGGGGCTCGCTCCTTCCCCGCTCTCTTTGAACTCTGAGTCCGAGGAAACGTGGAATCTCAGTCCTTGTGAGTATGAGGAAGCTGTGCAGGGTTTAGGGGTGTTGACAGCTTGTTGCTGGTTTTATCACTGGTGCTTGCAGGGTACACTTCCTCCTGTTTAATGGGGAAGGGGGACATCACGTACAAGCAGCCGTAAACACATGGTTCTTATGAGCAGAGATTTTCATTCCCCTCTCTGTTAAATCCTCGTGCTTGAAGGTAGGAAAAGTGAGTCAGCTCCTAATACCTATTATTGCTTAGACTCTGAGTAATAGGGTCTTGTTCTGGAAGCTGCATTGCTCAGTTACAGACACACTGGGTTCCTGTGGCATCCATGAGCTGCCAGCTGGAGCATTACCTTTGGAGAATAATATGCACAATTCCTCTGTATTTATTCTTTGGCTTAAGTGCAGTGTGAGTTGCTGTGCTAGTAGGAGGCTCTGGTTTGTGGATCTACAGTTGCTTGTGCTTTCCTCACTTTTATTGTGAGCTTCAGATGACAAAACCTGTCCAGGAGACTGCATGCTGGCTGTGTGAGAGCTGTCATGCAAAACAGGAGGTCCACAAATTATTTTTCTGAAGGGCCTTGGATTTCTGATGTAGCAGACTGCCTTTGCCTGGGTATCAGCTTGTGATTTACAGAATAACAAGTTGGAAAGGAGCTGTGGAGGTTATCTGGTCTAGCCCAGCAAGTGACTGCTGCACCTGAGTGTAGTTCTGATTTACAGCCTATTGTTTTCTTGATCTACAGAGGTCTCCCCCAGTCCTTCAAGACTGCTGTGCCTCAGAAGAGGAGTAGGTGTAGAATCACAGTTTTAAGGTTGCTATGTTCAGTCTTGTACAGTTGAAGTATGAGAAATAAAGCAGTCTCTTTTCTGGGGTCAAATTGTGAGGTCCCAATTTAAAACTGAGCCTATGGAAAGTTCCTGGTGAGGAGTGGTTGATTAGTGTAGCGTTTCTGGAGGAGAACAGGCTCTGCTGGGAAGTGTGAACACTTGGGCAGTACTGTGGCTGTTGTATAAATTTTCTGGTTATACAATTTCATTAGAAACCTAATTATACTCTTTAGCAGTTTTATTTGTGTCTTCCTCAGGCCCCTTTAACCTTGCCATGATCAAAGTCAGTTAAAAAGTTGACCTGAGCTGACACCAGCTGAAATAAGAAATATCTTTCTGGCTTTGTGATAAAGAATTGTCCTCCTGCCAAATCCAGCAGCAAAGCAGTGTCCTTCTGTGACTAAACAGCCAAGCACAGTTTGAATCTGGCTTAGACCAAAGCTTTGTATATCTGAAAAAAAAAGCAAGTGTTGGAGCAATGAATTCCTCTTTTATCTCCACGTGGAGACCTGTGGCCTGTAAAGCCCACAGGTTTGGCCCTTTGTCTTGAGGAGAGACTTGATGGAAGCAGGTGTGCAGAGGGGGTGACTCTGCTGCCCTGGTGCCTGTCTGATTGCTCGGGCAGCCCCTGGTCAGTGGACAGTGTCATTGCTGCCCTTTGCTCTCCTCAGCTGTAAACAGCATCCTGAACGTGAGGGACTTCCGGTCAGTGGATCATCGCCTGAAGCTGTACCTGGACATGGACGTTTTTGAGGAGAATGCTGAGGAGTTCCAGTGCTTCCTCAAGGTGAGCTCTCACAGCACCACTCCTACAACTCTTCTGCTGTCCCTCTTGCCACCCTGCGAGTTCTGCACTGAGGTGGCATCTCAGAGACTGTGGGATGTGAAGGGAGCTGAAGTGTCTTTGAGTCTGACCTTTCTGTGGATGAGCTGTCAAGGGGCAGGCCAAAGCTATGACCCCCTCTCTGTGTGCTCTAGGTGGTCATGGTGAAGTTTGGCCGGCCAGGAGAGTTTCTCTCAATCCTGGTTGCTTCTGATCTCAAGATTTATGTGCTGGAAGTCACTGGAGCTATCAGGTGAGGACCCTGCAGCAAGTCTGTGAGTGCTGGGTAGTGCCAGCCTGTGCTAGCCTTGCTGCCCTTACCCTGCAGGGGTGATGACACGCACAGGCTCTCCTGGCAAACCCCCTGCTGCAGTCTGATGTGGGAGAGGAGATGGGGCAGCCTGCTGCAGCTGAGGGCTGTGCTCTGTGATTAGGGGACAACCTGCAGACTGGCTGAAGAAGAATGACTCTCACTACCTGTCTGATATTTCTCATCTGGAAGTGGGACTCTGCCACCAGACCTTGCGAATGGAGTTTGAGAACCCAAAAACTTCCTACAATCTGCTGATCCGGAACCAAAGCTGCTGTGACCAGTTCCTGCAGACCTTGACAGGTAAGAGTGGAGCTGTAGGGTCGTGGGAGAGAGGATATGAAAGATTTGGTTTTGGGAAACTATCAGGACAGCTATTGTTGGATGTATGTTGGAAATAAACTTCTTGACAGGTCATAAAAAATGCTGGGAGAGAATCTCACTGCCATCATAACTTGCAACACCTCTCTGAACAGTAGAGAAGTGTCCTGAACTGTTACGTACCGCCCTTGGGTTTGCAATAAAAGACACCTGCCTTCTCTCCCTCTTTAGATCTCATGCAAGAACTGCCTGCTAAGCACAGGAGTAAGGTGAAGGAAATCCCCGTTGTGGAAATGAATCCCCAGCATTGGCTATGGTAGGAGTCTGTGAGAGGTTTGGATTTCAGGTAGAAAGGGATGTCTGCTTGTCCAGCAGACCCTGGGAAGCATGGTGCTGGAAACAGGGTAGCACAGAAGGAGGCACTACTGGAGTTGCAGCCAGGCCTATGTTTGTGGTTTAAAGCAGCTGTCTCAAGTGCCTGCTGCACAGAGGGTGAACAGGCAAAGGGGTGTCATGGGCTGAGCCAGGCGGGGCAACTTCAGCTCTTCTGGAGGAGCCGGGGTATAATGGAGGGAGAAAAAGTGGGAGGCATAGGGCAGCCTTCTTACTTGCAAGAAACATTTGGCTCCTGGCTGGCAAGGTGGTAGTCAGAGGACCAGGAGAGGGAGGACTTTGCATTATCTGGAAGAGATACGGGTCCTTCCCTTCCCCAAGAGGATGGGGAACAGTAGTTAGTTCACAGCAAACCTAGACTGGAAACAGAGTGCTTCCTTATCAGCCCACTGTTGTATCTCCTCCAGGCCTCTGCTGGACTCCAAGACCACAGATTCTGCAGCTGCAGATGACACTTGTTTCTTCTACCTGCTGGCATACCTGATCCAAGGTACAGGAGAACTCAGTAGCCAGATGTCCTATACATTGTGCTGTCTGCTTACATGCTTGTGATTTTAGTGTACAGTCTGGGGGAAAAGAGCTGTGCCCTTTTTCCAGCAGTGAAATGGGGTGAGGGCATGGGTGAGGGCTCTTTTGTAGTGTTGGGTTGTGTAGAATAGCAGCATACTTCTGTACATTCAGCAAATCTCCCAGTTCTTTTCTACAAGGAGGTCTAGGCTCTAGGGAGCAGCTGGTCTTGCACACCAGTTTTGGTGACAGCTTGAGAAGCTAGAGATTATCTGAGGGCTGGATCATTGCCCTGATCTGAGGGAAAGATGAGGAGTCATAAAAACAGATGGTTTGTGTGAGTTGCTGAAAGGCTTCTTCATTTGGGAAAACAGAAGTAGGTGTCCAGAACCTGAGATGATAGTACAGGAGGAGCTTGCTGGAGCCCTACAAGTTTTGTTCCAGGCCTTGCTGAGGGACAGATGTGTTAAACTTGGGATTTGAGTCTTCAGTGAACAATTCCAGCATTGTCATAGCTTGGGACACTGAAAAAAAGCAACCTAGCTCTTAATCACATTCTGACCAATTTGCTAAGCTTTTGCACCCCTGGTCACCACTGACCATTGGGGAGGTAAGGGAGTGTGAGGATCAAAAGGAATCTGTGGGAAGTATGTTTATTGCTATCCTCAAACTGAACAAGTAGTATGTAAGAGGGAGAACTTAGAGTGCATTTTTCTTACTCTACAGTTTTCTCCTCTTTTAGAGTATGGTGCCCAAAACTGGACACAGTTCCAGCTGAGATCTCATTACCAAGTAGACAGGATTAATTAAACATCCCCTTTCTGATAGTCCTACTAATTCCCAAGAGTGAGATGTGATGAGAAGAGCAACATACTGCTGCATCAGATTGCGATCCCCTGTGACCTCAGCCAGTTTTGCTAATGGTTCCCTGTTACTGTGCATCTAACTTATTCCCAAGTTCTCATGCTTTTAAATTGCATCCACTAAAATAGCTGGATTATATTTATGTTCCCTAAATTTATCAAAACTACTTTCCTTCCTTTCATATTTATGACGCATCCCAGCTTGGTATTAAACTTTACGTGTGTGCTCTCTGTTCCACCCATCAGATATCTGTAGCCAAACAAATTCAGGCCAAAAAAGGCAGGCTTTGAGCTGCAGCTGTCAAATTTTAGCTAAGGAGTAGTAAAATGTTGTTTAAGAGGTCAAAGGACTCAAGTGACTTTTCCTGCCTCACTTGAGGGCATGGGCTGGACAAGCCTTGCTGGGCAGTGGTTTTTCATGTGCATGCTTCTGCAAAAAGCTTGATAAGCTGGTCAAGCCCAGCCACATTTCAGTACCCTGGTCCCCTCTTCAGTCAGGAAGCTGGATAAAAGTCGTTCACCCAAGTTACTGCTGCTGTAAAGGATTTCCCTAGGGGAGGAATAGCGAGCAAAGCTGGTTCTGTGGTGACTCAGGCTCTCAGCAAAGCCTTTCTTATTCCCTCATATCCTTTTAGGGGCATCTGCTTTTCCTGTGACCCTGCTGAGTACCCGAAGCATGCTATTTCTGCTGGAGGAGAATCACCAGTGGCAGGTGCAGCCCTCCTTGGATGAAGACCATGAGGCAGAAATGCCTCCTAGGAGCAACATCCAGTTGAAGGAGAAGCAGCCAATCACCAGTATTAGCAATATCATAACCTATCGCCTCTGTCCTTGTGACATCAAGCTGATGCTTTATGATGAGGTAACCGGGGGTGGGGGGTCATGGGGTCAGGATGCTGGGGGCTGACTGTGCTCAGATCCTGTTCCTGCAAGAGTGTCTTGGGGCTCTTGTCATCTCCCATCCTAACCTAGGGCCTTGTACCACAGAGCCAGGGGAGCACAGTGGAAAGTCATGCAAGGGACACTCAACTGCTGGCAGCAGAGAGGGAGGAGGAGGTCACAGAGGAATTAGGAGGAGCCAGCATCTGTGCTGGGGGATGGTGGCTCAGGGCTGATTGGTGCCTGTCAGGCCAGTCTGCTCATTCACCTCTCTGCCTTTCCTGCCTGCCAGGTACTGAAGCTAGAGAGCACTTGGCACATCCGCACAGAGTGCCCTGAGCTCCTGGTAGAGCTGGTGGAGTGGATCCGTGGGCCCTGGGAGGAGATGTTCTCAATCGAGCTCCGCAAGGCTGTGTATGAGGCACTGGAGTGAGCCTGGTGCCTGGAGCAGGCGGGACTTGGAGTCAAGTGCTGCTGTGCCAGCAGTGGTGCACAAGTGTCTCCCACTCCCATCTGACCTTGCTGTCCTGTGACCTCTGCTTTCCACTCTACTCTCGCCCCTGGCTCCTTCTGGTGAGTAAGAGGGGAGCACATGATGGTTCAGACTGCACAGTCAATTTATTTGCACTGGACTGGCCACCAAAGGAGAAGGTGGAGAGTGTTCCTTGTAATAGTGTGTAAGCTACCCAAAGGCAGTCAGGTGCCATTTCTGGCAGATGCATTTGCTGCCTTCTTAGCTGTTTCAGGACAGCTACCATTATTTGCTGATGATTTTTTTTCCCCTCTCCCTCCTTCTTGTCCATGGTTTCCCTAAAGCCACCTGCTTCAAACCGGAGCCTGATTGCACAAGGGGATGAAGCATGTTGTACACAACCCCACAGAGAGCCCTTGCCTCTCTGCCTGATGGGGCATGGCTCAGTCTGCTGCTGTAGTCTTTCACTGTCACTAGGAGGAAGGAGCCTCGAGGTTCTCAGCACAGAAATGTGTTGCTGCTCATTGCTTAGGGGGCACCAGCAAGTATAAGCAAGGCTTAGGCTTTTTCTGAGAAGTCCAAAAGCAAGAGTCTATTTTAACATGAGTTTTACTATTTTCTATTATAATAAAAGCTTATATTTATTGAATTGTCATGTTTTCCTTGTTTCGTTCTTTTGCAGTGCTGTAATGTCTTTCTAAGGGCTTCCATACTAGCTTTGCTGCTGTCTCAAGGGTTCCCTAACATCTCACCGGATTCAGGCCATTCTCCCTGTCCTGTTCAGGGTGGGTGTGAATGGGCTGCTAGGCTAATTTTCTCCACCTTCCTGGCTTCCAAGCAGCAACAAAGGAACAAGTTTTTCACAAGACACCAGGTACAGGTTGTGGTGTTCTCCTTTGACAGTTGCCCTCAGGTGGGCATCCTGTGGCCTTTCAGCCCCAGCATGCTGCTTACTGCTGCCACAGGCCCTCAGAGGCTTGCCTCTCTCAGGAGCTGTTGTTGGTGTGGCTGTGGAGGTGGAGTGCCTACCTCTAGGTTCTTCGAGGCTTTATCTTGTCTCAACCTCTCCTACAGAGTTAAATGCAGCTCAAAAAATGCTGCTGCCTGGCCAGGGCTTTGCTAATGTCATAGCCTCTGCCCCTGCCCAGTGAAGAGCAAAGATAGTGTGTGATGTTTTGATGCAGTTGAAGCTCCCTGTGGGAGTGGGCAGAAATGGACCTGTTACATTAGGTGCTGATAGGTGGGATCTGATACCCTAAATAGGGACCTTTACTGATGGTAGCTTTTCCCAGAACAGCATCTCTGTTTTCCTATGAATGTTCAGTCTGCAGCTTCAGGGCAAGTTTTCTGACTGTTCAATCCTTAGTGACAAACCTGTATTTTATGTCAATGTGATCTTGATTTTTATAAAGACGTGCATTTGACATTCAGTGACCTGATGCCTGTTTTCTTTGGACATTGAATATGGCAGCTATTCACAGTAGTCTCTATGACATTTAAACTTTCCACATGCCCAAAGTTGGTGTCAGTGGCTTCAGTTTCTGTCAGTGAGAAAACAGCAGGGACTTGGCCCCACTGCATCCTGCTGCTTCACTGAAAAGATGCAATAAAGTTTCCCTTCCTGCTCAAACCATCTATGCCATCCTTATAGCCTTAGGAGAGCAGGAAGTTCAGTTTCCATCCTGGATCTGAAGGCCGCTCTTTCTTGGGGTCACTGTACTATTGGGCATTCTTCTGTCACTTCCAGAGGCACTTGAGTTGCTGAAGGCCCACAGTGGCCAATATTTTTATCTAGCCTTCTATAGACTTGTTAAGATCTGTACTGTCTGGAGGCAGATGTCACAATTCATCCCACTTTCTCCCCTCTTCCTCAACTGGCATATGGCTGCTGCTCTCTGTTCCTTTGGGGATCTCAGATCTTAAGTGGAAGTGAGCTCAGTCCCAGCTTTGTCTGGGGGAAGGACTCTGAGAGAGCTGAGCCAGTAAACACCAGTAGGGTTTTATGTCTTCATCTTGCCATTTAAGGAGCTTGTGTAAGTTCTGCCTTCACCTTCTATAGCTGCGTTTTTCACAAAGGACAAGAGTCAAATTTGGAGTTACTGGACCAGCTCGTTGGTGTCTCTTCTGCTCAAGCAGATTCCCTGAGGAAACTCATCTCTTTAACTTGCTTTTCTGATCTTAGCCACGCTACACCTTTGCTGCTCCAGTATCTGGGTATGTGTTGAGGGGCCTGACAAAGTGTGGACTGCCAGAGCCAAAGATTTTGGTTGTGTGCTTTTCCACAGCTCTTCTCAAGCTCTTCCTGCTTTTTATTTCAGAGGTGACTACTCACTTGCTTTTCTTCTTTGCCATGGCTGTGGCAGTCTGCGCTCCCAGCTCGGCACCAGCCCGTTGGTCCCGTTAACAGGACCCTGCTTTTCTGCATTCCTTTGGCTGCTGCACTGATGAAAAAGCTCACATGCACTGCCACAACCTGTTTCCTGCCTCTTCATGAAACACTTGCTTTGTTTTCGCTTAGCATTTTCTCCTGGTTTTTACAAATTAACGCCTTTTTGGTTACTCCATGATCACAAATGCTTTGCTCTAGGGCCTCGTGCACCTGGGGCAGTGATTACATTAACTGGTCTCCTTGCATCAGCTGGGTGTGTGCAAAGGTTCCCCTGACACACTCCGCCATCCAGCACTGCAGGCATCCCACTGATGGCTGTGTGGGAACTGGGACTGTATAGGACAGCTGGGGTTTGCAGAAAGGTGGAATACATCTTGAAGCAGCTGCAGATATCTTCTGCTTGTCTCAGTTTTGATTATGCAATCCCCTAGCTGTGCTCTTAAACAATCTGGATTTTGCTCCTTCTCCTTTTCTGGGTGCACTGGGCTCCAGCACTCAGCTTCTAGCACTGAGAAAGGCTGGTCTGAACCTCTGTTTCCCTGCCTGTGCTTGCTTGTAGCAGTCTCTTCTCAAGGTGTATGTAGCTGAAAGGATTCCCAGGCTGGGGTGGCCATAGGGCTCTAGAGACAGGCTGCAGGCAGCTGTGGATCAGGCGGGCCATTGCCATGAGCCTGAAGCTATCACCACTGTTCCACGGGCACATACCAGCCCTGCTGTACTCTGCTGTTATCAATGAAAATAATGCCTTCAGTCATGGGTTTGGCTATTTCAGTGCTTTCTGCTGCATCTCTCTGCCCTCTAAAGCAGTACTGCCTTGAGCATGCATAGCTTGTGGGTTAACTGTCAGCTCCCTTGCACTATGTCGAACTAGCAAAGCCTGGTGACTGGAGTGACTGGTCATTCTAGCAGAATATCCCTGCTGGCCTCATCTCCAGGGGACGTGAGATGTAGCAGCAAAGGGCACATATTCCTCATGGGTCATGGACCTGTCTGGCCAGCTTCATCCCTCCAAGGTGCCGGTGATGCTTACCCAGCACACAGAGCAGCACACAGCATCCAGGGCTGTGTAAAGCCCTTCCCTGTAGGCTGCCTTCCAGTTTGGCAGGCAGGTGAAGAGCAGCCAACATAGGCTGGGCTCAAGTGCTGTGCATGGTGCTGGCAGAAGTCAGCACCCAGGAACTGTGAAGGACACCATAGCATGAGAGAGGAGCAGGGGCTGTGCCCCCACTGCCCCCACTGTGCTGCATAATCAAGTGGGGGGATAGAAGGGAAGGAAATTATTTTAAAGCCATCTCAGCCTTTGCTCAGCCTCTGATGGAGGGCATGGTCATTGCCCTTTTTGCTGCTGCAATGGAGTGTGCCTCTGCCCGTTATCAGAGAAAGGGTATTAAGCTAGTTATGGAGCTGTCTTGTATCAGGACAAACAGTCCCTAATAGAGTTGTCTGCTCCCTGTCCCAGTGCCAGAAAAGTTGTTTAATCTGGGAAGAGAGCGTTCACTGCCAGGGATGCTTGCTGCCTACCTGCAGTGCTGCCTGCTTGGCCCTGCTTGGAGAGGTGGAGCTGGCTTCCTCACCCTGCTGCCAAGCACCAGCCAGGCATTGTCCCTGTCACCTCGCAGCAAACACACCCAGGGCGCCCAGCCCCACCATCTGCCTTACTGCCACTGTCCCCAGAAGCAGAGGCAGTCATAGCTGGGCCCAGCCCATCCTGCTGTATTGATCACAGCAGAAACTGAGGCTGCTATCAAGAACCAGACTGGGTCCTGCACCCTCCCTGCACCCTGTGTCTGGTGGCCAAGGCAGGGGCTGGCACTGGTGTCTCAGAGGGTGCCTCTCCTGCAGCACTGTGCCTGAACAGGGAGGAAGGAGTGCTTACACAAGCTCTTGCCAATGTCCCTCCTGAGCTGCAGCACTTGTCCAAGAAGTGGATATTCTTCCTATCCCTCTGCTTATGCTCCCCCTCAGCCACTATCTCCTCTTCTGCCAGCTCCCCTTGCTCTTACTGGGCTGTGCAGCTGCCCTTCCATGGCTCTGCCCCACAGACTCAGTGGTTTGGGGCTGATCCTGGTTTTTGCGGTTGGTGACAGTGCCCGTTTCCTCTGCAGAGCTGGTCTGTGAGCCAGACCCCACAAGACTGCTGGTCTGGACAGTGCCCCTGCCCACTATGCTCTGTCAGCCTCAGCTGATGTGGAAAGGGATGAGGGTGGGCAACACCCTTAGTACACTGTCTTCCTTTACCAGATGATGTGGGTTTTCCCTCTGCCCCAAGCTGAAAAAATGATGCCTCTGCAGGCATTTGGATTTTGCAAGCTTTAGAAAAGGGTAGAGTGCAGGAACACCCAGGGCAACATCACAGGGGAAGCTGGAGGGCTCTGACATCAATGGTCGGATGCTGACAGGCACAGTAACGCCTGTCCATGGGCTGTGTGACACCAGCCCCAGGCCTGGCCTCCCAAGGCTATCCCTGCCCTGCAGCCCAGGCATGGGCTGAGCGGTGCTGTGCAAAAATGCTGCAGCAGTGGTGCCTGGCCCCAGCGCAACAAGCACCTTCATTCTGGGCACAAGGGCTTCATTTGCAGTGCCTCAGAGGTCACACTCCCCAGTTTAACGTGAGGCTGGTGAAATAGCGGCTTGTTCTTAATGCGCTGAGCACCACAGTCAAAGGGTCACACAGGTCCCTTACCCCTGGCAAACTGCTCGGCTCCTGGGGTTGAAGCCAGGCTGGAGGCAAGCTTTCCAGGCTGGAAACACTTGAAAACAAGTGGTTACTATGGGGAAAGCCACAAGTCACTTTAACTGCCAGGCAAGAGCAGGAGGTTGAACATGTGCTGCTTGACCTCCCCAGCATGCTGGAATGCTGTCCTCACACTGGCAGCCCACTGCCCTGTTCCCACCTCTCCACACTGCACTGCAGGTGCCACTTCCCTGCAGCTCTGGGTTTCACTTCTGGAGCCGAAAGCTTCCCTACATTCTTCCAAAAACTTGAGTTTCCATGCTCGGCTTGCTGTCTCCATGCATCCACCTCTTCCTGTTTCTCCTGGCCTGGGGTGGAGATTGTGACCAGAGTGTCTGTGCTGAATCTGGAATACACTTTTCCCTTACAGAAATGTTAATGCCACAGTTGCATGCATGAGAATGGGATTCAATGGAAACTATTTCTTCATGTCCTGGTCAAACTCCCCTTCATTTGCTGCAGCTCTCCCTTCATAGAACTTAATGTGTCACCTGGGACTGACCCATCCATGAGCTGGGGAAAAGGAAGGAGTGAACAGGAGCCCAAAGCAGGGCCCTTTTCCCCAGCCTGTTGTGCACACACCTGCATCTCTGTCAGGGTACAGAACACTTCTCTGGGGGGTTCCAGTTGCCCTCATATGTAAGAGCACTAAGCCTGTGTCCAGGCTCTGTGGGTGCTGATGCAATGCCATGGTGGCATTGCTGATTTAGGGAAGCAGCAGGGCTGCTGCAGAATAACCAAAACCCCACACTGGATGTGATGGCCACAGTCCCCATAGCTCTCCTTGCCCCAGTCTCCTGGCCTTAGTGCTCCCCCAGCCAGCCCCCGTGCTGCACCAGAGTGCCAGTTCATAGAAACCCTTCAGCAGAAGGAGCACGTGTTTCAGGAAGGAGAAGCAGTGCTTCATGAGCTTACGCAGACACCAGCTTCAGCATGACTATTTGGGTTGTGCAAGACTGCTCAGTATCCCTCCTCATCCCCACGCAACGGGGCCCAGGATGTCAAGGGTGTGGTTGGCCCAGTGCGGAGACTCAGCCCCGACAAAATTCCCACAGACCCAATTTTAGCAGTTCAGAAATTGAGTGGCCAGGGTCCTTTGGTGAAAGGACAGGGCATGGCTCCAGGGTGGTGACTCAAAACCGCTGCTGCCATTGTGCTGGCCTTGGCGGTGCAGTAGGTGACTCTAAGGGCACATCTCGGGGCTCTGCAAGCTCAGCCCGGTCCTGCTGCAGGAACTTGGCCTGGGACACGAGAAGTAGCACGGGCTTCAAAAGGCTTAAGGCACATTACCGCCACACAGGCACGTCTTGTTCTGCGTTCCCACCATGTGTGGGGCCACCTCTCCTCTGTGCCACCAGATCTCTCCTTTCTTCCATCCTCGCTCTCCACTGGGCGGGGAAGAACGCTGTAAGGAACAGGAGGTTATTGTGCAGAAGACTCTCAGGCCGGAGGGGTGGTTCCCTCCTCTAACCCTGCGGCCGGACTCACCCCTGAAAACCCCGCGGGCTGAGCCGCACCCGCGGTTCGGAGCGTGCCCCTAGAGCGGGCAGGGAGCGTCCGCTTCGCTCCGCGGGAGCGGCCTCCCGGGAGCCAGCGGGGGCGCGGGGGCGCGGGGCGGGGAGACAGAGCCGGTCAGCGGGGGCCGGA
>VXBC01011831.1:215966-237616 GCA_013399945.1 Ploceus nigricollis
TCAGGACACGGGTTGGGTTGCAGGGTGGGAGTTGCAGGAGAGGCATGGGCTGTAAGGAGACCCAGCGCCCTTCCTCTCACCACTGCCTGAGGGGACAGTGCCAGGTGTTCCCTATCCACTAACCCTGCCTGCCCTGTGGATGGTGGGCAGCCTGTGCATCCCCTCTGTGCCTCTGGCAGCTCAGTGTCCTGCCCATCCCATCCAATACAGCCTGGCATCTCATGCAGCATCCAGTGCAGCATGTACCCCCCCCCCATGCAGCATGTCCTGTCTCACTGCAGTCTGGTGTCCAGCTCAGTTACAGCACACCATGCACCCTGCAACCCATGCCATGCTCTCCACAGGGCACGTTGTGTCTCGCTGCTGGCTGAGCCAGCACAGAGGCACAGCCAGGCCTGCAGCACCCCTGCAGCTCTCTGGGGTGGCTCCTGCCGGGCTGCTATACATAGGTAGGCCAGCCCAGCCTCGGCGAGGCGCCGAACGGAGCAGGCTCACTCTTATCAACCCCGCGTGTCATCAGAGGGTATTTTTGGGGACAGCAGCTGCAGGCATTTGTAACATTTGGTCCCTGCGCACTGACACCCAGAAGGGGAGCTGGGGGAAGCAGCAGGAGCTGGGTGCCGGCACTGAGAGACACAGGGGAGAGGTGGCAGAGCGAGGTACACGAGTGGGGCAGGGGACTGGGCTGGGGGGCTGCCTGGGACAGGGAGGGTGGTTGGGGATGGGAGTGGTTGAAGGGTGCAATGGTGCAGCCGAGCCATCAGAGCCGTCCGTTTGTGTCCAAAGGAGCTGCTGTGGGGTGGCCCACGGGTCAGGGCCGTGTGGATGGAGAGATGGCTCTGAATGGGTGCACTGTCCTGGGAGCAGGGCTCTGAGAGGAGAAGCTGGTCGCAGTCCCTGTCGCTCCTTGGGGACCAGCTCTCTCCTACCCTCTAGCTCATTCAAGAAGTATTTTTGTTTCCCCTCCCCCTGCCTGAGCAAGTCAGAGACGACCCTGTCCCAGTCCCAGCCATGGTGCGGGCAGAGGGTGGGGTGCACTCACCAGGGAGAGGCACAGAGCACCCTGCCCTGCTCCTGCCCCTGACGGTGGGCACGGTTACCCACAAAGCCGGGGATGGAGGCAGTGCCCTTCAAAAGCAGGACCCACCTCCCCCGCTTTAATTTTTCCCCTGGAGCTGATGATTTCCAGCGGTGGTTTTGAGTGCACAAGGGCTGGATCCTGCCTGTGGGACTACTCTCTGGAAGGGAGACCCCTTCCCCAGAACCCCACTTTGCCCCAGGGCACGGCCCTGTGGGGTGGCCGCCCGGCACAGGGGGTCCCCTGCCCACCCAAATCTGGGAGGAAGTCCCAGCCCGGGTCCAGCCGGGGCCTCGCGCCCGTGACAGCCCCGTGTCAGCACCTGCCCGCTGAGCCGGCCCAGATGCTGCAGGAATGCGGCTCTGCCACCACCCGATNGCCCTTTTGCCTCCGCTGTCCCCCAGCCCCAGCAGCCAGCAAGCAGCTGCCCATGCTCCCTGTCTAGACAGGGGTCCCCCACCTCTGGAACTGGAGTCCCCTCTGCACCCCTGGGATAGGCTGCAGGTGTCTCAGCCCCCCGGGGCACAAAGAGCCACCTTTTGTCACCTCTCCTATTGCCTTGGGCTGGGAAATAGATGATTTGGGTGACACGGGGGCAAATCCAGTGGGGCTGTGCTGCTCCGAATGAGGGTGACGCTCCTGAAGCTGAGGGGCCATGATGGGGATTTTGCTCCAGGTGTGGGTCCCTCCTGGTTGGGGGCTCCACACTGGTCCATCTCTTTGATGAAGCCTGAGCCCCCACTCTAACCTGTCTGTACATCCCCTCAGGCTGATGGTCCCTAGTGCTGCTCCAACCAGCTGTCTGCTGTGAGCCTGGGGAGCTGGTGATGGAGGGGTTCGGGGGAGCCCCCAGGTTCCTGGCCTATCCACGTGCCTTCACGGTCCAAAGTGGCACCAATGCGGTCCTGAGCTGCCAGATCATGGGTGATCCCCAGCCAAGCATCCTCTGGGAAAAGGATAAGAATACCATCGAGCCCTCGGGCCGTTTCCATATGGAGTCCAAAGGGGACCTGTACAGCCTGCTGGTGTCCTGTGCCACCCCCAAGGACAGTGGACTCTACGTCTGCAGGGCCAAGAATAGTGTTGGCGAGACTTATGCTGCCACCGTGCTCAGGGTAGAGCCAGCAGAACCGCGAGAGGGGGAGGGATGCTCAGGCAGCGTCGCACCTGCTTTCCTCATTGCCCCCTCGTCCATGCGGGTGTGCCGGGGGGAGGACGTGATGTTCACCTGCAGGGTGTCTGGGCAGCCCTGCCCTGTGCTGGAGTGGGAGAAGGACGGGCACAAGCTCTCCGAAATCTTTGAGAGCAGCCACTTTGCAGTGGGGCAGAAACCAGAGGACTGGCACTTCCTGAAGTTGTTCAGTGCCCGGCCCCAGGATGGGGGAGTGTATGTCTGCCGGGCACGCAGTGGCTCCCAGGAGGCTCTGGCTGCTGCCGTGCTCCTGGTTGAACCCCAGGCACTGCTGGACGGGCTCCCCAATGGCTCCCCTGCCGACGGTCCCGAGGTACTGGCGCAGCGGCAGCGGTGGCGGCGGCACGCAGCGGGACCGGAGACCTGGGTGCCCAACGGCGTCGTGCCGGCCAGGGTGCCAGGGGCCAAGGCATTTGCTGTGAGCGCAGGGAAGCACGCCAAGTTTCGCTGTTACGTTACTGGCAAGCCCAAGCCAGAGATTATCTGGCAGAAAGATGGTGAGCCCCTCGCCCCTGGCCGCAGGCATCTCATCTACGAGGACCGGGAGGGCTACTTCATCCTCAAGGTGCTGTACTGCAAACCTCAGGACCAGGGACTGTACATGTGCACCGCTTCCAACACTGCTGGCCAGACCCTCAGCGCAGTGCAGCTCCAGGTGAAAGGTAGGAACACGTCCAAGGAGTGTCAGAGGTGGCTGGGCTCTGGGGGACTCAGGGAAGTTTGTCTGGCAGGGGTGTGTCTGTGTGAGAGCCCAGCATCACTGGGCTCCTTCCTGCCCTGTGCAGCCAGGGTCACCCCAGGCTCCTCAGGACAGAGCTGTGGGCTGGAAGCAGGGGATGCTGGGCTTCTCCAGGAGCTGTGTCCTGCTCCGTGTCTCTCTTTCCTTGCAAACAGAGGTGTGGCTTCTCGGGATGACTGCAGGTGTCCAGCCACAAACAGGGAAGAGGGACAGTGCCTTGGTGACAAATTCCCCTGGAAGTGCTGAGTGATTTTGGCAGCCAGCCCTGCAGGGCACGGCTCCAACAGTCTGCACTGGCAGCTGCCCAATTCCCCCCGAGCCATCCAGCCAGCTGGGGACAGCCCGTGGCTGAGGTTACCCAGGAACTGGTGCAGCCCCTGCCTACACCCCACTGCTCCCCTCCACTGAGATGCCTGCTGCAGCATGCTGGCTTCCATGCTCCTGCATCCCCCAGAACTCCCTGCTGAGATACTGGAGGCATCCGTGTGTCTCCCCAGGCTGTGGCCTGGTCCTCCCTGCTCTGGGGGATGTGCTTGTCAAGGCAGTGTCTGTCTCATGCAAGCCAAGGGAGAGGGCAAAGGGTTTGCTGCTCTTTGTGAGCTGGGATCACCTTGAGCGAAGGGCTGACAGTGGACGCTGTACCCCACGTGCCCTAAGCTCCTGTCTCTTCCTGTGGCAGAGCACCGGCTGCGGTTCCAGGTGCAGCTGGCAGACGTGGAGGTAGCAGAGCGGGAGGATGCAGTGTTGGAGTGCCAGGTGCCATTGGAGACCATCCCCACCTCCTGGTACCTGGAGGACAGGGAGCTGCAGCCCAGTCACAAGTATGTGATGGAGGAGCAAGGGGTGGTGCGGCGCCTGACCATCCGCGATGCCCGCACCGATGACGATGGCATCTACCTCTGCCAGATGAAGGACAAAGGACGCAGCATCGCCGAGGTCTCTGTCCGAGGTGGGTCAGGTCTCCAGTAGCACAGCTTTGCCTTCCTATTCCACTCCTTGCCAGGGTCCCCACTGCCCCCTGCATTTGCCTTCCCTCCACTTGGCTGGTGCCTGCTGCTGCCCCTCCTCAACCTCCTCCTCCTCCTCTCCCATCTCAAAGAGCCCATCCTGGTCCCCAGAATTCCTCCCTGGCCCTCATATATCTCTTCCCATAGGGGTGATTGTGAAGCGGTTGCCACGGAAGCTGGATGTGATGGAGGGGGAGAATGCAGTTTTCTGTGTGGAGACACGGGATGTGGTGGAGGGCAGCTGCTGGAGCCGGGATGGGCTACAGCTGCGGGAGTCACCCCGTACCGTGCTTAAGAGCTTCAACAGGACACACCTCCTGGTGCTGGTGCATGTCACCCGCCAGGACGCGGGCATCATCTCCTTCACTGTTGGGGAGTCGCAGACATCCTCCCAGCTCCGAGTCAAGTGTAAGCTCCAGGCTTGAAGGGGTCCTGTGTCCTCTCTCTTGCCTGTTCATGAGGGGTGATACAGAAGGGGGGATGGAATAGGCACCCAATATGCTGGGGGTGTGGTGCTGCAATGTGTTTTCTGGGAAGGGGGCTCTGAGCAGGGCTCCAGGATCCCAGCCTCACAGGCATTCACAAACCCCTGTAGCCAGCAGTATGCTACATGGGAGCAAGACCACCCTCCATCAGAGAGAGAATCTCCAAAGAAACAGGCTGTGTATCCCCACTTAGCACTTCTGCCACCCCACCTAGAGCCTCACTGCCACCCCCAAGCAGGCAACCTGGGCTGTAACTTGCAGGTGTGAAGCACGACCCTCCGAGTGCACCAGTGGCAGCTGAGATGAGCGTGGTGGAGACTAACACAGCTCTGCTGACTTGGTGTCCTGCGCCTGACTCCCACCTCCGCCCTGCCAGCCAATACCTGCTGGAGCGTCGGGAGGCAGCGGGAGGGGAGTGGGTGCAGTGCCTTGCCACCGACCTGCCCAGCTGCGTGCGGGTGCTGGGCGACAGCGTGCCTCGCGAGGCCGACTACTGCTTCCGCGTCTCTGCCGCCAACAAGCACGGCAGGAGCAGCCCCGTGGAGTTCCCTGGATCTGTGCATCTTGGTGAGGAGACAGGCAAAAGCTGGGATGTCGTGCTACAGTGTGCTGGTAGTCAGTGCCACTGGGGCTCAGTCCGACTGTGCTCCAGCCCCAGCAGCTCATCTGGAGAGGGGTCTGCAGGACACGTGGGTGAGGGATGGTGAGGATGCACAGTTCTCCCTGGAGCTGTCAGCTGCAGTACATGGATCCTGGTTCCTCAACGGTGCCAGGCTGGCTGAGGAGGAGGATGCAGGCGGCCGGTGCAGTGTACAGCGCCGTGGGATGGAGCACTCGCTGCTGATCCGAGGAGCACGACTGGTTGACAGTGGGGCCCAGGTCACCTTTGTTTCCGGTGCTGTGCGGGACTCAGCTATCCTGCATGTGCAAGGTGATCAGGGCACTCACCCTGGGGTCCTACCAGGACCCCAGCAGCAGGGGCTGTCATGCTGGAGGATGCTTCTCACCGCTCCTCAATGTGTCTCAGCCCCACAGGTCCACATTGCCCCAGTGTCTGAGGCTGAACGGCTCCGAAAAGTGCCAGCCGGGATGCCTGTGCTGCTGGAATGCCAGGTGTCCACCCCGGATGCCCCTGTCTGCTGGCTGAAGGATGGCAAGGCCGTGCCCCTGGATGATGTTATCGCAGTGCAGGCAGAAGGCTGCGTGCGGAGGCTGCTGCTCCGCTCAGCGTGTCCCTCAGACACTGGTGTGTACACCTGTGACGCTGGGGATGATGCCGTGAGCTTTGTGGTGACCGTGACCGGTGAGCTGGGGACTGTATGTGGGAGCCTGGCCCCTATCTCCTGATAGTGCTTCTGCCCTGTTTCTTGCCCCCATCATGTGGCTGAAAGCTGCAGCCAGTCATGCTGAGGCCCACATTATCCCTGGCAGAGGTGCCGGTGAGGATCATCAACTCCAACGAAGAAGCCCCCCACGCCTACGTGGCCAGACAGCGTGTGGAGCTGTGGTGCCAGCTGTCCCGCCCAGCAGCCCCAGTGCGCTGGTACAAGGATGGAGAAGAGGTGGAGGTGGGCGAGAGCCTGGTGCTGGAGCAGGAGGGGCCACGGTGCAAGCTGGTGCTGCCCTGCGCTCAGACACAGGACACAGGGGAGTTCGTCTGTGATGCTGGTGGGGACTCTGCCTTCTACACCATCACTGTGGCAGGTGAGTGTGATGCAGGAGGGCTGGTAGGGTCTCAGGGGGCTTTCTTTGCTGGTGCAGGATGTCACAACGTGTGTGCTGGTGTCAGTATTGCTGTCACTTGCTGCGATGGGATACTTGTCAGACATGCTCTTGCCAGGTGCTCACCAGCAGTTTGCTTGGTTGCTCAGTTGGGGTCCTTGTGGGACTCAGACCAGCTGCCAGAGGGAACAGCTCACTCAGCCTGTATGAAACACTAGAGCACATGAGAGCACCCAGCACCTGCACACCAGGGTGTTTGCCAGACTTCTGCCATGGCTAGTAACCAAGCCCTCCTCCAAGGTCCTAAAAATAGTGGGCCCGGCACCTGGCACGGGGTGACTCATGGTTGGTCATTGCTCTGATGGACAGCGTTAATTGCTGACCTGAAAATTAGCAGTTGCCTGGAGACCGATGGCTGGGTGGTGTTTGCTGGATGGGAGCAGGGCTCAGCATCCTGTGGGGCTGCCCCGGCTGTGGAGCAGTTGCTGGCATCACCGGCTGGCAGAGGATAATGAAAGCTGAAAGCAAGTGAAAGGCTTCCCCTTGCTGGCCCCAAAATCCACATCCCACAACCACAGGAAAGCAACCAGGGGCAGAGCTAAAGCCCAGTTGAAAGGTGATGTGACCACAGTGGTAAAGCCTCACTGTGGTGTTAACACATGGCAAAGGGCCAAAGTTGATGGCCAAGGATATAGGAGTGAAGATAGGATGAGTGATAAGAGATGCTGAAGAGTCAGTGGAGTGGTGACTGCTAGGAGGGTGAGGAAGGGAGGGGATTTTAGTGAGATAAAGGCAAAATTGCCAGTGGGAAGGACAGGCAGCATGGGCTTTGGGAAGAGGCAGGAGTCGTGTGCTGTGTGGGAGTGTGGGGCATGGAGAGCTCTGCTTCCCTAGGGTGGGAGAGGGAACACCATCTGCTGAAGCTCAGCTTTTTGGCTGAGCAGCTTTACATCACTTTGACAGAAGGGTCTTAGGGAGGCTGTCTTGGTTCAATCTGGATTTGGACATCAATGTCACCAGGAGGGCTGGGGGTGGGTGCCTGGAGGCTCAGGCTGACACCTCTCTGGCACAAGTGCCAGGCTGGCTGCTGCAGTCAAGCACTGCTGTGGCATGCTTGGGTTTCCCTGAGGCATCTCAGCTATCCCCCATAGGGCTGTTGTGGCATGTAGCCTGCCTGCCTCAAGCTTGGCCATCCCCAGCAACCTCTGGGTTTTCCGTCAGCTGTTGAGCACTGGAGCTCCCTCAGAACTAGTGAGAGGCTGAGGCCAGAGTGATGCTGCCCACTGAGAGCTGGCACATTATCCCCTCACTTCAGTGCTGCTCAACATCTCCAGCTGCACTTCAGCAATGTGATTGCTTTTAGCAGGTCCAGGGAGAGAGGCAGCCGCCAGTCGTTTGATCAGGGAGCTGGGCGGATGCAGGCTCAGCGTGCAGCAGGTTAATCGCTGCAAACTGGCGCCGCACCGTTCCCGCACGCTGCGGGGCAGCCGTGCACTGCTGGGCCTGGGCATCACAGCTGGGAACTGTCTGGGAAGCTTCCACACGGACGCCCAGCATGGAGCAGCTGCGGGCTGTGAGAAGGGCAGGTTGTTGCTCGTTCACCATTGTGCCCAGAGCTGGCTGTGCCTTGTGCCCGCATGGAGCTGTGGGCTTGATGAGCACCCACTGCAGAGTCCAGGCCAGCTATGGCTGGCTGCAATGTGCACGGCCAGGCAGGCAGTGCTGGCTGTAGGTGGCATCCTGAACTTCTCCCAGGAGAGAGGAGGGCTGGTCACCTAAAATTTGTGCTGGGAGCCCCTCTGTCTTTTGAGCTTGACTCAATTCAGAGGGGCGGTGTGAGCAGTGGAACACATTTTATGTAACAAATTAATGGTGATTTTAGTGATGACTGCAATCCAGACTTGGGTCCTGGGTCCTGGTAAGCTGGAGGGATGGGGCTGCTGGCTGCAAGCAAACCACATGCCTGTGCCACAGTATAAGCAAATGCCAAGGCTGAGCCATGACAGAAGCGCTGGCTGGCACCTGGTGGCCTCTAAAATGGGGAGATAGGCAGAGGGGAGGGCACCCCCTGGAAGAGCAGCTGCAGGCACTGGTGCTGACACCACAGACAGTGGTTATCAGTGCTGGGGCTTACCTGTTTGCATCCTCCCTCCACAACCTTCAGCTCCACCATAGGGCAAAGCAGGGCAGGTACCATGGGAGCAAGCGTACGGCAGCAATTTACAGCCAGTTCAAAGGCTGGTGCTCCTGGTTGTAATGTGTGAGGAGAAGAGGGAGACCCAGGCACGATGGTCCAGAAGCTTGTGTTGTGTAGAATGTGGATGAGGTGGTGCCTTCCAGCCTTAAAGCCAACAAGTGGTGAAGCCATCACTCCACACAGGGCTGTGATGGCCACCATCACTGGCTCTGGTCTTTATGTCCTGGCTGAGCCCCGTGTCTCTCCGTGACAGAGGAGCCGGTGAGGATTGTCAGCTCCAACGAGGGAGCCTCCCACACCTATGTGGCCGGACAGCGTGTGGAGCTGTGGTGCCAGCTGTCCCGCCTGGCAGCCCCAGTGCACTGGTACAAGGATGGGGAGGAGGTGGAGGCAGGTGAGAGCCCGGTGCTGGAGCAGGAGGGGCTGCAGTGCCGGCTGGTGCTGCCCTGCGCCCAGCCACAGGACACAGGGGAATTTGTCTGCGACGCTGGTGGGGACTCTGTCTTCTACACAGTCACTGTGGCAGGTGGGTACAACAGACACCTACATGCCTCTCCCCTTTCTCCCTCTGCCCCAGCTCCTTGCTCACACTGTGGTTTCAGCACCTCGGCTGCCTCTCACCTCCTTGAGAGCAGTTCCTTGCCCATGCCCCTGAGTTGGAAGGGGATGTGAGCAGCAGCATACAGGCTGGTCTGTCTCCTCCCAGAGCTCTGTGTCACACTGCCCCCCTACACTCCAGAGCACAACCAGCTGCCTGCCTCTGGGTGATGCCACCTCACACCCCAGCCCTGCTGTTCCCTCAGCTTGCAGCTACCAGCACTGCAGGGCTGGGATATCCACGGCCGCTGCTGCCAGGGCAGGTAGGATGGGAGGCCAAGTGACACAAGGTCTTGGTCCTCTCAGCCCTGAAGGTCTGCCTCACCCCAGTGCTGGAGGCAGAGCAGCACCAGGAGTTGCTAGAGGGCTGCCCTTGGTGTTGGAGTGCCAGATGTCCCCTGCAGATGCCCCTGTCCACTGGCTGAAGGACAGCGAGGCTGTGGTCCCAACGCAGGTCCTGGCCATCTGCTCAGAGGGATGCTCACAGAGGCTGCACATTGCTGCAGCTGCACTGTCTGACTCAGGGGTGTACACGTGCCATGCCGGGGACAATGCTGCCAGCTTCAGGGTGACCGTGAGCAGTGAGCTGCCTGGGGGATTCCTGTCCTCACATGGGACTCACCCAGCACCACACCTGAGCCCTGCTATGTCCCCAGCAGAGGTACCAGTGAGGATTGTCAGTTCCAACAAGGAGGCCTCTCACTCCTACGTGGTCGGGCAGCGCGTGGAGCTGTGGTGCCAGCTGTCCCGCCCAGTGTCCCCAGTGCACTGGTACAAGGACGGTGAAGAAGTGGAGGTGGGCGAGACCCTGGTGCTGGAGCAGGAAGGGCTGCAGTACCGGCTGGTGCTGCCCTGCGCCCAGATGCAAGACACAGGGGAGTTTGTCTGCAATGCCAGAGATGCGTCTGTCTCCTACTCCGTCTTGGTGGCAGGTTGGTGGCACAGCAGGGACATCCTGAAAAGGACAGCACTGCCCCAGCTCTGTGCTCTGGGGTCCCCAGCCCTGCTCCCTGCCCTCAGCATTGTGGAGGAGGGCGTGCAGTTTCATCTCTGTGCCCGCTGCCCCTGCCCCTGAGCAGTTCCAACCTCTTTGCTCTGGGGTGAGAGGAGGTAGCTTCCATACAGCCCCATGGGGACAGGGACACAGGTGACAGTACATAGACACAGCAGAGCCAGGAGCAGAGCAGTGAGCAGGTCACACACCCTTCCTCTACATCCCCAACAGAGCCACCAGTGAGGATCCTGCAGCCTCCACAGCGCTCACTGGAGCTGCTGGTTCAGGCACCAGGGTGCGTGGAACTGCGGTGCGAGCTCTCTGTGCCGGATGCTCCGGTGCACTGGTTCAAGGATGGGTTGGAGGTGGACAAGACTGATAACCTGCTGCTGCTGGTCGAGGGGGCCTGGCGCTGTCTCTTCATCCCCAAGAGCAGTGCGGAGGATGCAGGCGAGTACATCTGCGAGACCAAGGATGAGGCCGTCTCCTTCGATGTCAAGGTGTCAGGTCAGTGGAGGTGCTGATGTGGCTCTGGCCACCAGTGGATGCCCATCCACTGGGCTACCCAGCACAGGAGCTTACCTGGGGCTGGCAGCAGAGGAGTGCCCAGGGCTGTGTTGTCCCTGCGCTGCTTTGTATCACAGATATGCCATACCTGCAGAGCCTCCGGTGAGGATCCTGCAGCCCTGCAGACCTGTCCCTGTCATGACGGTGTCCCCGGGGGAGACGGTGACACTCTGCTGTGAGCTGTCCCGTGCGGATACTGCTGTGTGCTGGGCAAAGGAGGGTGTCAGGCTCGAGGCTGGGGGCAGCCTGATCCTGGAGGAGGAGGGCGTCCATCACCGGCTGCTCATCCCCGCTGCCCAAGCTGAGCACTCTGGAAAATACACCTGTGACACCGCCAATGACACAGTGACATTCACCATCCAAGTATTGGGTGAGCATGAGGGTAGGGAAGAGCCTGGTGTGGGGCGCTGGTTGCACAAACCCCAGAGACCTCAGCTCTGTTGGTGCTGGATGCTGCAGATCCACTGGTCAGGATCCTGGAGAAGGATGTCCTGCTGACCCACCGGCGTTGCCAGGCCATGGAGGACCTGGTGCTGGAGGTGCACCTCTCACACACCCATGGGGAGGTGAAGTGGTACAAGGATGGGGAGAAGCTGCAGGACACAGGGCGTGTGCGGCTGGAGGAGGATGGGGTGCGCAGATCCCTCGTGATCCTGGGCACTACGGGCAAGGATGCTGGGGAGTATCTCTGTGACACTGGTGATGACAGTATCGTCTTCTTCATCACTGTAGAAGGTGAGCAGGAGGTCCTGGTGGGGGTGGCCAGGGGGACAGGAGTGAGGTGGGTCTGTGGCTGCTGCCAGGGTGGTGTGAGGCTGGGCTGGGTGGCAGTGAGCACAGGGAGGCTGGTGGGGGGCACATGGGGAGTGGGCTGCATCTGTGTGGTGGCCCTGTGGAAACCCCTGGGCTGCTCAGCTGCAGCCAGAGGAGTCTGGATAGGGTCTGGCCATTGTGATAGCCAGCACAGGCTGCTTTTGTGGTGACAGCTCATCTCTCCAGTCCCAGAGCCACCGGTGACCATTGTGGGCAGCACGGGCACCGTGGTACATCGCTGCCTGGTGGCCGGGGAAGACCTGGTGCTGGCTTGTGAGCTCTCTCGGCCCGATGCCATTGTGCGCTGGCTCCGGAATGGCCAGGAGGTGCATCCAGGTGAACGGGTGCAGGTGGAGGCCCGTGGGGTGCTGCGACAGCTCACCATCAGTGGGGCACAGCCCAGCGACGCAGGGTGCTACATCTGTGATGCTGCCAGCGACCGCATGGTGACAAACGTGGAGGTGTCGGGTGAGCTGGCTCAGAACCCCAGGGACCCCCAGAACGGTGGGATCATGCCACAGACACAAGGGGAGGGGAAGCCTCTGTGACCCTGCTGATGCAGAGGACAGGGTGGCAGCATGGCAGGGAAGGGTGGGAGCCCTGTCCCCAACCCTACAGAAAGAGACATGTCAGGGTTGTGGCCGAGACATGTCCCTGCTGCCTCCCCCAGCCAGGGGCTGTTTAAATTTAGCCTTGGCTGGCTCCCAGGCGCCGCTCCTCCTGCTCCGGCTGCCAAAGGCTGAGCTCAGCCTGGACCCTTATCAGCTGGAGATGGAGGGCTGTGCAGGGTGGGAGGGGGCCTGTTGCAGGCGGGTGTCCTGGCTCCCCAGGAAGGTGTTCTGGATGGGGGGGTACAATGAAATTAGTGGTGTCAACATGGCAGCTGTGCTGCCTGTACAGGGAGTGATGCGGGAGTGACGGGCTCTGCTGCTGTCCCTTCCCTGAGTGAACCCTGAGCTGCCAGACCTCTCCATTCTGCATGCCTGCCCCTCTGGGACCCCTGTCTAGTCCCACCATGACCCCCAGCCAGCCTCACAGCCCTTCTGCCCCAAGGTGACTCACTGAGGGATCCCCTCTCCACTTGAAGCAGTCCTATCCCTGCACTGCCCCACACTGTGGGGACATCCCTGAACCCTGCCTTGTCCCCTGTGCCCCTCAGCCCGGCCTGTGTGCATTGTCAACAAGGAGGAGGCACAGAGCCCACTGGAGGTGCAGGAGGGGGACAGTGTGACACTGGTGGCTCGGCTGTCCCCGGAGACAGCGGCAGTGCAGTGGCAGAAGGATGGACAGACGCTGTGCTCAGGTGGGCGGCTGCTGGTGTGCAGCGAGGGTCCCACGCGCAGCCTCACCATCAAGCAAGCGGAGCTGGGTGATGGTGGCATCTTCCTCTGCGACGCCGGCGATGATGAGGTGCATTTCACACTACACGTGAAAGGTGAGCCTGGAGGTGTCCCTCGCCCATGCCAGGGGCAGGAGCAGTCTCATCCTGCCTCACACCGGGATGCTTGGCACCCCCATCCCATGCTGGTGCCACTGGCGGGGCCACAGCTGAGCCCAGTGCTCCTCCGGCAGAGGCACCCGTGCTGTTCGTGAACAAACGAGAGGAGCAGGAGAAGCTGCTGGTGCTGGAGGGCGGCAGTGCCGTGCTCTCTGCCATCACCTCCACGGAGCGATCTGATGTCACCTGGCTGGGCCCGCAGCAGGCGGCAGTGGCCGGTGAGCGCTGCGAGCTGCGTCGGGACGGCCGCGTGCACAGCCTCATCATCCACAATGTGGCCATGGAGGACGCTGGCACCTACACCTGCCTCTCACCCCACGACCAGATGCAGTTCGACGTGAACGTCCGAGGTGGGCGGCAGGGGGGCAGTGGGGGTGCCCGGGGATCCCCCTGCAGTGGCAGCGGGTGCTGACACGGGGGGGTTTGACTGTGCAGAGCTGCGGGTGAAGTTCCTGCGTGGGCTGTCGGACGTGCGAGCACGGCAGGGCGAGCGGGTGGTGCTGTGGTGCGAGCTTTGTAAGGCGCGGGGCGACGTGGTGTGGCGGAAGGACGGGCGGGTGCTGGCGCCTGGCCCCCGCCGGCAGATGACGGCAGAGGGACGGGAGCGGTCGCTGGTGCTGAGCCGCGTGGAGCCCGGGGATGCCGGCGAGTACTGCTGCGAGTCCAACGACGACCAGACCCTGGCGACGCTGACGGTGCAGGGTGAGCCCAAAGCTTCCCACCACCTGGAGGACTCCTGTTCCATGGGGGTGGTGGGGATGCTGGCACAGTGATGTCAGGATTGCAGGAATGCTCAGCGTCTCTACTGACAACCTGGCTGTAGTCCCCAGGGTGGTGGAGATCATCATAGAGCTGCAGAGCCTGACAGTGCTGGAGGGGGAGAATGCCACCTTCAAGTGCTTGGTATCCCCCGAAGATGTGGCTGTGACATGGCAGCTGAATGGCCAGCCCGTGGTCCCCAGTGAGCGTCTGCTGGTGACAAGGAGTGGGCTGTGCCACAGCCTCACCCTCCGGCAGTGCCAGACAGGTGATGCAGGCACTGTGACAGCCAATGCCGAGGGGCTGGTGAGCACAGCTCGGCTGAGTGTACAAGGTGAGGGGGAAGGAGAAAGGTGGGGCTCAGCCCAAAACACAGCCCTGGGGCTGGCTGCTGACCCAGCACATGGGCCATGCAGAGGCACAGGTGCTGTTTGTGCGGAAGCTGCAGGATGTGGTGGCAGAGGAGCAGGGGGACGTGTGCCTGGAGGTGGAGGTGAGCCACGAGGCTGCCGAGGTGCAGTGGCTGAAGCAGGGCATCCTCCTTCAGCCGAGCAGCAAGTACCTGCTGCAGGAGTCAGGGTGCCGGCGCACCCTCACCATCTGCTGCCTTGGCCCTGCTGACCGTGGCACCTACCGCTGCGAGAGCCTGCATGACCGCACACAGGCCAAGCTCCATGTGGAGCGTGAGTACCAGGCTGGGGATGGGGATGGAAGGCAATGGGGCTGGGGATGGGGACAGGGAGGGCACCCAACTGCTGCAATGGGAGCATGTGGGCAGAGCTGGTACTTGGCTGGAAGGGGTGCTCAGAGAGGTGGGTGCGTGGGCAGGGGTGGGAGTCCGGTACAAACAACTGGATTTAGATCACTCCAGCAAGCACAGACTGGGAAGCCAGGGGCTCTGCGGTGGAGCAGACACCTATACTCACAGATATGGGTCCCTCACAGCCCGGAAGGTGTCAATCCGGACACCACTGGCAGATGTGGAGACCTTTGAGAAGGAGACAGCCACCTTTCACCTGGAACTGTCTCACCCTGGCGTGACTGGGGTCTGGACACGGGACGGCATCCGAGTGAAGCCCAGCAGTACGTGCCGGATCAGTGCCACAGGCTGCGGGCACAGCCTGACACTGGAGAGGCTTGCACTGGAAGACTCAGGCACCGTCACCTTCACTGCTGACACTCTGCGCTGCAGCGCC
This sequence comes from Ploceus nigricollis, assembly GCA_013399945.1. Classification (NCBI taxonomy): domain Eukaryota; kingdom Metazoa; phylum Chordata; class Aves; order Passeriformes; family Ploceidae; genus Ploceus; species Ploceus nigricollis. The sequence continues at coordinate 230,811 of VXBC01011831.1, forward strand.
CACCTGCGTGTGCGGGGTACGGTCCCTGGGGCAGCCTGGGGGGTGTGTGGCACTGCTGCTGTCTGACCTGCAGCTGCTCTGTACTGGGAGACACCGAGGCTGAGCTGGGCCACCCTGGGCACATGTGTCCCCCTGTCCTGGACAGGGGTGATAGTGTGCTGGCAAGTGTCCCCCTGTCCTCAGGGAGGAGCTGTGAGCTGAGCAGTAGAGACACCCAGCCAGGGTCCAGAGCCAGCTGGAACACCACTGATGAGTGCTTGCCCATGGGTGGTGCCATTCTCACCCCATGCTGAAATGCCCCAGTCACAGCTACTCTTCCCTGCAGCCCCAAGTCCATGCCTTTGTCCTATCAAGCCTTCCTGTCCTGTGTCCTGCCTCCTCAGAGCCTCCAGTCACTCTGGTGAGGGTCCCACGAGACCTGGGGGTCCCAGAGACGGGGGTTGCCAGCTTTGAGTGTGAGCTGTCTCGCCCCAATGCAGAGGTGAAATGGTTCAAGGTGAGGGCTCACCCTAATCCCCTCCAGCAGCACCTGGCCATGTTCTCCTCCTCGTTTTGTTCCCTGGCCGCTGCCCTCCCTGCCAGGGCTGCAGACAGAGCAGAGGGGCCAAAGCAGTGGGGTGCTGCCTGTTTGCTTCCGTGCAGGATGGACAGGAGCTGCGGCCAGGGCCCAACTGCCGCATCTACTCAGCGGGACGGCGCCGCATCCTGCAGCTGAGCCGCTGCGAGCTGACCGACACTGGCAGCTACACCTGCGATGCAGGTGACTGCCAGGCCTCTGCCATGCTGCATGTCCAGGGTACGGTCACCCAGCTCCCAGCAGTGTGTACGCCCCCAAACCCTACACTGCCTGCTGCCCTCATCCTTGGCTGCCCTGGCACCCTGTCCATTACCTGCAGAGCGCCAGGTCCACATTGTGCAGGAGCTGCAGGACGTCCAGGTGCAGGAGGGTGACAACGCAGTCTTCACCTGTGAGGTGTCACATGGAGATGTGAAGGGCGAGTGGTTTCGGGACGGGGAGAAAATCAAGGTCTCCAGCACAGTGAAGATACGGCAAGAAGGTGGGGATGCAGGTGGTTCCACACCTGGTTTGGGGCTGGGACAGGGCAAATTCAAGCAAGGGGAGTTTGTGTAGACAAAGGGGGGTCCCTGCCCCCCTGCTTACTATGGGTGTGCATTGCTGTCGCCTTAAGCCAGCCTCTCCTTCCCCAGGGACCCGGCATTTCCTGCTGTTCTGTGGTGTGCGCCCTGAGGACAAGGGACTTATCCGCTTCACAGCCAGGACAGTCACCTCGGAGGCCAGTCTGCAGGTGGAAGGTACCTGTGTGGTCTGTGAGGTCTGGCTGGGCTCTAGCACCAGGGCTGGGGTGTACCACGTCAGCTTGTGGTGTCCCCATGGAAGCCTGCTCACCCCACGATGCTGACGCCTTGCCCCCACCTACCAGCACTGCCAATCCGGATTGTGAAGCCACTGCGGGACAAGACGGTGCTGGCGAGGCACAAGGCGACACTGGAGTGCACCGTGTCCCACGCCCGGGGCCGGGTGCGCTGGCTCCGTGGGGACACCGAGATCTTTGCTGGTGACAAGTATGAGATCTGCAATCTGGACTGCTACCGCACACTCATCATTCACCGCGTGGGCCCTGAGGACGAGGACTCGTACACCTGTGATGCTTTCGACGACCGCTCCACTGCCCGGCTCCTTGTGGAGGGTGAGTGGGCACTAGAGGGGCACCACTGGCAGCTGCCAATGCTGCTTTGCCTTGCAGTAAAGGGACACCAGAACCCGTGTCCCTGTCCCCCATCGCTTGCAAGAGTCTGAGCGCTGGGCTGGAGGGAGCAGGTTGGTCAGGGGTCTGCTCCTCCTTGTCTGGGACATGCCTTCTTGGGTGCCCCAGCTGCTCTGGCAATGCCCCAGCCCACTCTGACTCCTGTTGTTCCCACAGGGAGCTAGAAGCCAGGATGCAGTTCTCAGGGCCTGCATGCAGACTGATGGATGCCACTGCTGAGAGATGGGGTCATGCTCCCCCTGGCATGGACAGACACACGGACACCATCCCCAGCCTGCTCCAGCCTCAGGGCTCCGCATTAAACAGCCTTTTTTTCTGACATGGCTTCTTCCACACCAGCGAGCTGGGGCCCCGTTAAGAGAAAAGATGGTGGCACCACTCTGCATCCTGCTCAGCATCCCTGGAAGCCAGGCCCTCTGGGCCTCCCTCACCCCTGCCCCGCCACAGTCCTTGGCTTTGCACGCCAGACTCTGAAAGGCTCTTTACTGTGTGGCCGAGGCCTCAACAGTGTTTGGCACATTTACAAAAGAGACTGAAAAGGGGGATGGCAGCACAACGCTGCAGGAAAGGAGTGCCTGGCAGAAACATGCAGTTCCTGGGGCAGCGGGGCCAGCTGGGCTGGGCTGGGGGGGCTCCCAAAGCAGAGGGCTCCCCAGTCCAGTCTCACCACCATCCTGCCTGCCTGGCCATGGGGAAATCCTGGCTCACTCCGTAATAAGTTAATACAAATCACAGCAAGAGAAATATCTACAAGGCGTGAGCCTCTGCCCGCAGCAGTGCTCTGGGCAGGGGCTCCTGCCCTGCCCTGCCCCAGGGTCCCCCGGCCACTATAAAAATCCAGTCGCCAGCAAAACAGCGACGGTCTCTGATGCTGCAGGGGTCCCCGCATCCCTGAGCCAGCCCAGCCTTTTCCCAAAGGCTGGAGCCAATGTCCTGTCTCCCATCAAAACATTTTGTGGGGGATGCACCCTGCCAGCGCAGCTCCTGCTGGACAGGCACCGATTGCCAGCATCACCTTGGGAACCACCTGGCTGTGGCAGTCTCTGCCCCAGGACCACCCCGGTCCAGCTTGGGAAAAAGGAGTGGCAAGCTGCTCTGGGGTGTAGGGAGGGTGGCTAGGGCAGGAGGATCTTCTGAGGAGGCAGGTTTTGGGAAGCACTGCCTGGGAGCTGCTCTTGGGGACAGGGTGGGACAGGGCTCACATGCTCAGGGTATTCCCTGTTGGGAAAAGGGCCATGGGACCTGCTCTTTGAGGAAGGGACATAGGGAACAGGCACTTGGGGAGTTGCTGGGGGTGCAATGGGGTGGGGAGCTGCTCCTGGGAAGGGGGGGACTCAAATACGGGGAAACGTTAAGATGCAGGATGAGCGTGCCCGGGCCATAGGGTAACGCACAGCAGTGGGGGCTCAGGGACCCACCACCCCAGCAGAGCCACTCGCACTACACGTCCATGGGTTCTGGTCCTTGGGCTGAGTCCCTCCCAAAGGGCTTCGCCAGCACCTTTGGGCCCCGCTGGCAGCTGGGGCTTCCCGAGACAAGTCCCACGTGTCTCCAAGAAGGGTTTCCATCTGCAGCCCCAAGACGCATGTGACCACTTGGGGCTGAGGACAAAGCCCTGCCTGTCTCAGGGGTACTGTCAGAGCAGGCTGGGGTGCTGGTGTTGCTCGAGGTCACTGGGTTGGCTTATACCCTCACAGCAGGGCCAGAGCCTGAGGTGAGGGGCACGGTGGAGCTGCAGTCATAGTCCAGGTCCACCACGGCATGGGAGCTGGCGATGAGGCTGTTCAGCGACGGTCCTGTCTGCCGCTCTCGGAAACTCTGGATGTAGCTCTGTGAGAGAGGAACAGAAAGTGAAGGGGGCTCTGCTCCTGGACCACTCCACCCCACCCTAAATGCTGCTGCAGCCCCTCCCTGCCCCCCCCCCAAAAAACAGCCCAGTGAAATTGCCAGCACTCGTGCCCTCCAGTGGCTGGCCCCAGCAGGGAGCACAGCCNAGTGCTCTTGGCCAGCAGTTTTCATTTGCTTGCAAAGGCTGAAGTGCTCCATGGTAGGAATGGCCCGTTCCAACTTGAGTTGCTCAGTCCCTAGGACACCCCAGTCTCATCCCTTGAGGAGCTCAGATATTAGCTGGTGCCTGGGCATCTCTCCATGCCCCAGCCCACTGACATGGAGAAGGAATGACTCTGGACACTGGGGGAGATCTCTACCCTGGCTGCGGGACTCACGGGGGAGAGCACGTCCCCATCAAAGCGGCGCACAGGGTTGGGCTTGCGGCGGTAAGCAGGCTCAGGGGGGTGGGCTTTGTGCTGGTGGGGTGGTGGGTGGTGGGGTCTCCGCTTCTTCTTCTTCTCCTTTCGGTCTTCCCGCTGCTTGATGCGCATCAGTTGCACGCGGCGCTGCTGCCGGCTGATGATCACTGTGGAGCAAAACGGCCTGTGAGCACTGGGGAGCACATCCAAACGATCCCCACAGCCAAACTAGCACCAACTTTGTGCAACCATGTCTCCCTTGGGTGGTGTGCCGCCACAGAGTCCTGAACCCCGTATCTGTCCTTGTGAACCACATGCTGGAAACATCCACCCCAGTCCCCAGGTCTCCAGTTCCTACACTCACCCTGTGCCATGCCCATCTGCCCCACTCCCACACACCTTCTGTATGGGAGTAACCCTCGGCTGTGACCTTCCACTGGACGAGGACACCCAGTGTGGTGAGGAGCGGCCAGATGCCCAGGATGACCCAGCTGTACCAGCACACGGGGCGAGCAGGGGCCACCTTGATGCGCTCATAGATGTACTGCACCAGGAGGAAGAGCTCGATGAAGTAGTCGACAGTGACGGTCATGATGGCGCTGCCGAAGACGGCGGTGGAGAGGGTGGTGAAGAAGCGCTGCCACTGCAGTGTGAGGACAGCAAAGAGCATCCCCACACCCAAGAGCAGTGCGATGGGGATCCACACCGTTGGTGGGTGGTAGAATTGCTCCATCACCACCAGCGTGGCCACCGCCAGCAGCAGCCCCAGGAGCAGCCCCACCATGAAGAGGCCAACGCTGCGCACCAGCATGGTGACCAGCCCACACAAGACTCCAATGCCCAACCCAATGCCCACTGAGGCCTCCACGCTCAGCTGTGTGTCCAGCACCCGCTCCTTGTAGCACAGCATGAAGATGATGATAGAGCCAAACATCAGCCCCGTCAGGAACATGACAGCCTTGAAGCAGCGGTAGCCTGTGGAGAGACCACCATAGTCAGGGAGTGGATGGCCAGCACCATCTCCCCTCTGCCCTCCTCCCCACTTGCCCCACCAGCAGTTGGGCTGGCCTGGCTCACCGAAGAAGCAGTAGATGATGCCAAAAAGGCAGCACATGGCGCACACCACTGAGGGCACCACCTGGTAGCGACGTTCAATTTCCTGCTGGCAGCTGTGCCCCCACTCCTGGCCTGGCTCGTGCGGCAGCAGCTTGAACCGCAGCGTCTGCACAGTTGCAGTCATGGCTCTGGGGACTCCTGGGAGAGGCATCAAAATCTCCACTCCTGCTTCATAGCCCGCCGGCAGAACTGTGTCCTGGCACCTGCCCCACCTGGTGGGAGAGAGACAAGGAGAATGGAGGAACTGGTGGCACATGCCCGGCAGCAATCCCACCACTCAGCACCTGGCTACCAGAAATCCTGCTCTGTCCCCCCACTATGTGGGTAGGAAGGGAGGGAATGGGGGAACAGCCTCATCAGTAGGGGTGCAGACTGTCACCCAACGTGTGGCTGAAGGGATGTGCTGTCCTCAGAGAGTCTGCCTGTATCCCGGGGAGCTTCGTGTCGCTTAATAATTTGTCTGTGGCTTCCATTTCCTGCCCATGCCTCTCCGGCACCCTTTCTCTGTTCGATTAACAGGAGACTTCCACAACTTGGTATTTTCTGCCTGTGAAGTAATTATGCTCAGTAATTAAGTCACCCCTCAGTCTTCTATTTTTATAGGCTAAACAGATTGAGCTCTTTAAGCTTGTACTCCAAGGCATTTTCTCCAATCCTCTAATCATATTTCTGGCTATTTTTCATCTCTGCTCCAGCTCCCACTGTCCTTGTAAAAACAAATTGGGCCTTCACACTAGATCCAGCCCTCCCATGCCAATGCATGGGGCTGGAAGGGCACCAGCTGTAGCTGGCACTGCCCCTTACCCAAGGGCTCACCCGTAATGCTGTGGCTATGCCGGGATGCTGAGTAAACAGTTACCGGGCCCCCGGCAGTGCCTACACAGATGGAGGGGTCATAATCCTCTGCAAAGACTGATCCAGCTTCAGTTTAAACCTAATTACAGCATCCGTCTGCCTGCTCCCACCTGGAGCCAGTTCCATCACCCCTTCACTCCCCTAGTCCCTTTATAGGCTCAGTTGGTTTAGAATGGGTTTATTGTCACAAATTGTCCCCAGGCCAGCATCACTCCTGCCAAGTGCCAAGTTTATGCGGCCAGTTCAGGACAGCTCACAAAAACAGCGCTCTGGGAAGGAGCTGAGAAGAGGGCAAAGGCTGCAGGCATGGCTTCCTGTTGCCCAGCATCTTGCTGCTGCCCAGACGGGCTCCACTGGCATCCCATCCCTTGCCGACAGCCTCCTTCCTCCCTTTGGCTGGGGAAGGCAACACCAGCCACGGCAAATCCCCGTGGGGAAGCCGAGCACAGAGCCTAATCCCAAGGAAGCAGGCGGGTAGGGAGTGGGCAGCCAAGCGCTGGGCCCCTACTCGAGCCCCCGGGGGACGCTAAGCAGGATTGGACTTTACCCGCAGAGCCCAGGAGCGATGCTCCGGCCCTGGTGGGGATGGGCGATGTTGTGTGGAGTGAGAGCAGGGCTCTACCGGCCCAGGAGACCGGGGATGCGGCATGAAACGGCTGGCCGGCCGGTGTGGGGATGGCACGGGACGACACGGGATGGCGGGCAGGGCTGCGGGCAGCGGTGCGGGCAGCGGTGCGGGCGGCTCGCGGCGCCCATTGGCGCGGGCACTGTTGCTAGGGGAGCCCAGCGCCTGCTCATT
>VXBC01011831.1:240168-305771 GCA_013399945.1 Ploceus nigricollis
GGCAACGCGGCGCGCAGGCCCAACGCCGTGCCCGCCGCGCTGGGCGCTGACAACTGGGAGCCCCGCGTCGTGCCCTACCGCCCGCCCAGCCCCGGCAGGGCCGCCAAGAAAGCCGTCAGGTGCGGGGGGGCCGGGCTGGGGGACTTGGGCCGGCGCTCACCGGGGTTTATCTGGGGTAGCTGCGGGCGAGCTTCAGGTACCTGCCTTGGCGGGGCTGAGGGACTTCAAAGGGGGGCTTTACAGAAGGTTTAGCGGTATGCTTTGCCCTCCTTTCAGCCACCTAGGGCTGCTGACGGGTTTTTCTCACTGAGAGTGTCTTTCCCGGCTACTTCCTTTCCTCCCCTGTGCCCGACTTCACCTTAACCCCAGCCCGCAGTGAAGAGCCTCCTGCCCATGCTAGTGCTCGCTGTGCGAAGGTTGCCTGCTGCAGCACGTGCTGCCAGACACCCTGCGACGGTCCCCTCCTGTCTGCGAGGGGCCTCTGCCGTGGTGGCACGTCCCTACCCAGTGCTGCAAACGCCAGCCTGCTCCGGAGTCGGCTGCAGCCCCGTCCCAGCGTCCCCTGGATGACAGAGAACAGGCAGTGAAAGGGCCTCCTTGTCCTGGCGAGGTGGTGGGCGGATGAAGGGGGCTGAATGGGACCACTGTGTACCAGGCAGCGGCTGGGGGACGAGGTGGGGGGGGTCGCTTCCTGCTACTGCGCCAGACTGGGAGAATTAAACCTGAAAGTTATTGTGAGTGCGACAGCTGGGGGCCGTGGTGGGGAGGGGGACACAACCAGCCCCCTTGCTGGCTTCAGCAACCTGTATGGGGCTTGGCTTCCCCAGGGAGGGCAGCACGGGCTCTCCTGCCTGCCTGCTTTAGGGTAGTATGACTGGCAGGGGTGGCAGGAAGGTGCTTCCCAGTTCAGACCTGGCTGGGGCTAGCCTCATGGTTGGGGCATCTGGTGGGTCATGTCTCTGCTATAGCTGGGTTGTGCAGCCCTGTTTCCTGCTTTTAGCTGTGCTCAGCCTTTTGAGAGCATCTGTTTCGAGCTGGACTGGTCAGCTTATGGGAAGTTCGGGTCTCCTTTGATGTCAAGTTGATGGTATCCCAGCAAAGTGCTCTGCAGTGCCTCTGAGACAGGTGTAGTGGCAGCTGGTGACACTGGGGTGATGCCTTTTGTGCGTGGCTGAAGCCTGGGAATAGTTCCTGCAGAGGAACCGAGGTCGGTGCCATTGGTTACAACAGAGAGGTGCAGGCTGGGGTGGGTTGCAGTGCCCTAGGAGCCATACATTGTCTTCTTCTTGCAGGACCCGGTACATTAGCACCGAGCTGGGGATGCGGCAGCGGCTCTTCGTGGGTGTGCTGACCTCCAAGAGCACGCTGAACACACTGGGGGTGGCTGTCAACCGCACGCTGGCCCACCGCCTGGAGCGCCTGGTGTACTTCACCGGCACACGGGGCCGCAAGGTGCCCCACGGCATGACGGTGGTGACGCACAGTGACGAGCGGCCCATCTGGAACATGTACCAGACCGTCAGGTACCTTCTGGACCACTACGTGAACGATTTCGACTGGTTCTTCCTGGTGCAGGACGATACCTACACGGAGGCGCACCGCATCAGCCACCTGGTTGCCCACCTCAGCATTGACACCCACCTCTACCTGGGTCGTCCTGAGGAGTTCATTGGCGGGGACACTGAGGGACGTTATTGCTATGGAGGGTTTGGCTACTTGCTGTCCCGCAGCCTCCTCCTGCTCCTGCAGCAGCACCTGGAGAGCTGCCGCAATGACATCCTCAGTGCCCGGCCTGATGAGTGGCTGGGCCGCTGCATCATTGACTACACAGGTGTCAACTGTGCTGAGGAACATGAGGTAGGTCCTGCAGCAGAGATGGCTGGATCCTGGCCCAGTGTTTTCCCTCCCTCCTCTCTGTGGGCTCTCTCAACCCTGGGAGGACTAGCTGTTGCACCCTGACATTCTTTGAACTTGCTGTGCTGGCATCTGGTGGTGTGGGAGTACAGGTTGGGGCTGGCTGTGACCTATCTTTCCTGGCTGGCACAGGGTCTGCATTACCATTATTTTGAGCTGGGGAAGAACGCAGACCCCGAACGGGAGACCGACCTCCGTTTCCAGAGCGCCTTCACTGTCCACCCTGTGCTGGATCCCCTCCAGATGTACCGGCTGCACAAGTACTTTGCACAGGTGGAGCTTGAGAGAACCTATCAGGAGATCCAGCAGCTCCAGGTGAGCCCTGGCTTGGCTGGGAGGGTCTTGGTTCTGTTTGTCATCCCTGTGGGCTTTCTGGTTTCTCTGTGGGTTTCTCACCTGATCTTGCTGTTAAGACAGGATCAGCTGAGCTCATGTGGCTACAGAGGCAATAGTGCTGTCTGGAAAGCACCTTTGGACCTAGATGGGTCCTGGAGATGCAGTGGTGGTTCAGGGTGATGAAGACAGAAGGGTGCAGAGGTCTGTCACAAAGGCCAGCTAGGGTGGGGGAGAAAACCTGAGGTGCTGGACAGGAGTCTGGTTGAGGGCAGAGTTGTTCTGGCGCTGCTTTTTGAGCCAGCTCTGGCTAATCTCTGCGTATCAGAAATCAGCTTGAGTGCTGCCAGAGCTGGAAGACCTGCTTGTGCCTGCCTTGGCTCTCACTTGTCCGTCTCTTGTCTTGCAGATGGAGATCCAGAATGCCAGCAGCCTGTCTGCAGATGGGGACCACATCGCCACATGGCCCATTGGCATCCCGCCCCCATTCCAGCCCAAAACTCGCTTTGAGGTGCTGCGCTGGGACTACTTCACAGAGGAGCAGGTCTATGCCTGTGTGGATGGCTCCCCCAAGTGTGAGCTGCATGGTGCGGATCTGGCAGATGTGGCCGATGTGGTGGCCACGGCCATGGAAGAGCTGAACCGCAAGTACCAGCCAGTGCTCCACGTCCGCAAGCAGCAGCTGGTGAACGGCTACCGGCGCTTCGACCCCACACGTGGCATGGAGTACACGCTGGACCTGCAGGTGGAGGTGGTCACCCAGAAGGGACACAGCCGCTCCGTCACTAAGCGAGTGCACCTGGTGCGGCCCCTCAGCGAGGTGGAGATCATCCCCATGCCCTATGTGACAGAGGCCAGTCGCATCAATGTCATCCTGCCACTGACAGCCCATGACCGCGACTACGCTGCCCACTTCCTGGAGGCTTATGCGGCAGCCGCTTTTGAGAGCAGTGAGAATGCAGTGCTCACCTTCCTCTTCATCTATGACCCCTTTGAGGCCCAGCAGGTCGCCCAGAATGATATCTTTGCCTCTGTGAAGTCCCAGATCACTGAGTATGAGCGCAAATATGCAGAGGTAAAGATCCCCTGGATCAGTGTTAAGACAGATGCACCCTCCCAAATCAAGGTCATGGACATTATCTCCAAGAAGCATCCTGTGGACACACTTTTTTTTGTGGCTGGTGTGGGGACAGAGGTCACCATCGACTTCCTTAACCGCTGCCGGATGAACACCATAAACAACTGGCAGGTTTTCTTCCCCATCCACTTCCAGGGCTACAACCCAGCCATTGCTTACCACAACCAGGTGCCACCCACCACACTGGACCTGTTGAGGGACATGGGGCGCTTTGACCGTGATGTCTTCCATGAAGCCTGCTTCTACAATGCTGACTACATGGCAGCACGCACCCGCATGGCGGGGGACGTGCAGGAGAATGAGGACATCCTGGAGACCCTGGACATCTATGACATGTTCATCAAGTACTCCAACCTTCATGTCTTCCGGGCCGTGGAGCCTGCCCTGCTACAGCACTACCGGCACCAGGCCTGCAACCCCCGGCTCAGCGAGGACATCTACCACCGCTGTGTGCAAAGCAGCCTGGAGGGTGTAGGTTCTCGCTCCCAGCTGGCCATGGTCCTTTTTGAGCAGGAGCAAGGGAACAGCACCTGAACCCTGGATGGTGGAGGGGCTGGCACTGCCATGTTATGCCTGCCTGCCCACTCCACTTCTTCTTCTGCCCTAATCTGTCTTCCTTCTGCAGTGGCTGCAGAGATTGCTGGTGTCCAAGCTCGTGACTTGCCCCACTGGGGCTCCCCAGGCCGGGGTCTGCCAGCCCAGGGTGCCTGGGTCTTTCTCAAGCAGCCATGGCTGTGCAGACCCCAGGCAAGATGGGGTCAGAGTCACTGAGCTGCAAGCTGGAACACCTGGCTCCTCATTCAGAGCTGGTGGCTGCTGGCCCCATCCCTCTGTCCTGGCCCTGCTGCTGAGCATGGGGGAGATGGGCTGCCGTGTCTCTTGCTGTCCCCCTGCTAACTGGGGGAATGTAGAGCCCAAAGTCCCCCTTCTGCAGGGCTGTGACTGCCACAGGGCCTGGAGTGATCCCTCGTAGTTTTCCCAGTGTCCTGGGACGGGAGTGTGCTCCTTGCTCCTTTGGAGCATTGGCCTGGTTGTACGGGGAGGAACATGTCCCTGTGCCTGCCACAAGCTTGGACAGTAGAATGGGGCACATCCCATCCCAAAAGAGCAATAAGGATGTTGGTTTTGGGGTTTTGCCACTTGGCAATGAGCTGGAGTGCTCCTGGCTGGTTGGGGTGTGAGGAACTTGGGCCCCTGGGGCCAGTGGGTGTAGGAGGTGCCAGAGGGGATCCTGCTGATTTCATGTACCGTGAGCTGCTCCCCATGGGAACCATGACCCAGGCCACTTCGGCCTTCGCAGTATTGATAGGACGTCGGAGGTCACAGCCCTCAGACGAGAGCCTCCTGACAGAGGTGGGATCCCTCCCCACTGTGGGGCTGCCCTCAGGGTCGAGGGACATTGTGCCTGACACTGATGGGCATGGCAGAGGGTTTGGCTGTGCATCTCCTAAGGAGAAAGCGACTGAGGAGCCGCTCACTGCTCCTGGTTTGTATTTAATAGGGGGGAAAGGAGGGGGGATGGGGTGCATTTACACTAATAAAATGGAGAGATGTACTTGTGGGTCTGGCTGATTGTCTCATGAGGCAACTATGGGTGTTCTGCTGGGGGTCTTTGTGTTGGCAGGTGCTGGCTGCTTGTATATTCTGTCTGCAGCTGGCTGGACAGATTCCTTACAGAGATGCTTCTTTCCCCAAGCACCTGCAACATCCTTTACCTGAGCAGGGAGATGCCTGCTTCTTAAGGAGGCTCTGGGAGCCCATTGCCCTATGGACAGGCTGGCAGATATGCCAAGCAGACACTTGGAAATACCTGCTTGACCCCCTGCAGCTTGCAGCAGGAGTCCTGTACTTCCTGTGATGCTCACAGTCTCTGGGGCTGTCCTGCTCTAGCTGCCTGTTGCCATCACTGATGGTGTGGCAGGATGCTGAGCCCCTTGATGTGGGAAGTCCAGTGCAACGTGCTGATTGCCCTGTCTTTCCTGTTGCTGTAAACCTGTAGTCCCATTGACCAGTCCTCCTCAGCCCTGTCTATGGGTGGAAAAGCACCAGTAAAGGGCTGGTGGAGCTGTGTGTCCTCCCATATCTGCTATCTCTGTAACAGCCTTTGTGGTCTGTATGTGAGGAATGGGGGACTCCTGGCCCATGTCAGAGCAGATGTTGGCTGCTCAGGTGAGGTGAACTCTGCCCTCCAGGATCTGGGATCAGCTCTGAAGGAAGCTCCCAGGCCAGAAACTGGATCTGAGCACTGTGTTGGATCACTGGTGCTGGATCTGCTCTCTCTGCATTGCTCTCACTTTTTTTTGGGCTGTTTTACATCTCAGGGCTTCTCAGCACTTGTGTTTTCTAGTTCTTAGTTGGGTAGAGCACTGCGGTCCTGTCCTGGACTGTTTCATCACCTACAGCTCCTATTTGCATTATGAGGTGTGGGGACTGTGTCCCCTGCCCGTGCTGCCTGCTCCAGGCGTGATTTTCATGACTCCATGTGCCCTTCCCACCAGCCCTTTACTCATTGTGTTTTTCTGCTTCATGAAACACACGTATCAAAGAGACACCCCGAAGAAAATTAACTGAACCTACTCACTATTACTTATCAAGGCTGCTAGTGCTCAGCAAAACTCATGGAGGGCCCCTGGGCTGTGTGGTATGCCTTTTCCAAGGATACCTCATTCATTTCTTCCTGCTCCAGTCTCTGTATCCATGGTGTAGGAGTGTATATGTTTAAATATAATTTTATTATATTTCAGACAGTAACTGTTAGCTTGTTCTGAGTATTTCTATTTTTGATCTTCCCTGAGCACATCCTTAATTCCCTTCAAGTGGAAATCTGGGGCAGAGGGAGCAAGGCAGATGCAGGTGTGTTACAGATACATTTATCCTTTGAAAAGTGGACCAAGTAGTAAGATGTGATTAGGCATTAGAAGAGTATCCAAATGGTAATAAAGCAGCTTCAAATCAAGTTGGCTGTGAAAAGAAACCCAGAATTGTCATTTAATTATCATGAGACTGTCAAGATAAAGTTGCTGTTGCCTCACTGCTGTTTGCCCAGACTGCGTTAGAGGTATTTGCATACTTAACACTCTGCACTATCAATACCAGCAGAGGCTTCCCGCTCTGGCATACGTATGAGCAAATGACTGCTTGTGGCACTCCCAGCACAGTTACTGCTCCCTTTTCAAGGGAGCTCACAGGGTTTGAAGCTGTTTTAGTGTTTGCCAGGGTATTTGCAGCATCAGAACATGATGAAACCCCAAAGAAGGATGTGCAAAACTTCGGGAAGGGGGTTGGTGATGCAAGCAAGGTGAGCACTGACTGTGAAGTGAGTGCTGTCTGTGCTCACTGGGACATGGCAGAGACCTGTAACAAGGGCATGGGCACAGGTGCACTGCCCCTCTCCTGCCCTTATAGGGCTAGCACATGCAGGCAGGGCACCAGACCGGGACAGTGACACCTTTGAAAGGGGCGGGAGGAGCAGCCCTGAATGCTGATGTGGGCAGATGAGAAAACAGAGACATTCTGTGATCCCTCTTCAGGCTTGACTGGTACTTTCATACGCTGTGTGGATTTTTGCACTTATCCAGTTGCAGAGGCAGGGCAGTGAAAGGTCAATTTTACAAACGAGGCAGGAGAAAACTTGTCTCCTGCATTGTAGACTTCTGCTTCCCTTGCAGAAATTTTCTAAGTGTTACTGGCTCACCACAGCAATCAAGAGAGACAGAGCAACCTTCTCTTGGGAAGTTTTTCAGAAGAGAGAGTGAAGAGGTGGTTCAAAGCACTCTGAAGCACAAAAGGGAATGTCTGAATACACTGGGCCTGGGTGGGCACCTGCCTTCCCTCCTGCCTCCTCTTATTTTTGCACTGTGGCAAGGAAAGAGACTCAAACTTGGGAAAACCCAAGCTACTGCTGTTCTCCCCCCTCCTGTGGTTTGTTTTCCTGTGTATGCAAACACAACAGTGAGCCTGTGAGCAGGGAAGGCAAAACCTACTTCTCTAGCCCTGCTTGGGTCACTTCAGGCTGTGCTCAACTCTATGGCAAAGCTACTTCAGCCCCAGCAATATTAATCAGTTTGATGACTGACCTTTGGGAGGATATGGGAATTGCGGCCATGCCACGAAAGGACTGGAGGGCAAGGGGAAATGCAATGCCCTTTCTTCCCTGTGCTTGCTTTGGGAAGGGGCCAGTGGTGCCTGTCTTGCAGGAGCAGCTCTACTGACCACAGGCCAGGACCCAATTCCAGCAAACAGTTCCTCCTGTCTCTAAGTGAAGGCAGAAGAAGCTGGTCTGCTTGAGGAGGAGCGGACAGGGAGGTACCAAGCTGTGCTTGCATCCAGTGCCTTGGCTGTCCAACATACTGCTTAGCCCCTCTGGAGGGTGTGAGGGGCTTTGGTTACATTTTTTTCTGGCCAAGCTCAGGGAAATCAGAGCATTTCAATGAAGAAGGAAAGCTGTAGGTGCAGGCAGAGCTGCTGTGTGTGCCCGCCTGCAGGGGTTTCCTTCCATGGAGTGTTGGCATATCTGGCTATGCCCAGGGATGTTCCCTCTGGGGCCACACCATCCCAGCATTGGCAGAATGCAAGACCCTGAAGCTCTGGCAGTGGGGGAAGAGGCAGGCAGCTTCCTTGGACTTTTATTTTAATTGCCTCCTTGTTTTTTCCAGCCTCCTTGCCCACTGTCAGGGGCTGAGTGCCAGAAAGTGGGTGCTGTGTGTCCCTTGCCTGGCCCGACTGATTGGCACCACCAGTCCATTTTTCCAGCAAGGGGATCATGGGCAAATGATCAAAGAGCAAAGCAGTGAGCTTGGCATTTGCACGTCATACAGACATGCTGAGAGTCACTCCTTTCTCCAGGTGTTGCCTGTCACCATCAGCATCTCCATGCAGGAGATGCATGGAGAGGAGGTGACAGCAGTGAGGCCACATGTCCCATTGCATTTCAGGGCTTACTTCCAAACCCTCTGCTCCCAAGCTGGATGGGTTTTTTTTCTTTGAAATGCAGCTTTTCTATGAGAACAGCTGTAATTACTGTTTGTGGCAATGGAGGCATGTTGGAAAGTGCCCAGAGGAGATGCCTGCCCCATAGATGGAAGAGATCTTTGCTGCCTGCTCCATTCTGGTGCCTACTCCCTACTGCCACTTCTGCTGTGTCTTCTGGGGTTGTCACCTCTACGGTGACAGAAGCTGTCGCCTGTACAGCCGGTCCTGCTGTGATCAGGTACTTGGCATTTGTCCAGAGCACTGTGCTCATTAAAATTAAGGGCCTATTTCACTGTAGTGGATCCCCTTCTAATTATGCCCCAGCTATTTCATGTGGTTCATTACAGGTGTTTCAAGCAGTGCTGTGCTGGGTGAGCCCCAGGTGGCACCATCTCCATCTCTGGGCAGGACTAAGCCCCTGGTGGCCCTTGAACAGGCACAGCATGGGAGGGGGCACCCAGGAGCCACAGCACTGGGGTTTGTGGTTGACCCTGGGGTGCTAAAGCTGGGTTGTCCCACTGGTCCTCCTCAGCCCAATACCATCTGTGCTGGGACATGAGGCATGTCACAGTTTGGGGGTGGTGCTGGGTTCATGTCGTCTGCCTGTCCTGTTTGGAGAAGTGGAAGTGACAGGAGCTGTCACTTCCAGATAGCACCTGGAAGCTGTCAAATTAAAGAATAGAAGTGCTGAAAGCAACAGAGAAAAATATATGTCAAATCTTCGTTAGGTCATCACTACAGGGCTCCTGGGAATGGTCCTGAGGCCGCTTTGTTGGCATAGAAGCCGGGATGGGCCATGCATGAAGCTCAGCCTTTCCTTCTGCCATGCTTCACTCCTGTGCATGGCGCTGGAGGAGCTGGAGGACATTGTGAGGAAGAACCTCGTGGGCCCACCACACAATCCTGCTCTCCTTACTCAGCTCCTGTGACACATCTTCACTGTAGAGCAGGAAGCACCATGAGCTCCCAGTTACTGTCGTGGTGCAGGTGAAATGATGGGGCATTGTGGAGGGGCAGATGGGTCAAAATCTGGTGGCAGGAACAGTCTCATCCCAAAGGGATCCAATCTTCTTACTTGATGATAACAAGATGTGGAGCATGTAGCTATTTCCCTGCTTTTCCCTTTAGCACCCAAGCTCAATGCTCTTCTCACAGGGCGTGGTGTGAGCTGTTGGATGTGGCCCTGTGCCCCAGCTGCACCCAGTTAACTCAGGCTTTTTCAGTCCTCACTGCTTTAGAGGGAAACCTGTGCTGCCTGGTGCTGGCAGGTGGCAGCCTTCACCAAGAGGTCAACTCCTGTTTTCTACTGTGTCCCCTTTGTGCTGCAGGGTAGCTGGGTGAGATGGAGAAAGTTTTGGAGAAGGCAGGAACTGGAGGAGCACCTCTGCCAGGGAAAGCCCCAGCAGGGCCCCCCTTCCCCTCCACCCATCCTCTGTCTCCCCTGTTTCAGTTTCACCCTGCACCCCTCATACATGAGCACAAGGCTGTAAAGTGTTCCCTGGGTCCCACCACCACCTCTCCTCTAGGGTGATGTCTCACCCATCTCTCTGCCCCATCAGCCCTCGCAGGCATCTCTGGACCTACTTGTGCCTCTTTATTAGGGAGCATTTTTACATTTATAAAACAGTGACGCACATCTCTTACGTTCACCAGCACGAGGGCGGTTTGTGCTGGCCCTCCCACCATGGTACCCATGCCCATCCCGCTCAGGGCCTGCTGCTCCAACTGGCAAGAAGGGGACACATCCTGTGCCCCCACCTTGCCACAGGAGACCTTGGTGTAAGGCTGGCTGGCATGGCCGTGGCACGTTCCTGGGATAACATGTGGCACTCCTCTGGGAACCCTCCTGCTTACAGGTTGGCGTATGGGAACCCCATGGGGAGCCAGCACAGGGTGCTCTGGAGGGCTCCCTGGGGAGCACCAGTGTGGCTGGCCTGCTGGGAGGCTCGCTGTGTATCCCCCCACACAGGGGAACACGGAACACCACGCAGCTGGGTGCTTGCACCCACGGGGAACATGCTTACACGTGGGTGCATACTTTGGGGGAGCTGTTGGACCATGCATACCCAGAGCCAGGGCTGCTGGTGCCCTGGTCCCTGCCCTGCGCCTTCCATGTGTGGGGCCTTGAGGGCTGCAGGGATGATGGCTCCTCCTGCATCTATGGCTTTGGGCATGGCACAACACGGCCATGATCCATCTGTGGGCACCAGGGATGGGGACCAAACCAGCAGGGCCAGAGGCTGCCTGGCTCAGCCCCAGACTTCCCCAGAGGTCCCAAATTCCTGCCCTGGGATCCCCCTCTGTCAAGTGTGTGTGTTGAGGGGGGCTTTGCCAGCTCGCCCCCCCTCCTGAGATATTTTGGGGCAGTTTGCCCTGCGCTGGTGTCTGCTGCTACAGTGGAGGGGGTGGAGGCAATGTACAACAGGACAGGGGAAGTGCTGTGGGTCCTGCCGTGCTCCTGCCGTGCGTCCCGCCATCTCAGGGCAGGCAGGAGGACTGTGGGAACTTGGCAGTTTTGGCCAAGGCTCCGGCCAGCGGGCTGGACTGTGGCTGTCCGGACGGGGCTGGGCACAGAGCACCCTCCTAACCATGTACAGTCTGGGGGAGGCACAGCTGGTGCTCAGCACCAGGGGCTGGGAGCATGGCAAGGGTTACGTGCACGGTGCAAAAGAGCAGCGACAGGCAGGGGAGTGAGGGCAGGACCCGCCGTGCTGCCTGGGCTGTGCCAGNGCAAGGAGAGGATGGATTCACAACAGATTGGGGCAGGAGACGGGGGAGGCAGTAGGTTTGCAGTGCTGAAATGACTGGGGATTATTGGGGCCAACACTGGAGGGGCATGGGGAGTCACAGTGCAGGGGTCTGGCTGGGAACAGTGATAGAGGGGCTGCAGCCCTGAGAGACTGCATGAGGTTGGGCAAGGGTGGGCAGATGTTTAGGGGAGTGTCACAGTGGTGGTGGTGGTGCCAGGGGTCAGGGTGGTGCCATGCAGGTGTGGCTGCAGTTGGGGTATCCCTGGGCTGGCCACGGGGGCCATGCTGCTCAGAGGGGGGCCCTGCAATGCTGCCCTGCCCTGCAGCAGGAAGAGGAGGGGGTGGTTCCTGGGCAGAGGGAAGCTGTTCCAGGCATGTCTCTCTCCTAGGGAAAACCATGCAGGGCAGAGACCACCACCCAGGAGGGGTCAGCAAGGGAGGGCTTGGAGGGGCTCACAGGAACCTCAGCTTACCCCCTTCATGCTCTACAGCACCAGGGCCTCTCTGGCCCACACTTGTTGCTCCCCCAAACCCCCTGGCATGCCCATCCTCCTCCACGCTGTGTGCTTGAAACTGGGCTGAGCCCACGTGCTAGGGGCAAGCAGAGGGGACAGGCAAAAGGGCCGGGGGGCTGCTCCAGTGCCGGTGCTGAGGCAGCTCCAGTGGCACCACTGGGGGCAAACGGTGTGGCTCGTCCTGGCAGTGGGGTGGGGGAGGCAGGGGCCTGTGCCCACCAAACCCAGTGCCGCGGCCCCTCTCCATGAGAACGCTGGGGAGGGGGGTGACAGGAGGCTGCCCCCCAAACCCAGTCTTGCCTAGCAGGCGAAGTCCTCGAAGACTCCCTGGTGAGGGTAGTGGTGGCGGTGGTGGTGGTTGGGCAGGATGCCCGCGTTGTAGGCGCCCTCCACGTGCCGACCCAGTGTCTCACAGGGGCTCTGTGGGGATGGCAGTCAATAGGGTGGGCACAGATTCCATGTATCCTGCCACCTCCCTAGTCCTCCCACCCATCACAGCCTGTCCACAGGAGCTCCCCAGGGGACACCCAGCTCCCTGCCTCCCTGGGACTGCCCTGACTCTGCAGCCTGAAGGCACCAAATGCAGAGCCACACAGACCCTCGATCTTGGGATGATGTCCCCTCCCCCTGGAGTGGGGGCAAACACACGGCCAGGCCCTGTCCTCACAGCCTCCAGGCAGCCCAGCCCTGCAGGGGTACCTGGTCCTTCATCTCCTCCAATCCCAGTGTGGCGATGCTGCCCGAGGGCTTCTTCAGAGGTGGCTTGGAGCGGCGCAGGACCCGGCTCACCTTATCTCGGATCACCTGGGTGCAGATGGGGGGTCAGACCTAGATCTGCACACAGGTAGCACCCTGTGTGTGGATACCCCAGTCTACACAGAACTGCTGCCTGCTCCCCTTCTCACTCAGGGACAGTGGGACAGTACCTTGGCCCACCACCCTCCCTGTCCTCAGGTCACTGAGGAATGCTGGAGGACCCGTTCTCCTCCCACTGCCTTCCTCTGGGTGTTCCTTAATTTGGGGGCTGCTGTAGCACTCCCCAGGAAGCCTATCTCTGTACCCATTGCTGAGTCACATCCCTGAAGGCTAAACACACCTCATAGATGTAGTCCAGGATCTCCAAGATGGTGAGGATGCTGGCACCGATGAACAGGCCCATCTGCCCCCCGATGTCCCCTGGGGAGGAAGAGGGGAAGATGGTCAACAGGAGATGTTGTGCAGCCCACTGGAAGCCTGGGGTGGGCCAGCAGGGCAGTGGGCAGTGCCAAGGCTGCCAAATGGTGGGGCACAGAGGAGTCATAGGGGCAGGCTGAGCAGGACAGAGGGAGTGGGGGACATGCGGGATAGGGGACAGTCAGCAGTGGTCCACCCTTCAGCCAGCCTGTGGCTGGCTGCTGCTCTGTGTGATCCCTTCCCCACCAGACCCTCATCTTCCCAGGGCTGGGACCCAGAGCTCCGCGCCTTAGGGCCCCACAGGAAGTCGAGGGGAGTCACCGAGAAGCCCAGCAAGGTCATAGGCTTTCTTCTGCTCAATGGCTTCGTAGTTGAGCGCCTCAAAGAAGATGTCCAGCACCAGGAAGTTCTCCCTGTGGGGACACCATTGTGCTGAGCAAAAAGGGCTGGTCATCGACCCTCCTGCACCACTTCCCACAAACCTCCCGTATCCCCCAGCCCTCCAGCTCCCAGCTGCTCCCACAGCCCTCATGAATTATTTGGGCTGGTGCAGTGGGGACGTAGATGGGGCATGTCCCAGGCCAGGAGAGACAATGGGGTGGGCAGGTGCTGGCAGGAGGGCTGGGAAGATTGGACAAGTTGGGAAGAAACTCTAATGAAAACACCCCTGCACAGAGGACGCTGCAGAGATCAAGTATGCCAGGGCCCTCTCTCTGCAAGCTGCCAGGAGTGGAGTGGAAGTTCCTCAGGTCCCCAGCCCCCTGCCCATCCCCTGGAATACCCCAGTGCTGGCAACTCACCGAATGTAGGTCTCATTCTTGTTGTACTTGCGGGCGAGGTAGCGCGCTGAGCCCTTGTTGGGGATGCGGACCATGGAGATCTCCTTGCCATAGCGTGTCAGGTTGCACGGTGTGGGGCAGCTGCAGCGCTCCTGGCTGTCCTCCACTGCTGCGTCTGGGGGCAGACACCCATTGGCACAGCCACAATCTCCAGCCCCCTCCCTGGGGCACTTGGCCGGCCCCTAGATGCCCACCCACTGCTGCACCTACCCAGCGTGTGGTCAGCACACTCGATGTACACATTAGGGGAGCAGATGGACTCATTGCCTGTGGAGAAGCAGGTGGTTGGGAGGGGGGAAGTCTGGCCAGATTCTGCCCCCCACTCTTAACTCACTCCCTTGGAGGTAGTGCAGAGGGCAGGGTGCAGAGAGAATGGGGATGAGTGACCCTTGGGTGCAGGTTGGTTGGGGCAGATGTGGCCAAGGTACAAGGCAAACAGGGAAGGTGCTGGCCTGTGGTGTAAGGAGGGTAGGACAGGGGCTGACCCAGCATGTGGAGAGGAGGGGGTGGTCCCTGGGTGGAGAGAGATGAGGCCAGGGGAATCCTTGAGTGCAGAGTGTTGGGGCAGAGATGATCTTTGTGTGCAGACTGCAGGGAGTTGGAGCAACCCCAGCAGGACTGTTAGGGCAGTGGGGCGCCCCTCACACCATCATGCACACCCCTCACCTGGCATATGGACCATGCGGCAGTGGCAGCTCTGCACCACGGCCTCCTTCTCACACTGGAGGCGGCAGGCAGCGATGCTGTAGGTGTCATAGCCAGGCAGCAGCTGCTCCCCCTGCATGCTGGCCCGGCAGTTCCCCCACGGCTGTGGCAGGTAGGTGAGCTGTTGGGGTGAGAAGGGCATTGCTACAGGGCTGTGCTGGACTGAGTGCCCGCAGGCACTTCCCTGGGGCTGTGGGGCATCCTGCCTTACCCGCTGCTCCTGGCAGGACACAAAGGTCTGGAAACCAGGCGAGACACCAAAGCCCAGCTGATGGATATAGGGTGGCTCATCCTGGCTGTGGATCTGGACCCGGATGCCAGCTTCAAATGAGGTCTCATCTGTGGGAATACAGAGGTGCTGCATGCCTGCACTGACCCAGCACCTGCACCCCCTCTGATGCCCTGCTTTATCCATAGTCCCCTCACAGGGTGCTCTGCTCTGCCTAGCAACCTTGCATCCTAGCACCCATCACCTGTGCCCTGCCTGAGCCATAGCCCCACTTACTGGTCTCTCTCCAGATGGGCAGGTACTCTTCCTGCTGGATGTCCAGCATGATCTCCAGCCCGTTGCCCATGCCACCTTGGCGGGTCATACGTGGATTCCTCCGATCCCCATTGAAGGTGTAGCACTTACCATAGCGTGTGTAGACCTGGGGATGGAGAGAGCAGTGGTAAGGGAGCAGGCAGGGATCTGATCGAGTATTCTGCAAGCAGGATGAGGTCCAGAAACTCCTTCCAATTCCATGGAGGTGATGAAAGGAAGGTACAGTCTTGCATGACCTTTGGAAAGGCTCATCTCAGCCTGACACCCTACTCTGCCACTCCTCCACCCTTGCTGGGGTGGGGGTGAAGCATCATTCCCAGTACCCATGGGGCAGCCCAGCTGTCCTGCACCTTCCGGGAGGGAACTCACGGGAGTGAAATGCTGGGGGCCACAGCGCTCTCCCTGAAAGCGACACTCCACCAGCATGTCCTCGATCTGGTGGCCCAGGCGATGAAAGAAGCTCTGCATGGTGCGCTCGGAGCGGCGGGGCGGCAAGAAGCGCGAGTAGTTGGCCAGACGCGTCAGCCAGGCACGCTGGTCCTCCCCCAGCACGGCCAGCATCTCGGGCACCAGCGAGTGGTTCTCCCGGGCCAGCCCCAGCCACTCTCCCACCGAGTAGAGGTCGGGCTTGGTGAGGTGCAGGAAGCGTGCCCGGTTGGGGTTGCAGAGGGTGACAGCCGGGAAGCGGAGCTGGGGTGCCCAGGCGAGGCGTGCGCGGGTGTGCACGGGGCGCGAGAGCAGGTGGTGGAGGCGGTCGGCGGTGCCGGTGGCCAGCAGCCCGGCGGAGGCCAGGAAGGCCAGGCTCCAGAGCAGGCGGCGCAGGCGGGACTGTGGCCGGGTACACATGTAGTGCAGCCCGGGGATCCGGGTGGCTCGCAGGATACCGACAACGAGCTGGAGCGTGCTGCTGTCCTGGGGTCGTGTCAGAACTTCCCCGTCCTGGCAGCAGGCAGGGGGCAGCGGCATGGCTGAATTCAGGGTGGCTCCTCTGGAAAGTGGGCTGCAGGTTGCCCCTGAAGCTGCCCAGGATCCCCTCCAGGGATCCCTCCCTCCTGGGAGGCTTTTGCTCTGCACCTTCCTGGAGATGAACAAGGCAGGCGCCTTCCTGAGCTGCTTAGGTGATGGGTGAGGGGAGGGAGAGGAGGGGGTTGCTGCAAACACGCCTTTCCCCAACCTGCATTCAGGAATGGAAAATTCCTTCTCGAGCTGGGTTGGGACAGGGGTGTGTGTTGTCTTACCCCAGGCAAGCTGAACTGGCAGCTCCCAATGTCCTGGCATGGTGGGCATCTGTGTCTGGATAGCGATGACCTGTCTCAGGCACACTGTGTGAACCCTGTGTGTTCATTCCCAGCCTAGGAATGTTGTGCCTGAGCTCTTCCTCCTTGTTCCTTGCCATGCATTTCACTGCAGTCACCACAAAACATTGCCTGGACCTCCAGGATCCCCAGTTGTGTCTGCTCTGCAGCTGGGGATGCTGCCCCACAGAGGCAGGACGGTGACAGCACTGGGAGGCCATCACCTACTGTCAGTGCTGTTTGGGACCTTGTCTACTTTGTACTTTGGTATCCCCGTCCCTGGAGCTGAGGACCACAGTGCATCTGGGCCAGGTGGGGCGGGAGAAGCAAGACTGTGGGTCAGGAGGAATGGAACCATGGGGTGGGAGGCTGCATGTCAACCCACCTGCGCCTGGCGGGTGCTTTGAAGTGACGGCGAGGCTGTGATCAGAGCGCAGCAGTGGCGGGGGGGGGTGTTTGTACCCGGCTGTCAGCGTGGCTGGCAGCGCTCCGACAGCCTGTCAGGTGCCTTCAAAGCTCAGCACTGTACTCTCCTCAGCCTCTCATCTCCTGCTGCTGCTGCTTCCAGGCACCCACCTTCGGCACTCACCCAGCGTGGGCTGGCATGGGGAGGGGGGTGTCCCTCATCCTCCACAGCTCCAGGACAAGTCAGGGCTACTGGGCCCAGTGAAGAGCAGCATCCTTGAGCTCCATTGCATCAGGGCAGGAAAAGGCCAGTGGTGGCAGGAGGGATTGGAACAAAGGGAACTCCTGATGACCTCAGCAGTGACTCCCTGGCACCATCCCTGCCGCAGGCCTTGATGCCTGAGCAACATGTAACTATAGCCACGATGGGGACACGGCCAGGATCCCATCTGGNCGGCTCCTGCCGTACACCCGCCGACGAGTCCAGCGCTGGCACCATCCCCGCCGCGGACTCCCCGCTCCCTGCATCCTCGGGACCCTGTTGGTCACCCCACCGTACCCGGCCTGAGCTGTCCCCTCCAGCCGCTGTATCCCCGCAGCACCGCCAGGACACGGCTCAGCCCCTCTCTGTGGGGCGGCTGGAGCCGGCTCGGCTCTTCTCTGAGATTTATCGCGGCTGTTAGCGCCGGCGGCTGCCAGCCTGATACCATCAGCCCCGGCATACCAGGGCAGCTTCTATATTAGTTTTCTTTAAACGGAGGATAAGCTCCCCAGGCTGGAGAAAATGTCATTTCTGTGAACGCTTCCATCTCGTGTCAGTTCAGACATCTCCGGGCGGCATGGCAATCACCCTGGAGGGGGTGAGGGATGGGGATGAGATGCAGAGGCTGGGGCACTTGGGGACAGATCTTAGGGACAGGGACCACTGTTGGGCAGGATTGGAGGAGAAGGTCCAGCTGTGGTGGTGGCTGTGTTCCAGGCAGGTGGGCACGGCTGTGGGGGAACGTGGGGAGCAGGGGTGCCCATGGCGTCCAGCTGAGTTACTCACTTGTCGGCTACTGGGGTGCCGAGGCCAGCTGTGAAATCACACTGGTGAGAGCACAGCACAGTCCTGAAGGGCTTTGCCTTTCCAGCATGACAAATCCAATTAGATAACAGCAAGCGCATGAGGAGGAGGAGGAGGAAGAAGAGCAGAGGAGAACCTGCCTGCACCAGGAACAGGATTTTTTCCCTGTAGCTGACCCAGAAAAATACCTTGCAGAACTGAAGCACACATGTCCAGCCAAGGATAGCAACTGAGATACGGGCCCTTGGGCACCCGGCTCTGCCTGCTGGGCACCCATGCATGTTGTAGTCTTAGGGCCAGAGAGGCAGCATTCCCGTGTTACGTGCCTGTCTCCTTGCTCAGCCAGTGCATGCCGGCATCCCCACGCCATGCTCACATGCAGGGGAGACCCCATTAGGGAGGTAATTTCTTGACATGATTCCTCATTTTCCTCTCTCTCCCATGGAGACACACTGACCTTGACAGAAATAGCTGCCTGCGCCTCGGCAGGCAGATCCCAGTCAGATATTGCTGGGGACCCCGGCATCTTCTTCCCCAGCCCACACAGTTCTGGGGCCCCCCAAGTGTCCTCCATGTTCCCAAGACTTGCTTCCCAGCCCCCCTGCTGTGGGGAGCCTTTTGGGAGCAAGATGCTGACCCCCAGCATCCTCATCCTGGCTCACACCAGCCCACCCGTGAGCACTGGAGGCGTGAGGACCAGCATCAGGCATTCCCAGTCCCCCATCCCCAGTGCTGCCAGCCCATTGTGCCATCCTCGGGCTGATCCCAGCTCATGCAGGTATTTCCATGGCTTACACGGCTCCCCACGGTATTTAGCCTCTGGAAGACGACGTTAAACATTGCAGGCAGTGACAAATCCTGATTGCTCTGAGGAGACAAGAGGCCGCACTAAGCTTCCAGCCAAATGTTTTCATGCAAGGGGAACGAGCTGCAACATGTGTGGTGCCAGCGGGTCGTGCTGCTGCGTGCCTGGGCCACCCAGCCCGGCTCCCACATCCCCACCGGGACATGCAGCTGATGGGCAGGCCCTGGGCATGGGCACACAACACAGGGGCGATCACCTCAGCATAGAAGCACCCCTGAGAACAGTCATCATTGGGGCATAATGGGGATGGGGACAGGAATGGGAGGACACTGGAGTGCTGCCCACCTGGACTTGGTGAGGATGCCAGCCCAGGGGTGACCTTGTCCAGGTACCTGAGCCCAGAGAGCAAATTAGCGTGGGTAAGGCTGTTGCATAAAGGAAAGCAGCCTCCAAAACTGGAAATGCTGTTTCCTGAGTAAGTGCAGGCAGCTGGAGCACAGGGATGTTCGTGGACAGGAGACATGGCACAGGAGCTGGGGCTAAACTGGGATGACACTGGTAGAGCTGGGGCAATGGCACACGCACGCACCCTGCCTCCTGCTCTGCTCCTGCCCCACACTGTGGCCATCCCAGCTCTGCTGGAGCCCCTCACCATGCCAGAGGGCCCCCCCCGAGGCAGCCCCCCATCCCCAACAGCCCACTTCCCCCGCACAGCACAGCCAGCCCTGCCTGGGTGCCCCGGGAGGGAAGCCGCAGCGCTGACGCCAGCATTACAACTGCCCAGGATATGAGATCCGCTTGGATTCAGCAATTTCAACTCATTTCAAGCCCGATTCTGCAGCAATTTTCTGAGCCAGTGGGATGTTTTTGCCACTGCAAACGTCCCTTCTCATGCATGGTCGCACCATTTCCCTTCCCCGCTCCCAGGAGGATTTGGGGAACGGTGCCAGTTTGGCTCGACCCCAGCTCTGGCAGTAGCACAACCATCTCCCACATTAGCAGCCCCTCAGTGCAGCCCCCTGCCCCCCACGGAGCTGCTGAGATGCCTCCTGCAGGGCACACCCCTGCATATGGGCTCTGGGGCTGCTGCCTCCATGGGGCACCAGGCTCTGCATCCTCAGCGCAAACAGAGCAGGGCACCTTAGGCACAGCACACGCAAGTGATGGTTTAAGCTTCCTGTTTCCCCCATCCTGTAAAGGACTAAGCCCTGGAATATCTCCTGTGGCTCCCTGATCTACCTCCAAAGGAAGAGAGAAAACAGTGTGGGGCAAGGAGGCCAGAGGCTGCTGCAGACATATCCCAGAAAGGCCAGGACCCCTCCTGCCACTGCAGCTGTGCCTCTCTCTGTGCTACAGAACAGCCCTTGCCAGCTGAGTCCCCTTGGCTAGGCCTGAGCCAGCAGTGGAGATGTGGGCGTGTGGGGCTGGCAGAGCCCCTTTCATGCCAAGCAGGCTCGCTGCTGGAATACCAATTGCTCAGCTGTGCTGCAGGCTGTGCTGCTGGCCAGAGCAGGGGAGACACCCGAGCCCCAGCACTGGGCAGGGCAAGCATGTCACAACCAGGCTGCTGCATCAGAGACAGCGTGTAACTCATGTCGCCCGGAACAGGCAGGATCTAGACCAGGGCTTCCTGCTCCTGGTGGCTCAGGAGCATAGGGATACAATGCAAGGCAGAGGGGTGCGCCGTGCACATGGGCAAAGACACCCTCCCAGCATATCTGCCCTGGTACTGCCAGTGGCTGTTAAAGCAGGGGGACATTGGCACCACCCAGCTTTCAGGATCAGCATCTGTGACAGCATGCCCAAACTCGTGTGCCAGAAAAAGACCTTTCCCTGCAAACCATTGCCCCAGGAGTCCTGCCCTGGCCAAGCCAGAAGCTGGAGAGAGCTGTGGTGTTCATGCCAGGGTGGCTGTGACACAGAGGGGAATAGATGGGGACCCCAGTTCTTGACTTCACTGCACAGGCATGGCAGCACACTGCACACACATGACAGCCTGTGGCAGCAGAGAACGTGCCATCACGTAGTTGTGCTTTCTACTCCTGCTGCTCCTGGGGGGAATTTGTCCCAGAATCTCACTCATTTCCAACCTAAATTTATTCACGGCCAGTTTTTACCATTTGTTCTCATGCCAGCATTGTCCCTTAGCCTAAATAGCTCTCTTTCCTCCCTTGTGTTTACTCCCTTGATGTATTTATAAACAGCAATCCTATCCCCTCGCAGTCTCCAGCCTGCCAGCCCTCACGTGCCAATAGCTTCTGGTTTCCTCTCCCAATTCAGCCTCTGCCTGCCTGCACAGCCCGGCTGCCCGGCACAGCATCAGCTCCAGCTCCTCAGCCCTGGCTGCCCAGGGCTCGCACAGAGCTCTCCCCCTTATTCCACAGCAGACATGGGGCAGCATCCCAAACCCTTTGGGACTGCTGCCCCAGCCGGGGCTAACCTGCTCCCTGCAGATCTCCCGGCAGCTTGAGCTTTCATACAGTTTGTTTTCATTTTCAAGAATCCACCAAGAGCGACACCTGGGCAGGTGAAGGAGCCAACACCAAGGGAATTGCAGAAGATGAAGCACCAGTGGCAAAGGCATGCTGCAGTGCAGGGCAGGGATACGAGGGGGAGGACGGGCAGGAGAAGTGAAATGAGGGGGCAAGGGCTGGGGAAGTCCACTTCATCCTGTTGGCAGCTGGAAAACCCCTCTGACTTGCTGATCATGCTGCCCACCTACCCTGGTCTCTCCCTTAGTACGAGTGGGGTGCTGGAGCTGCAGAAGGTTTCTGCCCCATGTTTCTGCCTCCTGCTTCAGAAGGTGCTCAGGGTCCCCATGGGGAAGACTGAACCGAAGCTGCACCCCCAAAAATGCCAGAATGAGTTTGTCAAGCTGCTAACACACTCCCTAGCTTGGTTTGGACTGTGCTGAGCAGCAATCCTGCCATCACTCTGTGCACCCTCTGGCGCTCTCCAGCCAGCTTCCCACCCTCAGACACCCCCGCGCCGGGCACGCTGCTCCCGGGCACACAGCACAGCACACTAGGGATAAGCACTGGCATGGGCTGCAGCTCATCCTCGCTGCTGCAAACCCAACAAAACACTCACATACAGCAATAATGATGGGTTTGGGTAGCGGGCTCCCTTGGCAGTTGGAGGAGATCCAGCACAATGCATGGTACTGTGCAGACACAGCTGGCCTGTGTCACTTGTCCTCAGGACCAGAGAAGGATCCCCAGCCCTGTGGTTTCGCAGAGATGCAGCACTGAGCCCACACATCTTGCAGGCTGGAAGAAGCAGGGAACATCAAGGATACCCGAAAGCGGGGTATGCAATGTCCCCAGCTTTGTGGAGCTTAGGCAGCCTCTGTTCTTCGACTGCTGCCACCTCGCAGGAACCCCAGTACATCCGTGCCTCTGCATGGTGCTGGTTGGGCGCTGGTGGCTTTTGGCTGCAGATCCTGGGCACCCCCGGCCCTGTCTTGCTCTCCTTCGCATGCGGGGCCCTGCGGGGATGTGGCCCCGCATCCCCCCTTGGCTCCGCGGGCAGCGCATCCCCCAGGGACCGCTTCTCTTTGAAAGCAGCCGTACAGGGAGCTCTGCCGCCCGTCCCCAAAGGGTTAACAAGCAATTTCCTTTGCTGACAGCTCGGAGACCGTTCTCTATCGACTGCGGGAGAATAAGAGGGGAGAAGCAGCGAGATAAAAAGGCAGCAGAGCTGGCACCGCCTGCTTAATCCCAGCGTTTAATCTGCTGGGGCAGCGCAGGCAGCCTTATCTCGCCGTCCTTCTGCTGCTCCATCTCATTACTGCTCCCACGGCTGCCGGGAGATGGGGGAGCTGAGCCGAGGAGCGGGGCCCGGGGCAGGGATGCCGCCTGCCGCCCCGCTCAGCAGCCCCCGCTCCTGGCACCACCGCACCCCTCGCTGCCCGGCCGGAGCGGGGGGAGCACACGCGGGGATGGGCACACAGGCTGCACCCACGAAGCACGCTGGCTCGCGCCAGGCGCTGTCACACGGCTTCGGGGACACACTGCCAGTGTCACACACTCAGTCACACGTTTCCCGATCACTGAGCTCCGGTGGTCCAGCTAGCACGATGCCCAAGGCCCCATGGGCTTATGAAGGATGCGGGGCTCCGTGGGACAGTGCCTGTAGAGCACCGTAGGGTCAGGACAGCAGCCAGGGCAATGCCATCTTGTTCTGCCTGTGCCCTTCCCTCCATTCTCACCTATCCAGGTGTCCCCCTGCCGAGTCCCAGACCAGTGCTGCTCTTCCCACCAGGCACACCATGGCCGTTGTCCCTGGGACACACCGGCCTCGACCTGGCAGCTCCCACAGCCTCAGGGCAGGGTTAGGAGGGAGGGGAGGGGGTCCCTCCAGCCGTGGCATTTATCTGTAAATCCACAGCACTGACACGGTGAAGATGAAGCCTCTGCTCTTGCTGGGTTGTCACAAGGGTTATCCTCCTGCCTACGGATGGGTTTGCACTGATAAGATTTATTGTCACCCTGGCTGAGGTGCCAGCACCTCACTGCCTGCTGCTCTTGCAAGGCTGTGCTGCCTGCTGGGGGGTGTTGTGAGGGGGATGAGCAGCACCTCAATGAGCAGTTGCCAGTAGAGTGGGTCCCCAGACAAAAGGACAGCCAGACATGACCCTCTGCTTCCCGCTGCCGGGATTGATGGGTTCCCTGCCCACCTGCTGCAAGGTGCCTCACACACTCTGACCATTTCAGCAGGATGTGGGGGGATACTGGTCCCTGAGCTGGACCATGCAGAGCAGAGCACACATCTGTGCTGCCACAGATTTGCTGACGGTGCTGGCATTGCAGCTCCTGTCACAGCTCGGCAGCTTCATGGCGCTCCTGCACAGTGTGGGGTGGCCGGGACTCGGGGGGCTGCTGGGGCAGCCATGTGTGGAGCCACCACAAGCAATATGGCCTGGGTGGGGAGGAGGGGACAGACTGCATCCTGCAGCCTGAACTCAGCACCATGCAGAAGCTGGCAGGGTGGCTATGTGAACCAGGGCTTCGTGCACCCCTGTGCTCCAAGGCGACATGGGATGAGCAAGAATACCCTCAAAAGGGGAACTTGGCTTGAAAACACTCTGCCATGCCATGATCCCTCACCTGCTCCCTGCTGCCTGTCCCCAGGCCATGCTCCCCACCACTGATTTCCCTGGGGCCAGCAGGGATTGCCCTGAGCCACCTGGTGCAACCAGGCAGGGGCTGAACCAGGCGAAATCCCCGAGCAGCGAGAGAGGTAGCCGCCTGCCAGCATCCTCCTCGTCTCTGAAGGCACCACATAAGCCCTGCACAGCTCTCCCACCCCCCTGCCCCATCAAACTCCCACCTCTTCCCTTTCTCCTCCCCTCCAGCTTCTGACCCCCGACACTGCTGTGGGCTCTGCTCTCTCTGACAACACGAATTTGACTCCAATGTGTCAGAACTGAAAGGAAACAACATGCAAGCAAACAGCCTGAGTGAGCCCTGGATGCACCCTCCTCCCCAGGGCCAGGGACGCACCCCTTCCCGGGGGCCAGGAGGCCAGTCGGGATGATGGTGTAACTTGACAGCACACAGGGAGTCCTAGTGAAGTGGGGTGATCACAGCTCAGTGGGAAAGGGCTCCTTAATAGCTGAGCCCTTTTAGCAGAGATTAGGGAGCTGCATGGCTTTGATCTTTGATTGCCAATTTGCATCTTGAAGGCGCTGGGACCTCATCCAGCCTCAGCGCAACCCTTTGTGGTTATCTCGTGGCTAATGGATTTGTTCTTAATGCTGGAGCGTGCAGGCTAAAGGCTGATTAAACCCTCTCCGCGGCGCTAAATCAATGGAACAAACATGATAGGGGTTGGCTTTCCCCAGCCTGGGTGCTCCCGGGCGGAGGGGCTGATCAAGAGAGCCCCCGCACCCCGGCACTGACAGGGGCTCCCTCCTTGGGGCTGCCAGGAGGGGGAAGAGGTGCGGGTACTGGCAGGCAGGGACAACCCTGCAGCCCATATCCTTCTGTCCCTATTATCCCCATTATCTGCTCTCCATGTAGGTGATGGGCTGGGTGTCTCAGGACTCTCAAAGCATCTGCTTCTCCTGTGTGTTTGGGCCACATTGCCCAAGTGCTGGTCCTTGGCACCTGCAGGAGCTCCTCAGTTGTCCTCTTCAGCTCCTCCTAGCTTCCAGGGCTTGCTATGGGAGCAGGGACATGTCCTGGGAGGAATGGGGTAAGGCAACCTGCCCCTGCAGGTGGGGACCTCCTTCTCTCTTCTTCATACCCCTTTGCCTCCCACACAAAGGGGAGCAGCACTGGCAGCTCCCACCTCCTCTCTTCAGACCATTTCCCCTTGCCCCTGCTTGGATCCAGTGCCTCATTCCCAGGACTGTATGCTGCTCCCAGCATTCCATACATCACATGCTGTGAGCAGGTATATCTGTACACACTTTCCATAATGCCTGAGGTGTCCATTGCACAGCCAGCTTCAGAAAAATACAATTCCCATTGTGTCTGCAGGCAGCACGAACAGAGGGGTCAAAATGCACCCTACTCACTCATGCCCCAGGAACAGCTGGTCCTTCATCCTAATCGCTGCCTGGGCTGTGGGCCTAGGGATGGGAGCTGAGTACCTGAGACAGGCAGGACTAAAGTTTTGGGGACTAGGAGCTGTGGGGAATAGGAATGAAGATGAGGGTTGTGTGGCTGCAAGCTGGGAGGAGACTGAGAGCATTTTGCAACTTTTGCTTTTTGCAGGGCTCGTGGCATTGGCCTGGCTGCTGCCAGGTCAAAGCTACCTGCAGGTGACAGGAGCCCTGATCAGGGACCTTACTCCAGAGCCCTGCTCCTGTGCTGGAGGATGATACATAACCTGCAACACAGGTAAGGTCAGAACAGCACCCTGCTGGGAACCAGTGCGTGGGGAAAAGGTGTTGGAAGCGGCCCCATGGGCCCCAGACTGTGCCATGCCAGGTTCAGTCCCGGTGAGCAGCTGCCTCAGAGGCAGCTGAGCTGCTGCAAAGCGTGGAGCTGTGGGATCACACACTGAGATTCCCATCGGCAAACCTCGCTATTGAAACATCTCCTCTTTGCCAATATTTGCCAAGCACAGGAGATAAAGTGGTTACAAGTCATCAATGCCAGCATTTCAGTCCTCTAGGACTGGCAGTGGAGGGGCAGCCGGGCAGTCAGGCAGCTCCCAGGGGCGGGCGGTCCTGCCAGCTCAGCCCCCCAAGCCCTCTGCAGCAGTGCAAGGAGAGCCAGGATCCCTCCACGCTGGTGCACAGCACCTGTGGAGCCTGGGATGGATGCTGCTGCCATGGGCACCACTGCCTCTGCCACCCTGCCCTGGGCATCAGCACAGCCCCTGCTCCTGCCAGAACCCCCACCTCTGCACCATGACAGCCATCTCCACCAGGTCAGCATGTGCCTGAAAGTCTCTCTGCAGCACCAATCCCCTGGCTGCAGCGCTGGGCCATCCACTCCATGTCATCCCAGTGACCCCAGTACCACTGCTCTGCCCTGCCTGCACCACACATCCCTTTCTTCCCCTTGCTCCAGGCTGCCTGTGCAGTCTCTGCAGTGGTCCATAAGAGGATGAGGCAGGACACAATGATGAGATACAGCTCCTGGAGGAGAAGCCCAGAGCATTATCAGCACAGGGAGTTAATTAAGGTCATGTCAGGCGATAAGGAAACAGGATGTCAGAGCAGCAGCAGCAGCACAGGGGGGTCAGAGCCTGAAAAACTCCCTCTGAAAAGCAGCTCCACTAAGATGTGATCAGCCAGGTGCTCGGGGACAGAACAGCTGTCATGGCCACACAGGCAGGGCTCCATGTATGGCACTGTACATGCTGTACCATGTCCAGTACAGGATAGAATGGGATGGGGTGAAATGGGATGGAGATGAGGATGGGATGGAGTGGGGTGGGGTGGGGTGGAATGGGATANATACACCATTTCCTGGGCCAGGAGAGCCTGCTGAACAGTCCTGGTTATTTCCTCCTGTCCTCATGAAGAAGCAATGCACCTTGGTGTGACCAGTGTCATGCCAGCAGGGCAGGAATTACTGTGAACCCCTGCCCATAATTAGCACATGTAATTGCAGACACTCTCTAATTAGCAGGACCTCAGAGCTGGGTATGGCAGACTGCTTGACAGCACTTGCATTGCTCCTGCCTCAGACTGTTCACCCTCCTGCTCAGTGATGACTTCACCCCCGAGCCAGGCAGTGCCATGGGGCTGGGAGAGCCAGGCTGACCTGGCATGGCACACCACAGTCACAGCAGGGTGGTGGGAGCAGGCTGTGGACAGGGGGACAGGCATAGGGGACACACTGCCAGTGCAAATCCATCTTTCCTGCACAAATTGCGGCACGACCTGTTGCCCTGCCTTGCTGGGCAAGAGCTGAGCTGATGGGACATAATTAATACTTGCATCAATCTCAGCTGGATTTGCATAGTGCCCTCAGTCCTGTGCTGCTCAGGAAGACAGGCTGCTCCCAGCCTTTCCCAGGGGCAGCAGCACCAGATGCTGGGCTGGCCCTGCCTCCTCTGCAGGAGTCACAGCCCCAGCATGGCCCCTGACTTGCTCCCACATGCACCCCAGCCCTCCTTGCCCCACTGCAGTGGGGACACCTGCAGGCCCCTTCCCTGCCCTGCTCCAGCCACTGGAGCATTGAAGACAGATGGAGATGCTTCTCTCTGCTGTGGTGTCTCCCTCACCCCTTGCGCTGTGAAGAAATTGTGGAGATGGCAGCTTGGGAGTGAAGGACACAGTAAGTTTTGGAGGGCAAAGGGATAAGGCTGAGCTGCAAACACCTCCAGGCAGCTGGGAGGTACAGCAGTGCCCACCTCTGTATGCCCAGATGGAGTTTAAGGTCCATGAGAGAAAGGCAGCATCCACAGACGGTGCCTCTTTCCTGGAACACTCAGTTCCCTCCTGCCCCTGTCCTGCTCCCATGGCCCAGGTGAATTCCCTCATCCCATTAGTAAAGGGGTCTGGGAGGAAGAAGAGCCATGGGAGAAAAGAACCTGGGGTGGTGGCAGGAACACCAGGATGCAGGCAGGGACCACAGCCCTCACCTTGCTGCCCCGTGGGTGCACATGCAGGTGGTAGAGAGATGGGGCAGTACAGGGTGTCATTGAGCCCAGAGATGACAGGCTGGTGACATATCCTCCTGCAGCCCAGCGCAGTGCCTCTCCATGGCTGGTGACACCACTGACAGCTGCTCCCAGCCCCATGACACCGCAGGGACCGCCACACTCCAGGCTCAGCCGGACTATCGACGGATGCAGGGGGAGACGGGGCACATCTCCAGCCCCTGGCCCTGCTCACAAGCTCTCTGTAGCCACTGCCACTGATTTGTTTCACCCCTGCCTGACCAGAGGACCCACAGCATCTGCAGCACCTGCATCACCTGTAGTACCTGCAGCACTTGCTATCTAGCCCACCCTGGACACGGGGGACATGGCCACTGATTGTGACTGTGACCAGAGTGGGGGGGCCGCCACCTGATTGCAGCTGCCCGGATGAGTGCATCCAGCTCAATCAGAGCTGCACAGCCCTCCTGCATGCCGGGCACCGGGAATTAAACTGCTAATGAGCTGCTGGCTGGAGGGCCGGCAGTTAGTGATTAATCAGAGGCTCTACTCTGACAAGGCTGTGCCTCCACTCCCTTCCTGCCCTGCACATCCAAGAGCAGGCGGCCAGCAGTGACCAGTGTGTCCCCCAGCCCCTGCTCCCTGCCTGCCCAGCCATCGTGGGCAGGGGACAGCCTGATTCAGCTCCCCAACACAAAGAGGGGTGGGCTGAGGGGTCCCCAACCCCTGTGCCACTTGGACACAGTGCCCACAAGTCCTTCCAGCCACCGGCTTTCCTGTCCCCCAGCTCCTCCTGCACTCGCCTTCCCCAAGCTGCCATCAGGTAAGAACCTTTTGTTCTGCTGGAAGAAAACCTGTTGAGCCCAGCTGAGCTCAGCTGATGCTCATCACGTGCAGAGTGTGCTCGGGCTTCTGTCTGAGAGCCCAGAGATGGGCCAAGTGATCTGGAGGGCATCTGCAGAGGGGCTTCATGAGGGTGGCAGGGGAGGAGCAGCCATGCAGCCAGTGACATCTCCTGGGGACAGAGCAGGCACATGCAGGAGCCCTGAGTCACAGCGCATCAGGGTGTAGGTCCAGTCCCCCTGACCCAAGCCCAGCAGCACAGTGCCATTTGCCACCCTCACCTCCTGCCTTCTGCTGGCACAATGGTGGCATGGTGGGTGATGGGGCTGGCAGAGCCCTGCCTGTGCCTGGCAGAGCGCACTGGGGCATGGGGGAAGGCTTTGCAATATGAGCAGGGCACAGCCATCCTCAGAACAGTGCAGGGAGCTGCAGGGAAGCTACTTGACCTTGAGCCTGACTGCTCCCTGCTGGGACCCTTCATGGTCACGGCAGAGTCAGGACAGGGCAGGACATGGCAGAGGTGTCAGCACCCTCCTGTCCTCGCACCCTCCCTTGGCTGCATGTCTGGGCAGTGCCTGGGAGAAAAGGCCAGCGACCGGCAAGGAGCAGGTTAGGGATGCATGTTTTCCCCTATTGCACAATTAATCATGAGAAGTTTTTCCTCCTTTCGTGCATGAAACAGAATTTGGCAGGGCGCTCTGACCACAGAGACTGGTTGCATGCTCTCCAGTAAAAACCCAGCCACATCCGGCTGAGAAATAACCTCAGAGCATCCCTGTTTGTGCAGGTGGAGAGAGAGAATGCTGGGCCAGGCAGAAAAATCAGCAGGGTTTGGTTCACAGCCACTCATGTAGTGAGCATCTTCAGCTCCTGGTGTTTGTCCCCCCTCCTCATCCCCCAGCACACACATGGCCATGTTGAGTTGTTGGTGCCTTCATCCTTGCCTGCAGGCCCTGTTATTCCAGTTGTGGACATAAAAATGCCTAGGCAGGGACATCCACCCTGTGGCAGCATCCCCTGTGTGAGCTCTCATCCCACCCTGTCTGCCTCCCCCTGCCCACTCCATCCGCTAGCCTGACTGGAGCCTCAGCCCATCCTTTCCCAGAGGGAAAGCAAGCTGAAGCCTCCCCAAGAGCGTTCCAGTTATTTGTTATTGGAAAAAGGGGGAAATACGTTTTTCGACAATTATTGTTTTTTCCACCTGACTGGCTGCAAACTTGTTAATTTTTTTCTTTAATGTGTGAACAGTGTCGACGGCAGCTGCATGTCAAATGACTCTACGCCCTATCTGCGGGTCCCTGGCTGGCTTTCAGCACTCGCACCGCAAACATTGCCTTCTATAAATAAAGGCCTATATCTCATCAATGGCAGAACAGCAGAGCTTTATATAGTCGTCTTACATAAAACCGTCTCTCTTTATGGGCTTCAAACCATTTGCGTCACTTAGTGCAGCTCCGTAAACCTCCTTCTCCAGACACTCCCTCATGGAGGGAGACCCAGCACGGCTGCCCCACGCCCCAGTGAGGAGCTGGGATCCCCGCTCTGCCTGGGGCTGTCCCCCAGTGCCTTCGCAGGGCCAGGTGGCAGCTGCGTCCTTGTTCCCCTGCCCCACAGCCTTGGCATGTGCCTCCCTCCAGCCCGCCCAGCCTTGGCACCAAGTGCCAGGATGGCAGCCGGCGCTGCCAGGCACTCCAGAGCTTGGGGATGGTTGGCCAAGGGCCAGCATCACTCACCCTGCCCTTATGACCCTATCCCTGACACCTGTCCTGGGGCAGGACAGTCATGGATGCTGGGAGGTGCTGCTCTGTCCTCCATCACTTGGGAATCGGGACCCGAGGGCGCAGGATGACACTGGGGACATGATGCCAGGCTGGGGGGACAGACCAGCTCACAGCAGCTCTAACTCTGACATGCAGAGAGCACAAGTCTGGCCAGTGGCTTTCAACCCCACTGCCCAGTAAGCATCTGTAGTGGAGGATCCTGGGGGCTGCCCCCATGGCCACAGGTCCCAGCCCCAGGCTCCTGCAGTCCCCAGNGGTGACAAGCCTTCATTTTACCTCCATGACATCCCAGCTGCCTACCCCAGGTGGCTGGAGCCAGAAGGAGACAGGGATCTAACAGCATCATGCCACTAACCTGTGGTGCACTGTGACCCATGGCTGTCCCCAGTGCTGTCCATGGGACCTCTGCCACAGCTGGCACTGGCATAAAGGACGGGGCCACAGCAATGCCCTTCAGCAGTGGGGCCACATGGCATCCAACCACGCCGCTGGCACAGGACACCGGCACCCCAGCCAGCCCTGCCCCATGCCCAGCCAACCATGCGGCACCCCATGAACCCCCCTGCCCCATCTGCCACCCTGCACCCTGTCTGCCCCGCTGCTCTGTGCTCCCATCGCCCCATGGTCTCACAGCCCTGTGGCCCCAGGCATCAGCAAGCACCAGCTCCTGGAGCCAATCCCCTCTGCATATCTTGTCCCCATTCCTCTCGCAGCCACCGGAGGTGCCCAGCCCCCTCTGCAGCCAGCAGTGCTGGAGGAGCACTGCCCCACAGTCACCCCACGGGTGCCCTGGCCCCAGGGGGCAGCAGTGTCCCCCTCCCCTCAGCCTGGCACGTGGGCCCAGCCTCATGGCACGTCCCACATCCCTGGGGAGACACACCAGGCGCGGGCGTCCTGGCCGCTGGCTCCCCCCGTATCGGAGACAGGCTTATTAAGTGTGTGATATTAAATTACCCAGATAAGAGCATAAGAGCTTTTAAAGTCAATTCATTAAATATAATTATGAAGAGAGCTTTTTTATGCTCACGGTGATCTGATCTCAATCAGGGAGACGGTGGGAAAGCCGTCGGCTCCTCAGCATCTCTGCTCCCCCGCTGCGTCGCCTCCGCACCCCCCTGCTCCCCCGCCTCGCACCCCTCCTGCAGGGAGCTGGCACCCACGACCATGGCCCTTGATGCCCACCCCACTGCCCTGGCACTCTCTCTGCAGTGTTGCTGCTGGTGTCGGTACCACCCCATTGGATGGAGGTGGCACGGGGGTCCGCTCAGCCAAGGGGTGGGGAAGGGGAGGCAATGGGTGTGAGATGGTTGGGGCAGTGGAATTGGGGTGGAGGGCAGCAGGGTATGGAGATGCTCAAGCACAAGAGGCAGGGGTCTGGGAGCTCAGTATAGGTTCTTCCCAGCCATAGATCCCCTTGTCCCCATGATCCAGCCCCCTTGCTGTCCCCTGCAGACCAGCCTCCTCAGAGACCTAATGATGCATCCCCACTCCCCAGGCAGGAGGGGTGCATGCTTGCCTTCCATCCCACATTCATTAATGGCACTTTGTAACCAATTAATACCTGCCAACCAGGTGGCACCTGCCCTGACCTATGGCTGGACCCCTCATGTGCAGTCTAGGTGGCTACATGCCAGGCCTTTGCACCAGGCACCCCTCTTGCTCCATGCACCCCCAGCCACAGCCTGGGGTGCAGCTGCACATGAGGCTGTGCCCAGATTTATTGGGGGAATCCATGAGGAAGCAGTGGTCCCAAAGACACCTCATAACCCCCACACCAATAACGTCTCCACAGCCATTTGAGAGATTGCCAAGACACCTGCTTGTCCCCTTGTCACCCTGCCTCACTGTCATGCAGGACTTTGCAGTGACATCCCTAGGTGCAGCCAACCCCTTGTTCTCCCACAACAGTGTCCCAAAATCCCACTATCCCCAAATCCACACATTTGCTGCCAGAGCCCGAGCACCTGGGACAAGGAGTAGCAGCATGGCTGGCAGGGAACAAGGTGGGCTCCAGACTGGGGTCCCTGCAGAAGGCTTCGGTGGGGGCTGGTGGGAGCAGCTACCCGCTGCTGGGAGCTGCTGGACTGACATTTATTTTTAGACGTGAATTGTATAAATTAGCATTTCTCAGCGGATTAAGCAGCAGGAATTGTGTAAAATTAAATGGCAACGAATTGCATTAAAGTCCCCTGTTTTCTGGCACAAACAGCGCCTCGAGCCGTGCCCAGGCGGCTCATGTGTAACAGCGCCGGAGATGGCGCTGCCGCTGCCCTGGACAGGAGCGTGGCCAACCTGCGACGTGCGTGCACTACCCGGGACATAGGCCTGGAAATGCACGAGCACAGCGGCCAGACTGAGAGGACAGAGGGTTCCAGATGGGCTGTGAGCCCCTGGGTAGCTGGCTCAGGTGCTGGGCTGGGACTGCAGGATGTGGATGCAGTGAGTGGAGCGCTGTGACCCAGATGGGCACAGATGGGCTCAGCTGAGCAGCTCACAGGCATGGGATCAGTGAGGGATGCTCCAGCCTCTCCTGGGCACTGACACCACCAGCCCCAGCCCAGCCAGTCCCTGCCAGGCATGGCAGGACACCCATCATGGTCACAGTCATGTCACCCTCCAAAGGAGATGATGCTGTGCTGGGACCCATATGGCACTGCCTGGCCCAAGAGTCACTCTGTGCCCCAGCCAGGGCAGGTTCTGCAGTAGCTGGAGCCCACTGAGCAGCTGCAGAGGGCCCGGCCCTGGACAGGAGTACAGGGAAAATGGAGTGGTTGAATGCCAGGGGCTAAGCAGGCACCAGGCAGAGCAGGGCAGGTAAAAAACAATCAGTCCATCTCTTTTACCCAGTAAAAATAGGCTGAAAATGTGACATTTATTAAGTACGATTCTGGTGGAAAGGTCAGAGAGTTCCCATGTCAGGAACAGTGGGAGAGCCTTGCTGGGAGGAGGCAACAGCCTGCTGCCCCCGCCCACCCCCTGAACCAGGATCTCTTGAGTGCATGTGGAATGCAGCTGAGGATGTTGCCCATCTCAGCACAGGGCTTCCCCCTCTGAGGTCTGCATGGGCTGCTGGGGAGATCCCTCACACAGCCCAAATCCCGGGCAGGCCGGAGGCCTAGCATGGAGAGCCGGGGCCGGTGCCAGCTCCGAGAGGCACTGCCAGCTCTCAGCAACCTCCCTGCTCCCCCCCAGCTTCCAGCCCCGGCACAACTGGCTTCGGCAGCCACACATCACAAACAAAAGGCTTTTGACAACGAATGAGGTTTTGAGAAAAGCACTGGGCTCCTTCCCGGCTCCTGCTGCAGCCACTGCCGGCGAACAGGCGGGATGCTGCTGCCAGCTGAGGGGGGCCCCTCCATGCACTTCTTCCCACAGCCCCCAAACTCCTGCACACCCCATCTGTCTGTACCCCCATCTCCAGAGCACTCTCGGGATGTCGGGAAGGCTCCCTCTTGCCTCAGTGCTGCCTGACATGGCCAGAACTGGCCTCGGGTTGTGGCTGTACTGGGGTGCCAGGCAGGGAGGTTAGGGTGAGTGCAAGCCACCCGTGGCAGCTCAGCCCCAGCCCCGTGGGGACATTTCCCAACCTCCTGCTGAATGGCCTGTAAAGAGCACCACGGATTTCCTGCACCGGCACCCTCGGCTCTGCAGCTGCACCGGCCCAGCCAGGAGTGCTCCGTGCCCGGCACCCCCACCGAGGCATCCATCGAACAGTGTGCCAGCGGGCACTGGGCAGTGCCCCCGAGCACTGCAGAGGCTGGGGGGCTGTGGAGCACCCACCCAGCTCAGCGGGGTCAGAAGAGGCTCCAGCACAGCCCTCTAGCAGCCGGCACAGGGGGCACATTTGTCAGCGGGGCTGCAGGGAGCCTCGCTGCGGCTCAGGGTTGTCCCTGCCGCTGGGGAGATTTACAGCCCAGCCGGGCTTTATTACATGGAAGATGCTTACGCTGGGGATTTTTTTTTCCCGATAGTTTCTTAATTTGCTGTCCCATAAAGAATGTGGATTTGTGACGTTGAATAGGGGAAGATCATTTACCACTCACGGCTCTTACTTAAAGGATCCGCACGAGCTATTTATTGTATGAGCACGGGCTGCAAGCAGCAGCATGAGGGGACATGCTCCAGCCCTGGCGCTGTTCCTGCTCCTGCTCCTGGACAGGGAGTCGGCGACAGCCCCACAGCTTGGCCACTCTCATGCTGAAAAACTTCCAGCCTCTGGACAAAGTCCACCTCATGCCCAGAGGGAAGGAAAGACTCCAGCACTCCTGCAAGCATGGCTGCAGGGAAAGCTCCTTCCCTTCTCCAGTATTGCTGGGGGACAGCCTCTGTTACAGAGGCTGCTCACTGTGGGCTGGGTGCCCTGGGACTCCAAGCCATTTGCCCTACTGGCATGTGCTGCAGTCTGGGAGCCCTCCATCACTGCTAGGACATGCTGTGACTCACACACTCGCCCACAGCAGAGCAGGTACAAAAGCTTTCTGAACATGAAGGCTCACATGGGGACCCAGAAACGGGACCAACAAAGCTTAGAGCTCCCCACCACATGAGCAGCCTGTGTCCCCCTTCTCTGGGGCCACAGCTACAAGGCACAGGAGTGCCCACCCCACACAGCACAGCTGGGACTCAACCCGCCTGCCAAGAAGCCTGTGTTGTGTTTTAGTCATTCCCAGGAGACACAAGGGACCGATTTGGCTTAGGGAACGGGAGTAGAAGGCTCCAGCTGCAAATGGTGTGATGCCTTGACAGGTCCCACTGCTGCCTGGCAAGGCTTTGGGACATGTTATGTGGCAGAGAGGTGTATCACATCTTCACCCATCCCTCCCCACACCCATCTCTGCAGCCTCTCCTGCCCCAGGTTCACCCCTTTGCTTCAGGCAAGTGCAAGGTGACAGGTACACCCCTTTCTGCTGACAGCCCCTGATGCTTCAGAGACCAGAAATGTTGAGCTGTGGACAGGGTGAGTAGAGGCTTTAGGAGCCCTATACTCCCCTTCTTGGGCCATAAGCCCATGGGTCAGCTGGCACTAGCTGTTCTCACACCTGAAACCTGCTCCAGGGCAGGGTGCCGGCACACCAGAGCCTGGCTGCCTGGGCATCCCCAGGGCATACTCGTAAGCAGATGAGGCAGGCAGGCCAGCTGGTCCTGCACGGCCACATACTGAGAAACTGGGTCCCAGTGACTGTCCTGGTGGTCACCCTTCACTGCCACACAGCACAGTGCATGCCACACACTCTGTCCGTGCTGTGGGAAGCCTGTACCGCCCCATCCACCTGAGCTCTGCCCTGCCAACATCACAGTGCGGCTCAGCACACACCAAATCCCATTGCTACGCTGTGCCACTGCCCAGCACAAGGCTGGGCTCGCTGCCTCCCCCACAAACCAAAGCTGTGCAGGATCCTCCAGGAGGATCCCAGGGCTGGAGTCAGGAGTCAGCATGGCCAAGCCACGTGCAGGACTGTCCAGCACCAGAGCTTCCTGCTCCAAACCCTGCTGAACCACACTGCTCCCTGGCAAACTCAAGCAGCTGGCATAGAGCAGGCACAGAGCCCAGCAAATCCCCAGGAGGAGTGGGGCTGCCCGCCCGCTGTCCCCTGCTCCTTCCCACTCCACTGCAGNTGAACAGGCATTGTACCGATAGGCACGAAGTGAAACGGAACATGCTGCATCAGCCATTTCCAGCCCCACGGAGCCTCCTCTCTTCCCCAGTATCCTGCACAGTCCATGGCATCACACCCCACTCCCCGGCACGGCGCGGAGTCCGGCTGG
Organism: Ploceus nigricollis; assembly: GCA_013399945.1. NCBI lineage: Eukaryota > Metazoa > Chordata > Aves > Passeriformes > Ploceidae > Ploceus > Ploceus nigricollis. The sequence continues at coordinate 276,078 of VXBC01011831.1, forward strand.
CAGCACAGCTCCTGAGAACGCCGGAGCCAGCTGAGCAGTAGCCCCTGGCAGCCGTAGGAGAGAGGCGGCTCATTTCCAGAGTCATTAAGGTCTGAAAAGGGTCCCATCAGGTATTCCGCCCGTTCAGCACATTTATTTTCCCAAACCACAGCGGGGATTTATGATTCCAGGCTCAATATTGGTGAAAGCTGCACACTGGCGGCGGTCGGCCAGGGGCTCTCTGCCTGGGCAGACTGGGCGCTGCTTGGAAGAGGCCCTGCTGCCAGTCCCGGGCAGTGAGTGGGCAGCCCCGGGCAGCCCCCCCGCTCGCCCGGCTGTAGCCGTGCCTCCAGAGCGGAGCGGCTCGGCATTTGTGCTCGGCATGTGCACACGTGCGTGTGCAATGCCTGCAGTCTCCACATTTACACACATCCCAGTGCTAATCCCGCAAATGCAGGAAGGTTCCCCTGTGTGCAAAGGGGTCTCTGCCCGCCCCCCCGTTCCAGCCCCTCTCGCTGAGTAAAGCACCCTGTGTCAGGGCACTTCGATCCGGGGGAAGAGCAGGCTGGAGCAGGACTCTGTGCCATAGCTTTCCCCCTGGCCGCTGCACACCCACCCTGGGGACCGCTGAGCCCTGCTGCTCACCCACCGCGGCTCCTGAGCGTGAGCCCCTCAGTCACAGACCTGCCGGCAGCCCAGTCCTGTGGCGCAGAGCCCTGCTGAGAGCTCCCACGGAGGATCCTCTCCCTCTCTCCATGTGAAACTTGGAGGGAAACTCAAACAGAGAGAGATGCAAACTTCAGCAGCCGGAGCGAGCCAGGGAGCCCTGCTCCGGTGCGACGCGGACGGGTGGATGCCCCCCGTGCCGGTAGGGGCCCTTAGGGAAGCTGAGCCAGGTGTGCACTCACCACAGTGAAATCACGGGATGAGCAGTTCTCGCCGCTGAAGTTGCAGCTCTTGAGCATGTCGTCGAGTTGGTGGCCGGTGCGGTTGACAATGTCAGCCATGTCGGGGTCAGGGTAGAGCAAGTCCGTGGCCTTGTGACCATCCCGGTCCTTGGGGGGCAGCCCGGTCATGTTAGCCAAGTGAAAGATGTCGGCGTCGGTGAGTGCCGAGTGGCGGTAGCGGTTGATGTTGCAGATGGTGATGGCCGGGAACACCATCTCACGGATGGCCTCCTCGTCCAGGGCCATGACGTGGGGGTGCTCCAGGTAGAGCAGGGCTGACTTGGCCGCCTGGTAGAGGAAGAAGGCGAGGGAGACCAGGAAGGCAAATGCCCAGAGGGTCTGGCGCACGCCCAGCCGTCCCGACCGGCAGATGTGTCCCAAGCCGTGCAGCGTGCTGGTGCTGGCAAAGGTGGCCAGATCCCGGGAGCGGGGCCGGGCAGGCTCCTCGATCAGGCTCTCCTTGTCCCCTTCTTCTTTCTCCTTCTGCTTCTCATCCTCTTCAGCAAATTTGATTTTACACACGATCTCAATCGGCATCTGCCCCGTGCAGCTGGTGCGCCCAGCCAGCGAGCTGCCCCCTGGCACAGGCACCGGCCGAGAGCCCGGCCAGGCGCTGGGAGGGGGTTCGGGTCCCCCCCAAGCCCCAGCACGGCACCGGGAGGGCCGAGCCGTCTCGGGAGGGAAGCGCAGCCCCTCTCAGCAGCTCCGAGCCGCCGCTTCCCTCTTGTCTCACTAGTCGATCGTCTCCTTGTGCCTTCGCTTATCAGCACAAATACAGCTGTCAAAAACCCCTCTCTCTCCTCTCCCTCGCTCTGTCTCTCTGCCTCTCTCCTTCGCTCCTCTCTGGTTAAGACCCCAGCAGATACAGGCAGCATTTAGGCATCATGTGCTAATAAAATCCAGGGAATACTTAATAATTCAAGACATGTCAACATTATTTCATCGTCAAATAAAGAGCAAGCGTCAGAGAAAAGAGGCAGTGTGAAGGGCCCGGCGCCTCCGGGGCAGGGAGCCACGCTGCGCCCGCTCCCCAGCTCCGGCCCCGAAGTGCTGCCGGAGCCACTTGTTTGAATGGCTCGGGAGCTGCCGGAGCCGAGTNCAGTATCGCCTCCCGCGCCCCGTGTCCGCCGCCCCCCCTCTCCAACCCGGCATGGGCTCCTCCGGCTTAATTTCTGCCCCCCTTCCCTCCCTCCCTCCCTCGCTGCTCCTCATTGTTCCACGGCAGCGCACAAGAAGTGGGGGGCATCACAGGCAGTGACCAACTCTGCTAGAAAGGCTAAGCCAGGGCAGCCCTCACCCTGTCCTGCCCTGCCGAGCCCTTGTTCCTCCCGGGGTCTGCTCCCTCCAGGGCACGCTATCGTCGACCCTCGCACAGCCCCAAGCAGCACCCAGCCCCCGTGGCAGCATTGCCCTGCAGGCAGCATGACAAGCAGGGTGTCCTCCTGCCCCGTCCTGCCCGCGGCAGTGGGGCTCTGCTAGCGTGGCTCAGTCATGAGGTGATGGGTTCAACCTTGAGGCACCAACCACATGGCACCTGGGTCTGTCTCTTCACAGTGCACAACACCTCTGCCAGCAAGTTTTGATCTCTCCCAGTTTCCTGCCTTGGTTTCACTAGCTGCTGATGGAGGGTTTGCTGAACCAACCCACTCACTCACAAGTCAAGCAGCCCTCTGTGACACTGCCTTGTGGCGCAGTGGTGGAGGAAACACCAGCTCCCTGTCCCCAGAACAAGCCCAGCCTGGGTACCCCCCCCCAGCAGACATGGCTCTGCTGAGAAGGTGCGTGCCTGGCAGGGAATCCAGGGTCTCCGGAGGACAAGTGATGAGACAGCCGCCCATGAGCGCGACAAGAGGCTCGCCTCTCCTCGGGGACTGCGCCGCAGGTCAGCGTGACCTTCACTGTGCTGCCAATGCCAACGGCAAAGCTTTCCCCAGTCGTCCGGCAAGCGCACATGCATCTTCAATCTTCCCATCGATCTGTGCATGGCACACATGTTCCTGCCTCTGTGTGGGTCAATACAGCATGATAGGCTGCCTCCGGCAAGGAGCACGCACAGCCCCAGCCGCCTGTTCTCCCTGCCCAAGGGATGCAGCATGCACGTGCCAGCCCTGCACCTCCAGCTCCAAAGGACATGGTAGGACTAGGCTGGGCAGGTGACCCAAGCGCTGCTGCCACCACAGGTGCCCCAGCCACATAGCCACCCGACCCCAGTTGCTTTCACAGGGACCCTTGGCCCTCTGGGGGATGCTTGGCCCAGCAAGGACCATGGGCAGAAAGGGCCTGATCCTGTGGCAAGGAGTTTCCATGGAGCCAGGCAATGGCCAGCCCTGCATCTTTGGTCTGCAGAGCTGGATGTGTAGTCCCTGCCTGCACGTCTCAGGTGCTGTGGTGGCACGGGACATGAGGGCATGGAGGGTCTGCCAGGAAGGTCACCCCATAAGTGCAGACCCTGAGGTACAGGGCAAACTGAGCTGTGTGAGTGTGGGACCAGGTAGAGGCCAGTGTCCTGGACAGTCATGGCATGGGAGCAGGACTGTCCCTTGGCTTCCCACAGTACTCTGTGGGATCTGTATGATCCCCCATACCAAGGGGATCACATACCCCTGCTTTCTCTGGGTATCTCCAGCTCCATTATCAACTGCCACCTGGACTGGGGGCATGTTTCAGCACCATCCCCAGAGCATGATCCCCTCCTGTGTGGCCAAAGAGGTAAGCCCTCTCCCGTCTCCTTTCCTGGCTCTCCTCTCCTGTTGTACTCTGCTCCTGCCTGTCCACCCAGCAAGGGCAAATGGGTGTTGGGGACTCATCCCCTTGCAGGATTACCCAAGGCTAGAGTACAGCCAGGATGGGTTGGGATCAAGCTGTGCCCAAGTGAGTGGCACCCACAGCACAAGCCCCATCCCCAGATGTAGCTGCAGGCCTTTTACAAGCCATGGAGAGGGGAGGACTATGGCTTCACAGCCAGGGAGCTCTGGAAGAGAGAGCATGCTGGGAGAGACAGTGGGATGGAGGTGCAGGGAGCGGGGAAGCAGCATGGCTTGGGAAGCTGGGCAGTAGGGCTGAGGGACTGCTTTCTACTCAGACCAAACAAGGCAAAGAACAAAGCATGAGCTAGGAATGGCTGGTGCTGCCCTTTGCTGACATGTCTGCAGGTCCCCAAGGTTCCACACCAGAGCCTGTCACCTGTGGCTGGGTGCCTGCACATGGGGGCATGAGGCCACACGGGGGGACTCTGTGGTGTTTAGTGGGGCTCATCTGCCCCTTCACCTGGCCACATGCAGCTACAGAGTCTGTTTGCCCCCTGATGGTCCCTCATCCAGTCCTTGGGTATGATGCTAACAGTCAGGAGAAGCACAATGCCCTGGGCTCCTGTGCTGACTTCGCTAGCCACTGTGCAAGCGAGCCAACAGGGTGGGAGAGCCAGCCAAGAGCTTGCCAGCAGATTGGGAGAGTGGAGTCTCTCCTGCTTACCCCTGTGCCCCCCAGCAGGGGAATGCTGATCATCAGGGACTTGGCACAGGGCCCATGTACTACACTCAGATGATGGGGGGAGGCTGCGGGTGCCAGGGAAGACAGGACTGGAATTCGAAATGATGTTGACAAATCGGAGAAATGGCCTGAAAACAATCAGATACAATTCAAAAGGACAAGAGCTGGGCTGGGGTGGGAAGCAAATCTGCCCAGAAAGCAGAGGGTGAGCAGCTGGAGGGCAGGGCTGCCAGGTGGGCAGGAGGGCAGGACAGAGTGGCTCAGCAGTGAACAGCAACATCAGCTTGTCTGAGTTTAACACCAGACCCCAGGACAATCCCAGGTGGGTAAACAAGGCATGCAGAGGGATGGAACCTTCAGGCAGGACATGTTCTGCAGATGCAGTTATCTGTGTGAGCAGGAGCTGTTTCCAGATGCCCAGCAGCCAGGCAGATGCTTGGAAAAGCAGCTGGGAGTTAGAAAATAGGAGAAACTTCATTCATTAGGGATATGGGATCTATCAGTTTAATATGGGCTCTCTGGCAGCCCTGCAACTGCACTGAACTCAGTGAAAAGGACAATGTTGCTCAGGGCTGCATGAGAAGGAGAATCATTGTGAGGCATCTGAAGCGTTTGCCGGCGGCAAGGCCTTACTGGGAGCCCTGTGTCATGTCTGGGACACACATCAAGAAAAATCCAAACTAATTGTAAAGAGTTTAGAGGATGGCAGTAACAGAGAGCAGTGATGGAGACTGGCTGGAGACACTGGAGGTTTGGGTGAGAGCAGAGGAGGTTAAGAGGCTGCATCCATGGACAAAATAACAGCACAGAAGGAGGGGAATTTCTACAACATCAGGGCTCTGACACACCCACAGAACACAGCAGGAGATAGGTGAAGCCTACACATGGGAGAAGCTGGCCCCACAGTCTGGAGGGATGCTTGGTGGACCTAACCCTGCTGTGGTACCCTCCAGCACCCTCATGGTGATTCATCACCCCCAAGACACAGGCTCTGGCTGTTTCTATTCTTAGCCCAGTCCAGATGAGGGTTTGGATTTCTCTTTCTTGTCACCCAGCCAATGGATTGACTCTTCCATTCCACCAAGACCCAAACTCCCACTGCACTCCAGCACTGGTGCTGTGCCACTGCAGTGAGCTCACCCTCCCAGCCAGCCTGGGGGGCTGCAGCTCCTCAGGAGGGATGCAGGGGATCAGCTCAGGGGACCAAGAGTGACATGGCAGGGGCAGCCCTGGAGGGTGGGGGACATGGGTGACAGGACAGTTACAGACCTGGGTGGTCAGCAGGCAGCTGTCCAATGGGACACCCCCATCAGGGAGCTCCCACCTGATACTCTGCTGGCCAAACTGGCCAGGATATGGATCCAGCTTGCTGAGTGCTTCTACTGCCAGCCCAAGCTCATGAGCTGGCTGCTACGTCTTCCTCGCCAGCTTCTCTCACTCCAGAGTTGGCGCTGGCCACGGCCCCACACCCAGAGGGAAGTGGATCTGGGGCAATCATTACTTTTGATCTAATTGAAGGGAACGTGACTGCGGAGCCCAGCTGGCCGCAGCACTCAGCTCTGCCTCATGCAAGTTGCATCCTCTGAGACCCTTGCAAACACGTTGGCTTAACAAGAACAGCCTCCTTCCATGGCCTCCCCGGCACGCTGCCGGCGCCTGCCCAGCAGGTCAGGCTCTGCAGCAAGGACGGCAAGTGCCTCGGCTGTGGGGAGATGTGGGATGACAAGATGTCCACTCCAATTACAGGAGAGCAGGGCTGGCGACAGTGTGATGAGCATGCCAGGCATCAGTGCCTGCTGTGGAGCTGGCTCTGGGGGGGCCACAGGAGCAATAATGCTGCCTGCACCCCACTTGCTGAAACTCTGCACCATCCTCCTGCACCCACTGGGAGTGGTGGGGCTGGGAATGGTGGCAGGGAGCTGTATGCACCAGGGTAGGAGCAGAGCCATTGATTTGAGCACTGTTACCAGCTGCATCGTGCTGGGATGGGGAAGATGGCAGCTCCAGTGCTGCAGACCAGCCTCGCTGGCGGTCCTGGTCCCCAGTTTGGCCCACTGTGACAGACGAAGGGTCCGCCAGGGTCAGCAGACTCATGGGAGATGCGGCATCCCATTAACGCACTGACCCTATTTATGTAAACTACCCCCATTAAACACAATACCTTATTAAATACTTTACCCCAATTAAGTGCAATACCTTAATTAATGCAACACCCCAATTAAAGACAACACTCCCATTCAATTTATTCCTTCATTAAGCACAAAACCTCAATTACAAAGTCTCTTTTGTAAGCTGTGTGCATGAGCTCGCACAAGGTGCCCTGGACACCTTTTGCTACTGCTAAGAAAACAACACTGAGTTTATGTGGATTTTGAGGTCCTGCCTCCAGGAATTTAAGGAGTGGGTTTCAGTAGGATCTGGGTGTAGAAGTATCTGATGGCTGAGAGGACAATGCCTGCATCAGAGCTGGGTTAGATCCCATGGACACTCAATGGGATGATGGGTCCAATCCCTGCCTGATCATGGGAGAAAAGGGTTTGTGTTGAACTCAGGCTGATTTCATGGTATTTAACCCTGGTGAGCAGTGAGATCTCACTTGTCACCCTCCTGAATTCCTCTTCCCAGAAATACTCACCCAGCCAGCTCTTGCCCCTGTGCCCAGGAAGAGGCAGCAGGCAGTGGACACTGTGGAGTTCCCACCCATGTGCAGCAGCCCCTGCTTCTGGTCTCCACCTGAGACACCCCACATGCCATGGATCTGCACTGCCCTGGCTCTGCCAGGCTGAAAGCCAGCACCCCCTGTCCATGTTTTTCTTTGACCCTGTCAGTACAAACCATCCCCAAACTGAGCCAGCCACTTGATCGCACTGCACAAATATTCTCACAGAGAGAAAACAAATCTAAAAGCCTCCCAAATCCATGCAGAGGAGCAAAACAGAGTGTTCTCCCCAGCAGGATGCCCAGATGTCAGCACAGAGGGTGTTCAGCTTCCCCAGGAGGATGCTGAACCCAGCACCCATCTCCTGACTCCGGATCTGGCAATGCTCGCTGGCCCGTGACCAGCAGCAGGTCAGGCTCGGCTGACGTTGCCCTCCAATCCTGCGTGGGAGGAGTGGAGGAAATGGCCTCACCATCCTCAGAGCATCCCCCACGGCTGGAAAGGCTGTGGCAGACGTGACCAGGGAGCGGCTGCATGGCAGCAGGAGCCCTGGCTCTGCATGGGCAATGGGGTGTGCACAGTCCCTCCTGCCCTCAGCACTCTTAGGAAGGGGAAGACACCCTGGGAGCCATCGCTGCAGTGTGCAGAGACAGTCATTTGGTTTTATAGCCTTTTATTGCTGTAGCTGGCTGGTCCTCCCTTCTCCCTGCCATCTTGAGGAGGGCAGCAGGGCAGGCTGGCACATGGCCACACTGTGCTGAGCAGCTTGGCAGTGGTGCACCCTCCTGGGGTGCCACTGGGCTTGCACTGCTAGCAAAAACACCAGCATGGCAGGGAAACAGGCTCAGCAACTTACTGGGACATTCCCCAGCACTATTTCCCTCACAGCCCCTCTGTCCACAGCCTGAGACCCCCCACCTCCACCACTTGTCACCTGTCTGGTGGTTTATAAAATTTTAAAGTTAATAGTGTAATAAACTCCAATAATTATATTGCAGCTGCACTGGGGCATCCTGGGATGAATACATTACGGGAGCTGCAGCAGTTGGGCAGAGAGGGCAGCACTGAGGACAGCACTGAGTGCAGCCGGAGATGGACAAGCTTCACCTAGGTCCTGCTGTGAGCGGGGCAACCCCTTGCTTAACTCCCTCCCAAGTGACAGCTGAGCAAAGGCGACTGGAGGGTGGGCACAGTGGAAGGGTGATGAACACTACAGGGCTGAAGGCCAGCCCAGCAGTGTCAGGAAGCCCAGCACCAGGTTCTTCAGACACCTCTGGAGAAGGGCAGCCTGCAAGTAGCCCCATTGCAGGGCACAGGAAATGCTGGCACTCCAGGAGCACTCACACCGGGCAGCAGGGCTGGTACCCATGCACCCCACTCCTCCATCCCATCTCTGGCCCTGAGGGATGAGAGAAGCTGGATGGGAGGGTGCCCAGCCAGCACAGCATGCAGATCTGCCCTGAGAGACATCATTCAGCTGCTCCCTCACACTTGGCTGTGCCCACAGGCCCCATGCTGCCCCAACCCCTGCAGTCATTGGTACGCAGTGCTGGGTCAAGCACCCTGTAGCTCCTCCTGGCCCTGGACTGCTCCTCCTGTCCCATCTGCTGTACTTCGCCAAGGCAGCTCCTGCTTCCCATTTGGCTTTCCTAAAAACAACAGAGTCATAAACTGCCAGCAGAGCTGCCTCAGCACAGCAATAGGGCTGAGGTTTTAAATGCACCCAAGTCAGGAGGCTGGGAGTTATGGTTCCCCAGACAGCCATAGCTCAGCTGCATGGTACCCATGATGGTCCTGCGTGTGCACAGCCGTGCGCCACGGGCAAGGGGCAGAGTTAGTGTTACCATGGGAACCATCGCTCCCCATTTTCCAACATTTGTGTGACTAAAACCTCAACCTTAATGCCGTAGCTCCACTGATGGCATACATGGTGGGGGCACCATGCCTGCCCTCTCCAGGCTGCTGGGCAAAGGGGCCGGGAGCCCAGGACTGCCCCTGCCCCCTGATGGCTGATGGAGATGTGGTAGACTGGGTCTGCAAGGTGAGTGGGAAATTGGAGACAGTCACTGGGAAGGGGACCCTGGACTGGGTACAGCACAGGCACAGCACACGTGTGGCCACCGAGCACACTGCATGGGCCCCTACATTGGTTAGGAGCGCTGATGGCAAGGCAAGTGCCCACCTGGCTGTAAAGCACATGGCAAACACAGCACACGCACTGTGCCACGGATTGAGGAACTGGTGCCTTCATCACCCTGTGTGCTCCAAACCTCAGGCATGCTGCTGGCACCAAATGCATGTTGCAAACTCCAAACATCTCATTGGTCTTCATCTGAAGCATTCTGCAAATAGGGAAAACATCCGACTGCGGAGCATCCTGGAAACGTCGACCTCAAAGGTGAGCTTGGCCGTTGCAAACATGTCACCAACAGGCACCAAGCACCATCTCCCTGCAAACTGGCAGCTGGTGCTGACCACGGAGGGCACTGCTGGTGCCACATGTGCCACAGACACTGAAAACTGCGCTGTGAGCATGGGATGCATGATGGACTGTGAGTTCTGAGTGCACTGGAGTGAGCCTCAACAGGGACCTCACAGGCTGGTGGCACGGCTAATGCAAGAGCTGGTGCTAGCAGTGCACACAGACTATGCAGCTGCTCCAAAGCGGGCCAGTATCCAGCACCAAGCGCAGGCTGGACAGCAGGAACACCGCTAACACTGTGCAGCAAGCTCTGTAAATGGCAAAGGCATCAGGAACCTTGTGCTGACCACATCATGGGCTGCACTTACAGAGCACGCTGCGAGTGAGCAGTACACTGGGCACTGGGGCGGGATGCAGGGCAATCACACCTGCGGGAGCGAGCGGGAGCATGCGGGCAGCGGGAGTATGCTGCGGGCACCAAGGCTGAGCCCACTGCGGGCACCAAGGCTGAGCCCGCTGCAAGCACTGCACATGCACTGGCGCTGGGCACCAACCACAGCGCCAGCAGTCTGCTGTGAACACTCATCACACCACAGGAATCAAAACACTGAGCACAGCGCGGAGAGCCGGCTGGTGCGAGCACGGGCTATGCCGCAAATGCCAAGTCGAACAGACGCAGGGCACACCTTGAACGGAGAGATTGCTGAGCGCTTGGCAAACACAAAACCACAGCTGACACCAGATACCGAAGGTGCTGCAAACATCAGCAGCGGCGGGGTGCACACTCTGAGCACACTGTGTATGCCGAGTGCTGCTGACACTGAGTGTAAGGGCTGTGTAAATAACAATGATGCCACAGGTATTAAGTGCTGAGCACTCTGCAATTATCAAGCAAACTGTGGGCATCAAGCGCTGCACACACCATGACTGCAAACACACTGCAGGCACCAATTTGACAAATACACTCCTGATAACAAGCATGTGGCTGGTGCTGAGGGCACTGAAAAGAGTGTGCGAATGTGGGTACAGAGTGCCACGGGCTATTGCAAACACCAAATCTGGCGCAGGCACTGGGAATGCTGCACACATCAGCTCAGGCATTGTGTGCGTTGCAAATACCCAATATAGCATGGGCCCTGAATGCCAACCAAATCCTTCACTGGTTCCTAGCTATGTGCTGTGCTATAAGAAATGTGCCAAGTCACCACCCTCTAAATGCATTGCAAACACCAAGTGGATGCAGACACCACACGGTCTCATGCTGACCATCGAGAACTGGTCATGCTGCAGCCAGCCCTCTTCCTGTGCCAGCCTCAAAGCCCACTGAAAGGAGCAGCTTCTCCAGGTGCTGCGAACACCAGAGTTGGTGGCACCTAGTGCTGACACACCACATGTCACAAACCCACCCCAGGCGAGCACCAGCAACTACGGTGAAGGCAGCTCAGCCCGGAGGCTGCCAGCCCCGTCGTTCTCCCACACCAGGGTGCGTGGGGTCCTGCCTGTCTCTTGGGGAGTGACAGCCATGCAGTAGTGCCAACAGTGCGGCATGTGCCGGTGTGCTCAGGGCCTGTTATTTCATTTTCACTTGTCCCATCCCATTAGCACAGCTGTCTGCCACCAGAGAAGGGAAAATTGATGCTAAACGGGATATCAATTTATCATGGAGTGTGTCACCCGCCGCACGGCTCTGCCAGCCGAGCAGCAGAGACGCGCTGCACCAGCCAAGCAGCACCTGTAATTAACAGCTCGTCAGCCTCCCCCGCGTGCTGCAGCCCGGGCACCAGCTGGCGGGCGTGGTACGGGGAATCCCAGCTGCGGTGCCACCCTTCACCCCTGGCCGGGACCCCAGCATCACTCCTCAGGGCCATGTGTGCCCACCTCCCAGCCAGCGACAGAGGCAGTTAGCAGGTTGCATGTGGGTGTACCGGGGATGCCAGCCTGAGGAATGGCTTGGAGAGCCGGCTTAGAGAGAGAGGTTTGCCCCCTGCCCCAGCCCTGCCTCAGCCGTTTTCACCCCTGCCCTGATCCCTCACAAGTGAGGTGTCCCAGCACGAAGCAGAGCTGTAACTCATGTGGTGACGGGTGCCCAGTGAGTAACGAGCCGGGAGCCCGGCTCCCGGGCATGAGTTACAGCCGCTGCCTGTGCTCAGTGAGACATCAATCCCATCGGGTGGCGGGGACAGAAATGTGGAGTTCAGCGTGCCGGGAAGGGGCAGCGGGATGGGCCATCAATCCTGGGCAGGAGGGTGTGATGCCAGCACAGGCAAGGCTGGAGGGCACCCACTGAAACAGCCCCTGCCCACATCCCCATGTTTACCCCTGGTGCCCCTGGGTGCCTCCAGCCCCAGGAGAATGCAGGCTGTTGTGTCCAGTCCACACTGCCCAGCTGAGGGGCCATAGCAGGAGGGATGGGCCAGATGTGGCTTCCCCCAGCCCTGGGGATGCCAGTGGCCATACTGTGGGAACAGAAGGGAGGGAAGGCCCCACTGGGACAGCCTAGTACAGAGCCAGGAATGAGGTCCCAACCTGGTGCCAGAAAAATCTCTAGGTGTTTTTGTATGAGCAAAAACATCTCCATCCCTGCTACTCCGGGCTGCTCAGCTGTGCTCCCACCTGCCCTCAATGCCTCTGCCATACAGGGGTGCTGCAATCACACAGCCCCTTCCCCACTGGAGATGGCAGGAGCAGGACCGAATCCCTCCCAGCCTCAGCCGGGCACTACCACCCCTGCCCTGCACCCCCCGTGCCCGAGTGATGGAGCAGTGGCCATGGCAGTGGCCGTGGCATGGCGGGAGGCAGCGGGCGAGCGCAGAGGCCAGCGGAGCTGAGGCTGTTTGCAGCTTTGATGTTAAACACCCGGAGATGAAATGCATGGCCCGGGGCTGGGTCCCGTGCAGCCAGCCGCTGGCCAGCCTCTGGCTGCGGAGCCGCGCCAGCGCTGGGGCCGATAATTGGATGCATGTTTCTTCCAATGAGTTTGTATCATTTTTATGTAAATTTGACATTTTCCTGATGTTCTGTAATGTGCACAAAGCAAGTGCCGCTCCTGCCGTCGGCAAAGCCTATTTCCTTCCTGTCTGAAGTGCTGTGTTGATTTAAGGGCCTGCTAATACGCACAGCCAGGCCCCCCCCCGTGCACACACACGTGCTCACACGTGGCTCCCTGGCTCCGATCTCTCTCCACCAGCCTCACGTGCTGCTCCCAAGCACCTTACCCCCTGTCCAACCCAGGGCTGTCCTGCACTGGGACAGCATGGAGCTGGGCTCCCCAGGAAAGAAAAGCACCTTCTTTATCCTTCTCACGTGCCACCAAATGATGCTGCTTGGCTGCTCGGCTCATCCTGATGGAGGTGAAGAGGTTCCCCCGCTAGCAGTCCCTCAGGGCTCTTCCATCTCCTATTGGAAAGTCGGAGGAGTTCAGAGCCCAGGGGCCAGAGCAGGAGGAAAGGAAACAGCGACCAAGAGTCACCTTTCCGGCAGCACAGGGAGGTGCTGCCAATTAACCACTTTCAGGGGACCGTGCAGTGGGAGCTTTGGACATTGCTGCTTGGGAGCTGCCAGAGGGGCTGGGGTGCATCTGCCCAGGCATCCCGTGGCACTTCTGGGCAGGGTTCCCTGTCTTGGTCACACACCACCTGCCTATGGGCAGCAGCTGTGGCACTGGGGGTGCCTTCCTTGGGGTGGGGGCACCCCAGCTCCCACATCCCTGGTTTCTCATGCCGCACAATTTTCCCGGGCTCTGTCTGTGGCGCAGGCGAGTGGGTTTCAAAGGCAGTGCTGCTATTTAAAGCCCTTATTGTTCGCGTCCTTGACACCGACAGCTACATCCTGCTGTCGTTCGATGTGAGCGCATCCTGGCCCGGCCAGCCAGAGGAAGGCAGCTAATGAAGAGCAAGTGCAAAGACGCCTCTTCTTTGTCCTGTTCACAAAGCAGCTTCCCAAACAGTCCCCCTCCGCCCTTCACTGAGCAGCTATTTATAGTTCCCCTTCCCCAGGGCATGCTGGGAGTTTCCTCCAGACAGTGATGCCCTGGGATCCCTTCAATGGGCCACAGGGATGAAGGCTTTGTGACCCCTCAACCCTGAGAGCTGATAGCAAATCCCATCCCATCCTTGCATGCTTCCCTTTCAGGGGCAGCCATGAGGACAGCTGGGTCAGCCAGGGCCAGGGAGAGAATGGGCTTCCCACGGGGTCATCTCCCTACCCAGCCCTGGCAGCCAGTGGTCCTGGGGGAGCTTCTCCATCTGGGCAGCATAGCTGCCTCTCTCCTCTTTATTCCTGTAGGCAAGCACACATCTGCTGCTGCTGCTCCCCCGTGCCTCAGGCACAGGGCTGCACAGCTGTGGGACACAGCGGAGGGCCGAGTGCCCCATCTGAACTCTCTGTGCCCGGGGCAGCCTGTCTCCTGGCCCCCCATCACAGCGGGCATCTGCTGTACCCCCGTGCCAGGTGCCGCTCTCTCCAGCGAGAGGCTTTGACAGGAAATTAAAGATTAATGTTCCCCGCGGCACCTGTGCCAGCGGCGCCCACGGTGCTGAGAACGTGCCCAGCATGGCAACCTGGGGGCTGGGGGGGTGGTGTGCAGGCAGGAGTGCCTGGGGCATTTGACCAGAGAGCAGAGGGGCTATGCAGGGGGCAGAGGCGGGATGAGGAGGGAAAGGATGTGTCCTGTGCCCTGTGCCCTGTCACTTCATTGGGCATCCAGAGCCAGGCAGGGAAATGCCCCTCTGCAGGCAGCGCAGCATAGGGGTTGAAGGGGCTAGAGAGGCAGCTGCAGAGGATCACAGGTCTGGAAGTTCTGTGCAGAGCCCTCAGCCCCTTCCCTACCACCTTCAGGGTGGGGAGCCACCAGTCCCTCGAGGGGACACCTCAGGGCAGGCCAGGGGATCCAGCATGTGGCTAACTGGCCACCTGGCACAGTGAGCGGGCCATGCAGCTGAGCAGGCAGCACGATGCCAGGAGCATTTCCTCCCTCCCACTGGGAGGGGATTAAGCTCAGCCAAGCTCTGGCTGGCAGTGGCCATGCCCACACAGCTGCATGTGTGGCTGCAGCTGCCTCTTCCACTCCCAGTGCAGCCGGGTATTGCATCCCGCTGCACCCACCACCTGCTGCTGGGGCAAGCCCCCCCCTGCTCCCAAGGCACAGGTCTGTGCCAGATCCCACTGCGCCCTGTACCAGCTCCCACAGGCACATACTGAGGCCCACGAGGGTGGTGGCACCTGTTCCCCCACTGCCTGCCCTGGACATGCACCCACCACGACCATGGGTCTCCCCCCGCAAACACCGGGCACCTTGGTGTGCAGGGCTATGGTTTTGTGAAATATGGCCCCTATAAATCCCGTCGTGTGCGTGCCATAATTCTCAATATATTTTCAAATATAGTTCAATTATTTTTCCCATATATCATGGGGAAATTGCATTGGCGAGTGGCGGCACTAAGCAGGGAGCGCGTGGCGGGGCGGCATTAATAGGATTGTGCATGGTATTATGCATGAGGTCGTTCAGGACACAGTGGGGAACCTCCCGTGCTCCAGAGAGACGGGAAGGAATAAATCAGGCTATTAGCCCAGCACCTTGCTCAGGTCTGCAGGGGATTAATCTCTACAGCGTGTAGAGATCCCAGCTGAGCTGTCTCCCTGGGAAGTCTCCCTGGGCTGTTCTCAGAAGCTCTGTCCCACTCTCTGCCCATGTCTGCCCAAAGCACCAGGGAGCAGAAGCAGTGCTGAACGTACCAGAGTCACCAAAGTGGATGTGACATCTCTCTGGGAGACATCTCTCATCTCTTTTACCATGAAAGCATGCAGGGCAGTCCCTGGGCTGTGTAGTTGCCATGTAGAGACTGGTGTGACACTCTGGGAAAACCCTGGATATCTTGGGACTTCTCTGGAAAAGCCCCATCCTTGGCTCGAGCTTGCAGCCCTTGTTCCAGCCCTGTGTGAGGCCCTAGCAGCTTCGTGCCCCACGCTGCAGGTGGGCAGCAGGGCCCCCTTGCCGTATCTCGCCGTAAGGCAGCAGCTCGGCCAGCAGCACCTGGAGAGAAGCCGCAGCCTTCAGGACAGGCGCGTATAATCAGCCAGGACAGTCACATTTCCTTCAGTTCTCCATGAATATTTATGCAATTTGTGCAGAGCTGCCGGAGCCGATCTACTGAGCCAGAGGGGAGTTGGCAGCCTGGGCCCCCAGCTTCCCCTGGGTCCCATGGGAGCTCCCTGGGGCTGGTCCCTCCTGTCTGTGCTGCTGCACACACCTCCAGGACACCGCTGCAAGCAGTGAGATGGGAAGTGACAGTCCTGGGAGCAGTGACCTTGGGAATGGATGTAAGGGACCTCAGTGTCCGAGGTGGGGCTGGACACTGCTGTGCTGGGTTTGCAGAGGGAACGTTTGAACTAGCCACTAACCCCATGAACAGCACCAAAAGCAGGTCCTGGAAACTGGGCTTGTGGACTCCTCACCTCCTGCCTGTTCACCTGGGAGAGCCTGGAAGCACTAGCACCACATGAGCTGCTGCCAGCTGAGAGGGAGCCCAGCATGCAAGCAGCAGGAGAACTTGGTTGTATCTCTCCAGGGTGTCTCTGTGTGAGGGCAACTGGAATTACTACAGAGGCCAGACATCCAGGGCTGCCTGTACCCTGGTAGCACACAGGATATTCCTTCCCGTGCATAGGGCTTGGCCCACTAAGAGCAATGAAGGGGTTCCTGGTGCTCGGCAGATGCCACCCTGGCTGGGTCCTTGGGCGTGCCTGGCCCTGCAGTGGGTGGGCCGGAGCAGGCAGGGAGGTGAAGGAGCTGCAGGGCCAGGGCATGGGTGCTTCCCAGCAGCGACAGAGCTGGCAGTGCCAGAGCAAGCAGCGAGTGCAGGTGAGGTTTACAGTAAAGGGAAAAACAAATTATTAATCATGAGAGCAGCCCCAGCCGGGCTGTCAGGGCCGCATGGGCTCATGAATATTCAGCATCGGGCTGAGCACTAAATCTCATTTAAATGTCAGGGACCATTAGGCAGACAGTGAGGGGGCTGGGATGGCAGCTCCCCACTCTGTGCCAAGCCCTGCATCAGACAGAGGGGCTGGGACTGGGGTGCTGGCACCCTGCTGGCATGGCTCACACTAGTGCTCTCTGTGTCCTTAGTCCAGCACCTGGGTGCTCCTTGGGGGTGTCTGAGACCCCCTGACACCTCTGTCGACCCCAAATATCTTCTGATTTCTGATGGAGGTGGAAAACCCACACCAAACACCCTACAGATGCAGACACTGTGAACTGCATGCTCTGCTGCCTTCTGGCAGAGGAACAAACCCTAAAGGATCACCAGCCTGGTCAGGTTCAGCCTGGCAGGACAGTTTCCTGACCCCTGGCATCCCAGCCAATCCTCCTTACTCCTCAAAGCACACACAGGAGCAGCTCCATGTTCTTTCCTGGACACAGAGCTGGTGGGTGCTGGAGGGATGCCAGAGGGGCATCCAGAGGGATGTCTGGGAGGACTGAGGCCATGCCAGGGAGGTGCAGGCAGCACACTCAGGGCACTGCACACTTGAAAGTCTCCTTTGGAGCCCATTCTTTGTCAGTGCCTGGGCACCATCTCTCTTGAGCCACCTGCCATCCATACTTAGGGTGGTTGGTAGCTCTCAGTGGTGCTCACAGTGGTGGCAATGGCAGGAGGCAGCAGCAGGCAGCAGGAAGGAGCAAGCACGCCTGGGCACTGCCTCCCTGTGCTGGCACTCACACTCTCTCCAGCTCAGCAGGGGCCTGGCAATTACATGGATACGCTTAAGCTCTTAATCCTACTGAAGATTATTCCAAGGTCGGGGCACTAGACAGGTCCCCGTGCACTGCCAGGCTGCCACGCATCCTTGCTGCCATCTGCCGGGATAGCCCAGCTGAGGGGATGCTGGCACCCTGGCACACAGTGGCTCTTCCCATGCCTGGGCCACCAGCATCCCTCCATCCATGGAACTGGCCAAAGTCTTGAGCCTGCTGGCATCTCCTGAAGGCTGGTGTGGGTGACCCTGCTTGCAGGCTCTCCCAGGTACCAGGTTCCAGCCACTGGTACCTCCCCCAGCTCTCCAACCTCCCAGCTCCATCAGCTACCTGATTTTGTCCCATGGTGCTCCATGGGAAGCATGGGTGGCCTGAAGAAGAGATCTCTCCAGCAGGGCACAGGAAACATCTCGGGCTTGTCATGAATGTGGCTGGGGATCCAGAGCTGCTGTGTGCCCATCCAGGGTAATACTGAAGCTCAGAGCTGCAGAACAGTGCCTTAGCCTGGGTTTGAAGAACCTTGGCAGCCAAAGAGATGGCTCACAAGTTCTAAAACTTTTACAATTGCTGGCATTGGCAGGTGATGATCTAAGAGCAACAAGTGGCTCAAAGATGACGCAAACCAAGGTGGGAGCAGATCTGAAGTCCACTGCAGAGCGGGACCATTAACTGCAGCAGCTCATCCCCTGGGCCGTGCTGGGGTCTCCCCCAGACCCCTCCAGATGAGCAGGTATGCTTCGTGGGGCCACGGCCCCAGCCCAAGATGGGTAGTGTGATTGATTATAACTAAAAGGAGGGAACGTGCCCAAGACAGGGAATAGGTACTCAGCCTGGGCAGTGGCACACAGGATTCCTCCTCCTGCCCTCTGCATTGCTCATTGGAAATCAGCACCCACTCCTCAGCATGGCCTCGGTTCTGCCCTGCCCGCTGCTGACAGCTGATGGAACCCTGCAGGACCTGGCATTTCCTCCCTGGGAAGATGTGTAAATGCTGCAATCCATCACTGTCCTGTCTCCTGTGGCAGGCCAGCTGGCCGGGGACAAGGCTCTGGGATGGGGTGTGGTGTCTGGTGTGGTACCCACATTCTTTGCAAGAGTCTGGCATTACCAGCTGGAGACAGTGGGACTCCTTGGGGCCCGTCCCAGGAGACAGGGAGAGGATGATGCACGCTGTGTGTTTGGGTGCTGTGTGTGACCACTCTGCACCATTTGGATCCACGCCTGAAATCAGGCTCACCCTGCTGGGCAGGAGCAGAGCCCAGAGGAGCATTTTGTCTGATTGTCACCTCCAGAATCCCAGAATCCGCTCAGCAAGATGCTTCTCCAGCTTGGCACCCAGTCCCTCCTGCTGCAGGGTGTGCTGCAGGTGTGCTGGTGGCCAGAGCTGGGTTGCCCTGCTTCCCCCTCCCAGCAGTGCAGCCATCCCACACACCGCACACAGACACAGCCGCCTGCACCGCAGGGCACACACGCTGCACCTCCTCCTCTCACACCCCCAGCCCCCTGGAGCTGCCTGTGCCCCAAACCCTTGCATCTCCTCCTACTACTGCTTGGGAAGGTAAAAGAAAATATTAATGATTATTAGGAAGAGCTAAAGCAGAATTGCAAATGTTATTTCTCTGGTAGATGGATGATAGCAGGATGGATGATAGATAGCTGGATGGATGGATCTCTTTCCCTCCAAGCTGTAACCCCCTTCCAATCGCTCCCTCTGGAGCGCTGCTGTCACCTTGTCTCTGCTCAGAAGGGCTTTTACTGGCTCACTGGGGGATGCACGAGAACAGGTTATTAATACATGGAGAGGGGGATGGAATCCATTTGACTTGAAAATAGCTGAGAAACTGAACGGCACTTCTAAAATCTGCTTTTAATCAGAAGGAAAAGAAGAGAAGTTTGAACAATTAGGGAGTAATGAAGAGCTTTGGAAAAAAAAAAAGCTCTCTGAAGATTAGCTAAGATTTTTACAGCACTTCAAGCATTTAAAGAGCTATGCTGGTATTGAGCAAAACGATGCAAATATTCCCTGTGAAAATCAGAGGTGATGGGATTGACAGTGAGTGCCAGAGCCTGGATGTCCACAGGCAGGCACAGCACTGGTTTGCTGCAAGCAGCGATGCTGTGCTGTCTGCAGGGCACCCAGGGCAGGCCAGCAGGTGACAGCAGCAGGGCTCACCTGTGCCACTGCCCGTGAGAGGTAATGGGAGCGTGGCCAGGAGGCAGTCCCAGCTTGGCTGTGGGTGGAGAGCCATGGTGGAGTCTCAAGCAGAAGTGCAGCTACCATGGCTAGGCTGGACCCATCCCAAGCCCTTGGCAAGAGAAGGAGGGGTGATCCCCTATGGGTTTGGCTTTAGGCTTTTGTGGGTCCAAGGATGCCCAGCAGATGGTCATGGGCAGGGACTGCTGACAGCACATCCCTGAATGAGAGCACATGGAAAAGCTTCCTCAGGTGCTCCCTGAGGCTCAGAGAGAGGATGGGCAGCCGTGACACCGGCATCCCCTGCCCTGAGCCAAGCCCTGGCCTCCGCCACACGGGGAAGCCGCCAGCCAGCCCGTCCGTCCCAGCCGAGCTGGCGGCTGCTCCTTCCCAGTACCTGCCAAGGGCCCGTCACCAGGAGGTGAGCGCGGGGGCTGCACAGCCGTGCACAGCAGCAGCTGGGTAATTTTCATGCTAAGTGAAAAGTAAAGTGCACAGACTCTTTATTAGAGCGAGCACGGTGCGGGGAACAATGAAGGCAGTGATGATCGTTAACTTTCTAATCGGAGGAGAAAAGTCCTCAATGCAATTTTTATGGTAATAACATCGACACTAAAGATAATTGCTCCCCGCGTCGCGCTTAGCGCCAGGAAACTGTTTGGGAAAAAAACATTAATTTGCAGGAACTGAGCCAAAGTTTCCTTAAGGCAGCTGTTCCCTGTGCCACCCTGTCCTCAGCCTATGCCGACACTGGCCGCTGGCCGACCCCCTGCCCTTCCACCTCTGCCCGCGGTGACATTCCTCATCCCTTGTGCCAGCCAGGCTGGGTTTGCGCCATGCCGGGGCTGTCTTTCACAGCATCGGTTCCTGGGGCTCAGCTCAGCAGGAAATGCTGGAGACGGTGCAGCCCACCTCTGCGGCGGTGGAAGAGGGCCAGAAACATTTTGGGTGATGTGATCGAGCAGCGTTCATGCTGCAGTAAAGGGGACGGGCAGGGCTGCCCCGTGTGCAGGACCACCGTGAGCAGGGAGGAAGGGGAGCTCGCGCTCCCTGGGGAATAATAAACACAGGAGAAATTACAGCCAGGTGACATTTTAACGAGCTGGCGTCCTGTGTGGCATTAATATTCCAGGGGCTGCAATTCCCTCGTGGGTGTTTGAGAGATGAAAAAAAATCCCAGCCCAGTAAAATCAAATAAATAAATCTCTGCCTAAGCGTGGCGTCTCCCCCGCCCCCGGCACGGAGCGGGTGGCACGCGGTGTGATTTCCCCTGTGATCCCCTGCCGCCGAGCAAGCAATCGTCTCATCTTTGAGCGTGGCGGCAGGATGATTTATCCTGGCTCCCGGCGCCCCGGCTGGGGCGAGAGCGCGGGGCCGGGGATGATGCATTGGGCAGGAGCAGAGGTGGCAGCGGGGGGAAGGCAGGAGAGCAGGGTGCGCACACAGGCCACCACTCAATTCTAAATTAATTTTAATATTTGACAAATCAAATCTACTTTGGTGAGCCGTGGGCCATGCAAAGGAGATTTATGAGGGTTTGGGGCTGTCGGTTGCACGTGTAGCCCTTATTTGCTGCTGCCTGATGGGGTTCCAGCACTCACAGCATCACTAGCTCCCCCCTCCCCAGGAGCAGGGATGCAGTGAAACAGCATAAGAGTGGCAAGAAAAATGTCCCAGAATCTAAGTTCTGGCTTTTTAGGCTGGCAAGTGTGACAGACCCTTTGCCTGCCCCAGCTCTAAGCCCACTGGCAGAGCTGGCAGCCAGGGCACGGTCCTGGCTAAAGCTGGATGTGGTACCTGATGCCCAGGATGTCCCTGGGAACTCCAGCTAACCTAGAGAAGAGCAGCCAGTTCCAGCCTGCTGGGGATGATGCTGGAGCAGTTTCCCATGGGTTGGGGGGATTATAGGCCTGTGGAGAGAAGAGCCATGCGGGGAGCAGGTGGTGGTGTGCAGGGTGTGCAGAGCCATTCGCCTGCAGGACCATTTCAGTCCCAGCTACGTCAGGCCCACAGATTCATGGGCCCTGGGAGGTGACAGGAAACCTGATAGCTTTTAAGACAGCAACATGCCCTGAATCTGTAAGGTGCCTGAGCAGGCGAGGCAGGGAATCCAAAATGTTTACAGCCTCAAGGGACTGCAGAGCAGTGAAGGCAGGCTGGGCTGCCTGGGATGAGATTTCCATGCTGAGGATAGACTGTTGCCATCCCTAATATGCTATTGGAAATCTCTCCCTCAGCATGGGCATCCCCTCAGCAGCTCTGCAGAACTGATAGGTGAGACTCAGGGAAGTTCACTGCCCCTGAGCTGAACCCATTCCTGTGGCAAAGCCCTGGCATGGGGGCTCCCCTGGGTTGCAGAGGTCTTTCACAGTTGTGCCAGAGAGGAGTCTTTAGTGCTTTCTGCCCCAATGCCCCTCACACCTGCCTGTTGGTGAGGACCAGCCTGTAGTTGTTTCTTCTTGCTGATTACTTTACTTGGCACAGTTGGGCAGCCATGCCCCAGTGCTCAGGCAGGGGGACCAGGGCTGCCCTCCACCAGCCCTCTCCTGCAGGATGCTATTACAGAGATGCAGCACTGGGCTCTGTGCTGCAGACCAGCCCCATGTCTGGCTGCAGCCTCAAGCTGGAATATCTCAAGGGACCTACAGCATATCCCGGCACTGAGGGACATACAGTGGTCCATAGCCCATGGCAGGGCAGGCAGCCTTTCCAGCTCCTCCAGCAGCATAGAGGCAAGTGGTGCACAATGCTCAGGCCAGCCCAGAACCCCGGGTGGCTCCATTTCCTGTTCTGCCTGAGCCTCCCCCAACTCCCACTCTAACAATGGCAGAGCCCGCCAATGCCCCAGGTCTGCCAGAGAACTGCCAAGGGCCAGGGGAGAGATGTGAGGTAGAGAAGAGACAGCCTGTATGCAGGGATGTCATGTACACCTACCCCTTGCAAGTCTTACAGTATAAAACAGAGACCACAAAGGTCTCAGAGGACTTTAAGAAATCTCTGCAAGTTGCCTGGACCAGTAGGGACCAGCTTTAAGAGGTGATGGATGTAAGGAGAAGGCAGTTTCCAGCCCCTGCCTGGCCCTGTGCTTGGTCAGGCTCCCAGCTGGGCATGGGTGGCAGCTGCTGCATCCCAGCATATCCCTGCACAGAGGGATGAAGTAGGATGCATGGAGGACCATGCCTCTGGGGCCGTGAGCTTGCAGTGAGCTTCATCCCCACAATGGCACACAGTTCCTGATGGCCCTCTCCAGCCCACCTCCAGCCCTACACTTGCCCCATCCACAGCAGGGGCAAACAGTGCCAGCCCTGGTCATGCACAGTCCATGGGAAAGTGGGCACTGTGTTATAGCTCCAGCTCTTAGCAGAAGCGTATGTTCCCATAAAATATCTACATTTGGATGCAGAGATTTTCAGGGATCCGAGAACGCTGTGCTGATAATTAAACATCTGCTCTGCATTTGTCTGTCTTCCTGCCACGATGTCTCTCCAGCCCTTATTCTCCCCTCCCTGTCCTCTGGCAATCAGTCTGGACAGCATTCCCTGCTCAGTGCTCTGTCCTGGCCCCGAGCCACAGCATCCTGGGCCATGGGTGCTGGAGGAGAGATGGCAGCTCTGGGCACCCTTGGAGCAAACAGCAACTTCACTGCCAGCACCCACAGTCTTTGAGAGGCTGCAGAGCCAACAGCCTTGTCTGTGGCTTGCACCAGCCCAAACAGTTTCTCTGAGCCCCACCAAGCATTGCCAGCCAGTGCTTGTCCATGCACAGTTCCCCTGGGCCGAGCAGGCAGCTGCCACCGCCATGCTGCAACAGGAGAGCATCAAAACAACCTCCAAATTGATCCCAGAGACTCTCCTGCAAGCCCCAGTCATGTCCTGCTAGGAGCAAGCATCTGCTCTAGTTACTGTCTCCTAGGAGAGCACCGAGGGCTTCAGGCTGTCACAGGAGGAGCAGACCCAAACATGACATCTCCATGGAGCCCGGGCTATGGCAGGCAGGGCCACGGCACCACTGAGCAGATGGCACCACGACCTGGATCGATGGGAGCTGGCTGGGTCCCATGGGGGCTCTACCAGCTCATACCAGGCTGGGCTGGTGGTGGGATGAGCTCGGGAAAGGGCTGGGTCCCTTTCCCAGCTGTGGTACCCTGACCCCAGCTGTGCCCCTGCCTCTGGGGGCAGCTGTCCCTGCCCACACTGCTGGCCCTGAGGAGCTGCATCCTGCCTGCCCTGTCTGCACTCCCTGCCTGACCACCGGTGACAAGCTGGGACACCTGCAGTGCCGTGCCAGATGGGCACTGCCAGCAGCCACACCACCACCTCTGCCCTGAGACCCAGAGCCCAGCGGGGTGCCAGCATCCGTGGGGACAGCACCCCGCACAGAGTGGGGTTCCAGGAGCCGAGGTGGGCACAAGGATGGGAGAGGCTGTGTGGGGTGCGCTGCAGAGCACCTGGTGCATCACCCCAGCACGTGCCAGCAACATGCCCCCCTTCACCAGGGCTGCCCTTCCTGCCATCCTTTGTCCCCTGCCTGCTCCCTGCCCTGCCTCCGGGCCCACACACTGTTTGTCACACTTGTCACCATGGCAAGGGAGAGATTAGCCGTAGACCCTCCGCTCCTGCCCCAAGCCACTGATTCATATTCATGAGACTTCAAAGCAGCTCTCTGGCTCTCCTGCACCAAACCTAATCCTCTACTGCAGCACTGTGCCAGCAGCCCCAGCCCTCCTCGCTCTCAGCTCCAGGCTGGGAGCTGGCAGCCCCACAGCCCTCCTGCCCTGGCTGGCCATGGCCATGCAGCCACACTCCCACCAGCCCACAGTCATGGGGGAATGCTGTGCACCATGGGGTTGCTGCCGTGGGAGCTACAAAAAACAGAGGTTAGGAGCACAGAGTTGATGGCTTTTGTGTCGTCACCTGCACCTGCCCATCCCTCCACCCCTCAGGGCTGTCCCCGCAGCACCCTGCCTGGACTGCTAGCCCAGCAGCATCCCTGCATGGATTGCAGTCATACCAACAGTCCTCTGTAGGGGATGGTTCATACA
This sequence comes from Ploceus nigricollis, assembly GCA_013399945.1. Taxonomy (NCBI): domain Eukaryota; kingdom Metazoa; phylum Chordata; class Aves; order Passeriformes; family Ploceidae; genus Ploceus; species Ploceus nigricollis. The sequence continues at coordinate 300,562 of VXBC01011831.1, forward strand.
GGCGCCCCACAACCCCCTACAAACCTGCCACAATCAGCAACCAGCAGGCTTTGGACAGGCACTACTGAGGGGCAGCTGGGTATTCAGAGCACAACCTTGCTGGGCAGTCTTTCTGCACCCACCTGTGACAAATCCTGCAGCACGGTACCAGCAGAGAAGTGGCAGGGAGCGTGCTGGAAGTGCAGGCAGGACTGCAGTGAGTACCTGCACCCAGCCTGCCCCTGCAGAGTTGTGGGGCAGAGGATGGCAGGAAAAGGCAGCCAGGAGTGCTCTCCCCTCACCCCGCTGCAGTGTGGGTGCAAGCAGGGCTGCAGGGCCACCCTGGGGCTAACTGGGCCACCTGCAGGTACAGCTCACGTGCTCCACAGCAGGATCACATCGGGGTCAAACACAGGCAGCCCCACACAGACAGCCAGTGGTATCATGCCACCTGCAGGTGCTGGCAGCCCCATGCCAGCACTGGTGCCGGTGCCGGTGCGGTTCTGGTTCTGCACGCAGGCCCTGGCTGTGGGCGGGCAGCGGGCGGCAGGTCCCCCACGGAGCCATCTCCTCCAGATGGTGAAGGCCATTAGAGCCGCTCTCATGCGCGTGGAGCCATAAAGTTTATGGGGCTCATCATTTAGCTGTAATGGAAATAGTTAAATCTGTCTCTGTTTAAGCAAACTCTGCCCTCGTGGGAGCGCTCGGCGCAGGCAGGCAGAAGCCTCCAGTGGCCAGCGGGTGCCTCCGCTCGCCATCCGTCACCCACGCATCTGGGACAGCCAACCCTGGCACTCCCACCTGGCACCTGGGACATCCCTGCCATGTCAGCATGGGGACGGGCAGTGATCCCTGCACTACCAGCCCCGGTGCCTCAGTTTCTCCTCAGTGCAAACAATGCTAGAACCAAATTTGGGGCAACCAGGCAAGATTTGGGACTGCATAAATTCCCTGAGAGCAGAGGCTGAGAGGTAATGTGCAGACAGGCAGGCAGAGAGGGCAGGGAGCTGCAAGGAGGATGATGCCTGTCTGCTTCAGGCAGGGCACCTGCAGCTGTGTAGGGGTGAGGTGGATTTGGCCAATGCAGACCTGCCCCGCAGGGCTTTTGCCCAGCAGCCCCCAGCAGCACAGCCTGGAGCCTGCCAGAGTGCACTGCATGGGGCAGAAGAGCAGGTGATGCACCAAAAGCCACTTTTCATTCCTCACAAGCACCCGCAGAGCTGGGCAAGGAGATATGATCCCAGCACAGCCCAGGCTGTGAACCTTGAAGCAAGATCTGCCCAGGGAGAAGGGTGAGAGCAGCCCCTCACTGTGCCTCCCAGCACCCCTTAACGCTGGCCTGGGGATGTGAGGCTGAATGCCCAAATGGTAAGCTGCCAGTGTGTTTATGGAGGGCCAGTTTCTCCCATGGGGTGGGTGACAGTGCTGACCTGGGATGGGGCGAGACCCTGGGGCTGCTGCCACTGCTGGAGCCACCCATACTTAGCCATGGTGGTGCTAGCAGCTGCCCCCTCCAGCATGCAAAGCTTGATTAATTACAGAGTAAGTCATTAATATTCACAGCTAATTAAAGATCCTTATCATGAATAATGGAAATCACTCTCCAAATTATGGGACAAAGATGGAGGAGGGGGGAAAAAGCCCTTTGAGAGGGGTCTACAGAGGGGCAAAGCTCTTGGGCAGGGGCATATAGGGTAGGGGTCGTACCCTCCTTGTGGGATGCGTGGGTCTGGCAGTGCCCTCGTTGGGATGCAGTGGTGGGCAGAAGCCAAGGCAGTGGGCACTGGAGCTGGCAGAGGATTCAGCCACACTGGAACAGGGCCCAGGAGGCCCCAGGAGCACCAGGCAACCCTGCCTGTGGGTCTCTAACCTGCCACCCCATCATGTGCAGGACCTGCTCCTGCACACTTTTGCTGGCCCAGTGTTGCACATCTCCTTCTGGAGCAGGGATTGTCCTAATCCTGTGTCATACAGTCTCCAAGCCAGCTGGCCCCAGCAGCCTGCCAGAGTGAAGGTGGGATGGGGCTGCCTGGTCCTTGAGGGGCAGGTGGGAAGGGAGGGCACCAGCACTTTGCCTGAGCTCCTGTTATACAAATGAAAGGTTTTTAGTGGGAAAGTCTCTGGGAGAGTAATACATCTCCCATATTGATCGCAGGCCAGGGACCAAGGCACGGCTTAAACAGTAATTGATTTCTAGCCGCCGAGATGTGTTGGGGAGCATTGATTTAACAGCACTGCAGACACACTGCTACTAATCTGATTAAAGTATTTAGCAGAAATGTTATTCTTTTAAAAAAAACAGAGGGAGGTGATGGTGCTGCCTGGGGCTGAGGCAGGCCTGTAGAGCAGGGACAGCCTAGCACCCTGCCAGCGGGGACCTGGGGACAGCTCTGTGCCTGCGCCCTGGCGGGGGTGGCACTGGGCGCTGCCTAGGCACACATCGCCAGCCAGTTGTGCTTGCAGCCATTCCTGATGGAGCTGCCAAGGATTCCTGTGAGCCTGGCAGGATGCAGGCAAGGCAGAGCCAAGGACGTGTGCTGGGAGTGTGGACAACACGTGGACAAGCGCCAAGCCAGTGACCCTGCCAGTGCAGCCACCAGCTGTGCTGGGGACAGGGCAGGAGTGGGAGGAAGTAGAGGCAGCCTGCAGAGGTAGCCCTGGCTGGAGGCATGCTTGGCTGGTGGAGCAAACACTTGGGGCCACACCAGAGTGCAGCAGCCAGGGAGGTGCAGGAGCCAAGGTCTAGCAGTGCCTGGGCTTGGAGGAAATGCTAAGCAAGGGGGACCATGCAGGGACCATGTGCACTGCTGGCCTACTGGCCATGCAGCACCCCCATGTTCAGCCTTTCCCCACATTGTGCCCTGCCACAGTTGGTCAGGCCATCACCAAGAGCTCTTGAATGCTGTCCCCTCCTGCCCCTCTCCTGCCCCACTGCTGAGGGTGGGGATGGATGCTGGACTACTGAAAATGGGACTCACTCATGCCATTCCCAGCCCTTGTGGAAAGGTACCAAATGAGCAGGTGCCACTCCCCATAACACTCATCAGCCCAGTTAATTAACAGGCGATGTCAAACAAATAAATTATTCCTGCTTCCTATTGATTCTAATTTACTGGCCCCTGGAGAACCCAGGATCATTTATCCCACCTGTCACCCCTGCACAGCAGCTGCACTAACATCTGCCCTGCTCCCTTCACCTCTCCTGCCCATCTACCTTCAGGGCAGAGCTGGGCACAGCCATGGGGCCCATAGTGCCCCACATCACTGCCTGTTGTACCCCAGAACACAGCTGAAGCCAGGTCTGCTTCTTCTACTGGGAATGGCAGATACGCTACTGCCAGCGGCATGGGAGAGAAACTGTCTGCCCATTGCTGTGGCACCCCTGCTTGCCAGGGGTTCAGCATCATCCAGGGGTTCCCTGGCTCCTGCCAGCCCTTTCCCCTCCCCAGCAGCACCAGAAAAGGTGTGGGTGTGAGTTGTGGCTACCTGAGCACCCAGGCCCCCAGCCCAGGCCATGCCCACCAAGACAACAGCCAGATTTCCCCGTTGTCCCAGAGAGAGGCCCCTGCTGCCCACACAGCAGCCTTTGATGCCTGTCTCCTCTGCAGGAGGCTGATCAAAGCCTGAGCCCCTCCCAGCTGCCCCCCCTATGGATGCTGGATCAATAAATCAATGCCAGCTCAGCTGCTGACTGCACAGTAAGCTTGGTTGGGAGATCCTGGTGAGGAACCTCCTGGCATCCACCCCTGCCTGCTCCAGGGCCTCAGCTCATGGCTGATGTCACACTGAGCTAGTGATGCACCACACCAATCCAGGCTCTCAGGCAGGATGGGGATGGCTGCCAGCCCTCGGCAGCCAAGACTGTCTCCTGCTGGGGTCTGGGCAGCACCAGGACACGTCCTGGTCCTCCCCTGGCCAGGGCACCACTGCCCAGTGCTGCCTGCAGCAGGAGGCTGCAGGAGCCTCTGGGGTCACATGCACTGGTGCAAGTGACAGCATATATGCCCTTCTCTGGCCACAGGGTCATCAGCTGGCTCAGCTGAGGGATGCTCTGGACAGTAGCCTGCCAGCACAGAGCAGCCCTGGCCTCACCACAGCTTCCATAAATGACAGGCCATGCTGTACTGGGGCAGCTGGAGCCTGGCCAGGGTCATGGAATGGGGTTGTGGGTGCAGCCTGCCTACCTGCCTGCCTGCCTGCTGCTCCAGGCACTGGTGCTTTCCAGATCTGGATGAGCTGGATTTCCTTGGACTGGACAGATTAAATTGATCCCGGCCAGACGCCAGTAGCAGGCTGCTTGCCACATGCCTATAGTCCGAGCCTGCCTGGAGCGTGTGCTGCTTGGATGGGGGTCACCTGGCATCTGCCTTGGGAAGGGACACACAGGGCACTGGACTCACTATTGGCAACCCTGACATGTTCTTCCACAAGCCCTTGGACATCTCCTCACAGCTCTTCCCTTGCAGAAAGCGGAGCAGCAAGAGCCCTGCCGCTGTGCCAAGGGAAGGGTGAGGAAGTGTAGTGGATGCTGCTGCCAAGCTCTGCTGCCAGTGTGGCCAGGGGGGCCGGCAGGTGACTCACTCGCCCTGGGTGATTCATCTCAGGTGGCTGGCAGGAGCAGCCAGAGAGCCAGGGTGGCTTCAGCTGTTTCAGGATGTCTGCCCAGAGCCAGTCTATCACCCTGGGCTCCAGCCCTTGTCTGAATCCGCATGCCTGCCCCCACAAAAGTGGTCCTCATGGATGCAACCGGGCTATACCCACGCCTGGGAGTTGCCAGCCTCCCCACCCCTGAGCCACCACTCACCCTGTGAGGACTGCGGGGCGCCTGGCGGGGCGGGAGGCCGCAGCTCCCGTCCGGACCGTGCTCCCACGGCAGGGCGCGGTGGGGCGCCTGTCGGAGGAGCGGCTGGCAGCACCGCAGCCGGGAGATAGCTCCCTGCTCATCCTCATCGCATGTGACGGGAGGGAGATTTACGGCTCCAAGCTGCTATTTGTGCGCGGCTCCAACACACCGTATTGATCACTCCTGGTCGCTCCTGCCGCTCCCTCACCTCCTAGCCCCTGCCTGTTAACTCTTCCAGACCTGCGGACCCCCGGGGCCAGGCACCCTTCTGTGCTGCAGCAGCTGGTGCAGCAAGGAGCACCCAGGTCCAAGCTGGCTGGGATGCCAGGGCCCATCTCCCGGGAGAAAAGCAGAGTTTTTCCTGGCTGGGGCTCGAAGCAGAGCAGGC
>VXBC01011831.1:306305-318397 GCA_013399945.1 Ploceus nigricollis
CTTGTGTGGGGACAGAGAGGGCTGGCACAGGGGGCTGCTCTGCAGCATGGGGCTGCATCCTTCCTACAGGAGAAGTGGGAAGGGGCTCTTGGCATGGGACTGCTGAGTAGCTGCCGTGGGGCTGGAGGCTGGGTGGGGCACAGCCTTGCTAGATCAAGCCCTCGCTGCTCCCCTGTTGCGACGCCCCAGCACCATGCACCCGCCACCCCCTCCCTGCTCGCTGGTTTCCCGCTGCTCCACGGAGATAATTAAATCCGCTATTTCGGCAGGTTCCGCATCCCTGCCAGGCGGATCTGCAATCAGCCTCGAGAGGGCCGGGGGCCACCCACCTGCGCCCCTCCACCCTCACCACCCCCACACTGGGGCACCTTGGCTGGCCCTGACACCTCTGCCTGCCTCGGAGCCCTGTCTGCACCCTTGGGAACAATCCTGGCTGTTGTGGGAGGGGTAACACACTCCTTCCTGCGTTGGTCATATCTCCTCTCCAGCTCCAGGGTCACAGTCCCATGCCAGCTGCTCTTGAAGGCTGAGTCCTGTCCCCAAAGCCAGCCTGGCTGCACAGGGATGCTTCCAGGGGTGCCACAGACCCTAAGCATGGGCAGGAGCTGCTCCCCACCAGCTGCCCAATGTCTCCAGCTTCCCATTCTTCCCCAGTTCTGATGTTATCATCTTCCTGCAGCACCCGGAGAAGCTTTAATAATTCAGGGAGGTGAGCTGGGGCACAGGTGCTCCCACAGGCAGCTGGTGCAAGCGGGCAGGCAGGGCTGGGTGGCAGAGATAGCAGTGCTGTCCCCGCCGGCTGCCCAGGGCCTGCTGGCACCTGCCAGCTGGGAATGAAGGGCTTGGGCTGTTCCCAGAGGAGAAGCACTGAGAACATCGTTCTGAGACAGTTTAGCAGAGGCAGAAGGTGAGCAGGGTTCCCAGGCAGCCCCACGCTGTGCTGCCCCCATGCCCAGCCCCACACCATGCCCTCTGCCTGGTGAGCTGTCCCTTCTGCCTCCCTTCTGCCCCCAGCCCACTATGCAGGATGCCAGATTGATTCCTGAAGTTGGCAGCTCTGGCTGTAAATATTGATCAATAATTTCAGGCGGTAAAACTATTAATAGAATATTAAACTATCTGCTCTTGTGTGATGCATGAAGGTGGGAGTGAAGCTGAGGCTACCTGGATGACCTGCACAGCTACCTCCTGGTCCAGCCAAAACCCCCAACACCACCTTTCCAGTGCAGTGGGGAGAGTGGCAAGCTTTGCTGTAACTAATTGTGGGCTGTGCCAGGAGAGGGGAGGGCGGCATCCATCAGAGAGTGGAGTTATTGATGGACTCCAAGGCTGCTATTACCTGCCAGCCCTGCTATTACACACACCATCACTCAGCGCGTGGCTGCGGCCACCACGCCAGCCCCTTGGTGGTGCCTTGCACCGTGCTGGCCGGGAAAACCACTGGAAACAGGTATAATTACACAGACAGTGCCCACCAGGAGTGTTTCAGCTGCAGCTCCACTCCTGTGCTGCTGGCTGCACGTTGCACTGATGCCGTTCAGTGCTGCCTGAGTTTTCCTCTAGGTCTTGTGTCCCCAGCCCCACAACAAACCAGCACATGGCACGTATCTGCCCCACCCCAGTGCCTTCTCCACCTTTTGCAACCAGGTTGGCCGCACACAGCCCGGCTGAGCCACGGAAAGCAGGCAGCCCCTGCCGTCCTGGAGTGGGGAACTGGCCTTCACCACCAGCAGGTGATGCCCTTGGGAGCCACCGTGCTGTGATGCTGAGAGCCCACCGCAGCCTGACTCATTCTGGGAGGATTAGTCCCTGATCCCCCGCTGCCCAGACCCAGGGAGGGCAGCCCTAGGAAGCGAGGAAGTGAAATCAGGGAGATTAACCTTGTTCCCCAGTGGGATGGAAAATGGAGGCACATCTGCTCATCTGGATGGAAGAACAGCCGCCCTATGGGGGAGCAGATAAAAATAGGCTGACATTTACCTGCCAGCCCCACGCAGGGCAGGTGGAGGGCACCACGACCAGCCTGTGTCCACAGAGGGATGCAGGCATCCGCTCGAGTGCCAGGCACTCGTCACCCTCTGTCCTGCTCAGGCTGCAGAGACAGCATGAGGCATTCAGCAGTGTGGCTGTGTGACAGCAGGACAGTGTCCTAGGGCAGCACCAGTGATGGGGAGCCCTGCCAAGGCAGGAGTGCCTTCTGGGCACACACAAACACGGATGCTGGGGCAGTGGCACAGCAGGTTGTGTGGAAGGGATTTGGCACGTTCAGGGCTGCCTGTGCATGGAGGTGGGCAGCGGGGTAGCTGGCAGTGAGGTGGGAAGCTGTGGCATGGGAAGGCAGTGAGCTCAGACTGGGCTGGTGCCTGAGCCTGGTTGGGGTACTATTGCTCCTAGAGGGGTGGTAGTGAGAAGAGCAGGCAGAGCTGAGATCCACAGTACAGGTGCTCAGGCAGATGCTCGAGGATGTCAAAAGAAACCTTTTACCTGGGCATCCTTCCCTACAACCAGCAGGAAGAAACCTTTTCACCTGTCCAAAGCCCTACAGTCTGGGCTGCCAAGAAGGGCTGATGGCACTCTCTGCTCTCCTAAGCATCCAGGGCCCAGGGGACGCTACAGCAGCTGTTAGCACCCCTCCACTTGCCTGTAGCAGCTCTGTTTTCCCATGCACCGACCAGAGCTGGGCATCCTTCTACAGTGGCTTTAACATTTCCCAGCAGTGCTGGAAGCATTTCCTTGGGATGACACTTGCCTCTTCACAGCCATCTTGAAGCAGCAGGGGCCAGCCACCCTACAGTCACAGAGGCCAGGATGCCTCCTCCAGTACTGCTAGCTTGGCACCACACCTCTGACAGGCGTTCACCTTGCTGTGTGCCCAGAGGCTGAGTGCCTGCCCAAGCCAAGGCACAGCACCATCCAGCCCAGCCACAGTGAGTCCAAGCCGAGGCACCAAGAAGCCAGCACATGGGTGGGAAGGGTTAACTGCTGTGAGAGCAGAGCCTCCCCTTCCTCCCCCTGCACTGTGTTTTACAGGCCGGAGCTATTACCAGGAAATGTTCCCATCAGCACCATTGATCCCCTTGTTTACAGCCCAGTAATCCTCCGATGTTGACTCAGGAGCAAAAAGGAAAGAAGGGAAGGGATGGCTTCCACCTGGGCATTGCCTCTGCCCTGCCTGCATCCCACCCAAGCCCATCTGATGCACTGGAGTGACCCAGCCACACCCGGCTGGGCACTGGAGTCTCTGCAGCCAGTGGGAAGGCTGTGTGGAGGGTGGCACAGTGGCAGGAGTCTGACTGTGAGAGCAGCCATGGCCCTGCAAGAGCTGGCTCACACAGGCGGCCGCAGGCCCCCCCTCACCAGCACTGCCCTCATGGCACACGGCTGTGTCCCCCGCTAGCTGCCTGACACCTGGTGGAAGGGCCCAGTGTGACAGCCCCACTTTGTTCTCATTAGGGTGATGAGCAGAGGCGTCATGCTAGATTAGAGACCCTCCCAGCTCACAGCTCTGCATATGCCAAGCTGGAGTAGCTGCCAGCTGGGAGAGCCAGTGGCAGTGGGCACTCGTGCACCGCTGGGAGAGGCTGCAGCCCCCAAGGCTGCCCACCAGGCAGTGGGATGGCAGGGCTGGCAGGACTCTTGGTATGGGCACTGCCCTTGCACAATTCTGCCTGTTACTGCCTCTGTGTGTCAGCTCTCCCCAGCCCAGGAGGGCTCAGAGCCCTAGGCCAGGGCTGTAGCTCTCCCTCACCCTTGGCCCGACCAAGATCCCACAAACCTGTGCCAAGCATCTGTGCCAAGAGTACTTGTGTGGTGTCCATCAGTGGGACTTCCATGAGCTTTTTACTTCTTCTGGCCCTGATAACACCAGGGGCTCAGGCACCTCCCTGTGCCCTGGTCCCCATGCTGACTGGAAGGGCAGGATTGTGCCTTCCTCTGCTCACTTACACTACTGCCTGGATTCAACCCATCTCCCGGTACCTGCTCTGCTAGGAGGGGATATGCTTTGTTCCCTTTTAAAACCCTCCAGGCCCGGATTTACCACCTCTCCCTCTGCAAGCCCTCAGGAGCCTGGCTCCCCGCCAGAACCCATGGCAGAGGAAAGGAGCCAGGCTTGCCAGGCAGGCTGGTGCAAGGCTGCGGGTCACACCCTGCCTCTGCTGATCTGTGCAAATCCCAAGGCTGGGCCCCCCAGCTACCCCTTCTCTGTGCCTCTCAGCCTCGCTTCACAGCACAAGCACTGCCAGCCCAGCCTAGTGCACCCCAGCTCTGCATGGGGCTCTGCCTCAGCCCCAGCAAACCCAAGGCCTTGCAGCCCACCAAAACTGGTGCCTGACATCTTTCCCCTTCCCTGATCCCTGCTCAGTGGAGGCTAGGATCTCCTTACCAGCACCACAGCAGTGCGCTAGGCTGTGGGTGCCAGCCCAGGGGCCATGTAGCCCTCCCTGCCCCCTGGAATGTCCCACACTGGCCACTCACCGTCTGAAAGTCGCTGCTGTTGCAGTCCTCCTTGGCGAATGTGCAGCGGACAAGCATCTCGCCCAGGCCCAGCTGGTGGCCCACACGCTCATAAAACTCCTCCAGGTGGAAGGGACGGCTCTTCTCCTCCTCGCTCATGGCCAGTGTCCCCAGCAGAGCCTCCAGCCTGCTCCTCTCAGGGCTTTCTGGCACCAGGGGCCGGCCAGCACTATCCAGGAGCCCCAGCATCTCCCCTGCCCAGTACAGGTCGTGGCTGGAGAGCTGAGAGAAGCGAGCAGGGTTGAGGTTGCAGATCGTAACGGCGGGGAAAATCTTGTTGTGCTCCGTCTCCTCCTCCAGCTGGGTGCTGTGGGGGTACTGGAAGTACAAGCCCACGCACTTGGCATAGGCATGAATGAGGAGGGCCAGCGAGCCCAGGAAGGCCAGCAGCCACAGTAAGTTGCGGACGGTGTAGCGCCGGTGCCGGAAGATGTGATGGATGCCGTGCAGGGTGGAACGGCTGGCAAACTCTTCCAGGCTGCACGGGGGCTGCCGTGGGGCTGGGACATTGCGTGCTGGGTGCCTGTCAGGGCAGTCCCCCGCAGGAAGGGCTGCGGAGGGCCAGGGGTGACCCCAGGTGCGTGGGGGAGGCCTCTGAGCTTCCTCCAGCCACATGCTGCCGGCCGGCTCTGCCGCTCCCCGCTGAGTCCGAGGTGCCAGACGAGGCTGGAGGGGTGGGTGACTGTCCCAGCCCCGGCGGCCGGGCTGTGCGCCGAGTGATGTGCGGCAGTGCCGGGGCGGGACTGGTGCGGGGTGGTGCCGCCCGCACCCTGCCCCGAGCGGGAAGCTCGCTGAGTGCCGAGATCACAGATGTACTTAGCGATCACCACATCCTGCAGGAACTGGAGCCAGAGGCTGAAACATCCTGGAAAGCTCAGGGCACTCTCACTGCCTGTCCCCCGGGGTTGTGGGCAATTACTTGGAGTCCTGCTCACTTCCACCCTCTCCGTGCACTTAGTGTGGGTTCCCCAGGGAAGGGGGAGACGGGCAAATTCCTCATTTTCCCTTGCCAGGACATGTAGATGCCACCTGGGCAGGGCTGCATGGCCCTGGGCTCAGGAGAGATGCCTGGCCAGGCATATGTTGGGGGTCAACCTCTCTTTGGCCATGGAGATGTGGGGGAACCCCAAGCTCTGCACCAGTGTTGCAGGAGCACAGCTCTGAAGCACAGCTCGTCAGGCTGGCCAAGGAGTCAAGATGTCGGGTGTCACTCTTGCCACAGCTCCTGTGTTCTTGGACTCAAACATCTCCTCTGGGATCCCCAAAACCTGAAAGGGCCCAGACTGCCACGAGCACAGGCAAGAGTGAGAGGTGGCAGAGCACATTGGAGCAGTGGCACAGACCTCAGGGGAGTGCCAGGTGCTGGCACCACCTGCATGCCACCACAGGGATGATGCCAGGCTCTCTAGTATGGTGCTACCTTGAGGCCAGGACATCTGACATGGTGGAGGGGCCAGCACCACACAGCATCCCTCACCTTCACAGCGCACAGGAAGATGCAAAATCTTTTATGAGGCCAGCGTTGAAGCTGAAAGAAACAGTTGCTTGTGAGCGCTGAGGAGCACTTGTGTACCCAAAAGCTTGTGTCCCTTTCTGAACAATCTCAGTTGGTCTAGTAAAAGATGCTGCTTTCTCCTACTGGGCTCACCCCTCATGGACCTGTCTGAGCAGATCTCACAGCCCTGGTTTGCTGACAGTGGCAGCAGAGCAGAGGCACAGAGCAGAGCTGTGTCTGTGAGGCCAGGGAGGGCACACTAGCTAGGACAGCAGGCTGTGCTCTCCAGCCTCCCAGGAGAGATGGTGGGGAAATCAGAGGTAAGGATGCTCAGGCACAGGGCAGAGGTGTTTCCCAGGCCCAGTGGGGCTGGAGGGCAAGAGGACTGGGCTCTGTCCTGCAGATGTTTGGCCCTGGCTGGGCACCCACAGAGCCTCAGACTGCAGCAAAAGGCACCACAAGACTCTGGCGATATCTGTAGCCACGGGCTGGCGACACTGGCCCTGCCCAGCTGTGCTCCCCTGGCCTGTGCTCCCCAGCACAGCTTTAAATCCATTAGCTTTGCATAATTAGATTTTTCTCAATTACCAGATTATGATAATTAACAGCTCATTTGCAGGAGGCAGTGCCTAATCCCGGCATCATGCCTGGCTCAGTGCCAGCCTGGCTCTTGGCTGCTGGTGCTGGGACAGTGGGCAGCAAAGCAAACACCAGGACAGAGGAGCCTCAGGAATGCTCCCAGGACCCCCCAAAACCTCTCAACCACTGCTGACTTAGACCTCCCCTTTACTGTCTGGCCAACACAGCCCACATGGAGGGATTGGTCCCCAAAAACAAGGGCAATGAGAGCCCAGGCAGGAACAGCATCCTCTAGCAAAGGGAGTCAGCAGGGGTTTAGAAATGGCTCAGTCACCCACATGGCTCCAAAGATGCAGAAAATATCCTGGAATGCCTCCTCCTACAAGCAGCCACCAAGGCAAAACACGGGAGAGGTTAGCATTGTGGGCTGGGCTGGCACGGCTGCAGTCATTAGGAGTCTCATTAATGAACTTTCCTAGTCAATAATGTTGTGATGAAGGACAGGAGAGCAGGGAGGCAGCTGCTGGTAAGGTACCAGTCTTCATCACGGGAAGGCAGGGCAGTTCAGGCAATTACTGCCCATCAACAGAGCTTCATCCCTGGTAACATAATAGAGCAAATATTAAGAGAAAAATGCTTCTGAGGACCTCGAGGGCAAGGGAACAGGGAGCAATAAAGATATGCTTGGAACCCACACAGAATAAATCTACCCAGTACATCTTCATAGCATTTTTTTGGGTAAAATTGCTAAATAAATTGATGGTAAAGAGACAAGAGGTATGAAATATCAGACTTTTATTAAAGCATTTGATATAGCATCTCAGGGAACTAATTCCAGTTGGTGGGGACAGCCATCCCCCACCTGGGCTGGGTGCAGCTGAGGAGGCGAGGGAGATGGGGCGGCCCTGGGCACACGGGGAGCATGGTGGCATCCTGTGACACCAATGATTGCAGTGCCAGCAGGACAGCCCTTCTTCTCCCACCCAGGTGAATGTGCTGCAGCTTCTGCTCCATGGTCTGCCTCCCAGGGTGGCTGTGACAGGAGCACCAGTATTGCATCTGGATAATCTGGATGCATCCCTATGGGACAGTGCCCATAGGCAGCCCAGTGCCCCCATTGCACTTGTTTGGGGCCACCATCTCCACACGCCTGAGGCTGCTTCAGGGCTCTTCTGCCCCTGCCATGGGCTCTGCTTGCAGAGCTCTGGCTGGGAGGAGGCTGGGAGTAGCAGTCATGGCCAGCCAGGCATGACTGGATGGGATGTCTCAAGCTGTTCCCATGCGCCTACTATGCGTGGCATCTCTGCTGTTCTGCATTGAGCCTCTCTAGGCGGGGGATCTGGTCCTGCCTCTCCCCCCAGCATGGACTGCAATTTTGGCTCATGCAGGCAATAAATCAGCCTGCTTGCCCTGAGGTGGCTGTGTGGCCCCTGCTGCTTCAGCTCATATTTCCCAGCCTCAAATTACCCCAGACTGCCAGAGAGTTGGATGATTTTGTGCCGCTCCTTCAAACACCCCCTGCTCTGTTTTTGTTGCCAGATTTTGCCAAAGCCCATCGAGTATCTGCATGTCCAGGCACAGCGTATTCCAGCACATGGTCCCAACTGGCAGCCCCTCTGGGGAGCAGAACTGCACCAGCCCCGACTGCTCAACACCACGGGGAGTAAGATGAGCCTTGGCAAGGCAGCTTCATTCAACCACAACAACATTTGCTTCTCGACTAGATCAGGGTCAGAGGTCTCCTGCCAAATTTTGACATGTTTTTCTCAGTGGGGGAGCAGCCCACTGCATGGTTTTTGCTGGAAACCACCTGGAGCTTTTCTTCTTTAAAACAGTTTTTCTCAATGGGGTTCCTTTGATGCTCACACTGGGAGCACCACATGCAGCAGTTACACTCCCAGCTGGAGTCTCCTTTCCCTTCACTGACGAGTCCCTCTTTCTGTCCCCTTCAGCCCCTTCCCCTGTCCCAGCAGTGCCAAGCAGCCAGGGGCTTGAGGGGCTGGAGGTGATGGCAAGCTCTCTGATGGAAAAAGCCTGCCACGGGGCAGCGAGTGAGGGAATCCTTCTGCTGGTAGCACTCACAAAGTGCTGGGGATCATGAGATGCTGGGGTAAGCTTGTGGAGAAGGGGCTCAGGACAGCACATCTCACCCCAGTGTCAGGCCAGCCAAGCTGCCCCGTAAGAAAAGCGCTAAATCCATGAGACTAGTCAGACATCTCAAGTGGGTGTGATGAACAAAGCACAGTGATTCAGGGGCCAAGCAGAGAGAGGAGATCTGTGTTTGTGCAGCATCAGCAGATTTCCTCACAGCCCCCATTTTTGGGGCAACAGAGGAAGCTATTAAATGAGGCGAATCCACAGTGGTCCCAGCAGGATCTGCTCCTCTGCATGCTATCTCCTCTCTCCCTACAGCCTGGCTTCTTCCCACACCAGCCTCTTTCCAGCTCCTTGCACTGGTGCTAATCCCCTAATCTGTGCAAAGCAATAATTTTCTGCATGGCACAGTGGCTGCTTTTAGATCTGCATCCCTCCTCCTCCAACAGCCAGTTCTCTTATCAAGAGCAGGTATCAGGTGAGCCAGGCACCATCTACTTCTGATAAACCCGTGTTTTATTTTGCCCTATTTCCATTTATCTCAAAGCTTGTAATTATCCCTCATCTCGCAACGCATTGTGCTGCCTTGCGTGCCGAGGCACGGAGGCGACGCATGCTTTGCAGGGCAGCCCTGAACCAGAGCCTCCTGCCAGCGGGGTGCAAGGACCCGGTGGGATGATACAGGGGGATGGGTCCTGCCCACCATGCTGGCTGCAGAGCTGTGCTTCCCTTTCTCCACACCCGAGCTGCGTTCCCTTTAATCTCGCACAGCGGTGGAGATGGATTTTCTCCCTGTGAGCCAGATGTGTTGCACGGAGCATAAACACCCGCGACAGTTGTTGTGCTCCTCGGTGCGAAGGCATCAGATGTCTGCATTAAAACAAAGCTCTCCACTTAATTACTCAGGCTGATAATTCAGTGCGTGGAGGCGGCTCTGGCTGAGAGCAGAGGGCTGGATCACAGCTGGGACTGGAGAGCCTTGGAGTGCACATTAATTCTGGCTCTTGCAGCCCTGATTAACGGTGCTGGAAACCTGCCCGCCCCATTCATTCCCAGGGGAAGGGTCTGTTACTGCCCCACCAGAGGGGGCCCAGAGTCATGCCCAAGAGGCCCTGCTGATCCCTCGCTGGGCCAAGACACCGCCTTCCAGTGTCTTCAGGGTGAGGTGGCTGAGGATATGAGGCACCATTGCTCTGAGGGTACTGTGCTGCCCTGGGGACACCCACCCACTACATCTGAAGGCCACAGGAGCTGGTTCCAGGACAGTGAAGTTCAGGCAGGACCCGAGAATCACCTTGTGCAGGAACCTGCTGCCAGAGCACAGCTGGAGAGAGCTGGGGACAGACCACGGCTGGGCTTAGAGCAAGACCAGGCAGACCACCCAAGGCTTTCCCTTTGCAGCCAAGGTTGCTTGCTCCTGCTAATCTGAATTTCTCCTTCTAGGACCAGCAAACACCTTCTGCAAGTTATCTTTGCTCCCCTCAATGATCACCAGGTCCTAGGGGGACTCCTGGGGGAGTCCTTCACTCAGCCATGTGCCCTTGGCCCATGAGCACCCACCTGGCTCTGCCAGACTGTCTGGATGTGATGCTCCCTTGGACCTCTCTCCCTCCTGCCTGTTCCCCAACCCAGCCCCTCCCTCCTTCCCTCTCATCATCCCTCTCTCTCAGTGCCTGAGCATCCCTCTCCCAGCAGAGCCCCAATCCCAGAGCACCCCGTGGATCTGCCTGTGGGGTCCTGTCTGTCCAGGGAGACTGATTTCTTCCAGCTCAGCTCCAGCCCTCTTATCTCTCCTCCCTGGTCTGCACACTTTGCTCTGTGGCTAGGGTGAGCGGGAGCGATAGAGCGCATCCTGCCTGTGCTGAGCACCCACGCTGGTGCTGGGCACGCAGGGCAGAGGGGCCCAAAGCAGGCAGCAGGCAGCTGCAGGCAGCATATCCCAGCAGGGCCCCAAGAGTTAAATTGTCATGTATTCAGGGCCATGCGCTGGCCAGGAATTACACTTTTATCGGCATGCGGTGCTGCTGCCACTTGAATTGGGACTGGGAACTCTATTTCCGAGCTCACCCAAATTATTCTCGAAGAGATAAAGCGCGGTGCAGAGCAGCGCCGGCGCTTCATTAACATTCCCCAACCCATTCAGCTTTAAACGAAGATTGCCTGCCTCGGAAAATGATAAAATTGAACATGTGAAGCAGGGCATTATGTTCCATCAGCCGATATTATTTCCCACGCAGGGGCCGAGTGGAGACACAAACAGCTATTTATGCAGTACCTGGCCAAGCCAGGGTGGCTTAGGAGGGGGTAGCAGGCAGTGACGGGGACACAGGATGGGTGGCAAGTGCCCCCCACCCATCCCTGGGCATAAGAGGGGATGCATGCATGTTGCCAAGGCCACTGTGCCCTCCTGGGGGTTCCCAGGCTTGTGCCCAGGGTGCAAGGTGGGTCCAGGACCACACACCTGCTCCATGCATTTGGTATAGAAAAGGGTTCAGGGGTGTGTGTGCGTGTTCCCATGGACAGCAGTGGCAAGGCTGGGGCATCTCCATCTGCTGCCCTCCAGGAATGCTTGTCCCCTGCTAGGGCTGAGCAAGTCGGGTGCTGGCTCCATATGCAGGATGGGGTCTTACCCCCCATGGCTGGGTGCTGGGCCAGTGGGACTGAGGAGCACCCACAGAGAGGGAGCACGTGCCTCCCCAGAGGCAGGCAGGGAGGGCTGAGTGGGCAGGGAGGGCTGAGCAGGCAGGCCCCCAGGGCTGCAATTGGATTTTGCTCGGCCATGCTGAGCCTATCGATCCAGTAGTAATTAAAGTCGCTCCAAAACCTGACTCATATTCAACCTTGGGAGGAAGGAGCTTTGCTGAGAAGCACCCTCTGTTCCCCATGGTCTGGCACAGGATGGAGCAAAGCCTTGCCAGGGTGCTTCCAGCCTGTCGCAACCCCCAGCTGTCTCTGTCCCAAAGGGGGACCGTGCCTTGGCACTGTCTGGGGCCCAGGCAGCAGCACCCATCTGGCAGTGTCCTGGCCAGTGTCCCCAGTACCACACAACATCGGTCACAAATGCTGATTAGGTTCAGCCCTTGGAGTGACACGAGCCCTGTAGTTATTTTACAGATCCTGGCTATTTTCTCACTGAGTGCCTGAGACACATCCCTGTAATAATACTCTCCCATACCCCTTTCTTGTCACTATCTAGGCTCTGATTGAGGGACTGGCACAGAGAGAGGAGCCAGTTGAGCCCACAGCCACTCCCAAGCGTCACCGAGGTATTGGGATGGACCTGGTGCTGTGTATCCACAGGGTGCAAAACCTCTTCTCCAGGTCAGTGTCAGCCGGGGAGGTGTGAAGGCCCGCGAGGTTTCTGCGAGCTGTTAATGTGTATTTGTATGTGTGTGTGTGTGTGTGTGTG
>VXBC01011831.1:318485-349367 GCA_013399945.1 Ploceus nigricollis
GTATTTGTATGTGTGTGTGTGTGTGTGTGTGTGCGCAGGGACTTGCACGCCCAGCCCTGCCGCCAGCCCCGCTGCTATTCCCGGTATTCGTAGCAGGTCGGGACAGGCACCGGGGAGGGGGAGCTGCCTTTCACCGGCGCCCCCCGCACCCTGCCCCGACCCTCCTGCGAGAAAGCAGGGCCGCCAAGGCCCGGGGGCTGCGGCAGGGAGAGGGGCATGGGGCCGGGGGCAGCCCTGGGCACCCCCGGGCAAGGGACCCGGGGGCAGAGTACGGGCAACGCGCGCAGCGACGGGGCTTTGCGGCGGGGAGGTGGCTCCATCTGCAGGACACGGACCAGGCCGGGAGACCCGGCGCGGGGGATCCCCGCCGCCCCGCCNCCCCCCCCCCGCCGCTCGGTATGCGGGACACAGCGCTGGGGGACAGCGGACAAGGACATCGGCTCCTCCGGCCGCACCCGCGCCGTTCCCGGGATGCGGGCGTGGGAAAGTGGTGTCCCCTCCAGGATCCCTGCACCCCAGCGCCTCCCACGCCCACTGGTCTCCCCGATGCCCCTGCACGCCCCGAGCACCCCGCACCCACTGCCCCTGCACCCCTTAAGTGCTNGAGGAAAGCGTGGGGCGGGAGCTGCGGGTGGATACGTGGAAAGGGGGTGCCTGGCTGCGGGGACCCGGCCCCGTCCCGTCCCGGGCGGCGGGATGCTGCGGCAGCGTTGCGGGCGGCTCCTGGCCCAGCTGGAGCAGGGGCTGCAGCTCCTGGAGCTCGGCGGCAGCGTGGAGGAAGGTGGGTGTGTATAACCCTTCGGCCCGGGGCACACCGGCACGCTCGTCCCTGCCGCCGGCGTGGTCTGGGGAAGCTGGGGGCTGGCCCCCGTCCCGGCTGACCACCCACTGCTGCTGTCCCCAGACTACATCCGGATCGCTCGGTGCTTTGAGGCGACGCGCCAGAGATGCTGCCGGCTGGAGCAGGATGGGCGTCGTGCCCGCGAGCAGCTGGCCCGTGTGGAGGCCGAGCGGGCAGCACTGGAGGTGAAGCTCAAGCACGCCCGAAACCAAGTGGAGGTGGAAATGAAGAAGCGGCACCGGGCAGAGGCTGAGCTGGAGAAGCAGGTCAGGGGGCTGGCTGCAGGGGTACCCTGCGGGGCTGGCTGCGGGGCCCTCAGCCTGCTCACCACCACCCTGTTTCACTTGCAGGAGCGAAAACTTCAGCTGGTCCTTGAGTTGCTGATGCGGGAACCATGGGGCAATGAAGCACTGAGCAGGGAGCAGTGCTCTGTTCTCAGTGCCCTGGCTGGCCGGCGCCTTGGGGCAGCCTTGGCACCCACCAGGAGGTGAGCAGGGGTGGGGGTCCTCACCCCAACCCTTCGGGCAGCCCTGGGGTTGGCTGTGCCCCTCTCCCCCTCATCACTGCTGGGCTTGAGGGGCTGGCTGGGCAAGGAGGTGCAGAGCCCTGCAGAGGCACCAGCTGTGGGTTCCCAGGAGTAGCTGCACAAGTAGGCTAAGGGGGGAATTGCTCCAGCTGAGCTCATTCTGCAGGTCATCTGCAGTGGACGAGTCGTGCCAGTCCCTCCTGTCCCACTCGGATATCAGCTATGACCGCACTGAGGATGATGTGGTAAGGAGTGTTCGGCTGTGAGTCTCAGGGTTTACCCCAATAGTGAGGGGGTAGTTTTGCCCCACTTCTACAGTGGCACAGCCCCTTTGTATATCCATGGTTAGGGGTGGCTGCTATCAGAGCTGGAGATGAATGCTGGGGATGCCCCGGCCTGATGCAGCCTCAGACTCCCTGCTGCCTTTCAGGATGTTGATATGACGGTGGTGCGGACCCTGAAGCGCAAAGCTCCGGACAGGCAGGTATGAGGAAATGCTGGGATGTGGCAGTTTTGGGGGCTGGTGTTGAGGTGGTGTCTGTGCCTCTGTGTGGGTGAGGATCTCCCAGCTCTGATCACACTCCTTCAATGTGCCTTTTGGGTCCCTCTGCCCACCCAGGTCCCAGTGTGCATCCCAGGCTGGGGTGCTGGCCCTGTGCCGTGCAAGGTGAGGACACCCAGATACTTCTCCATCCCAGTACAGGAGGCTGCAAGGAGCCTGGCAAGGAATTTAATTTATTGATGCTGTGCTGGGAGCATCGTCTCTCGGCAAACCTCCCACGATCAATAGAAACTCCATTACGCTCCACCGTAGCCCAGCTGGGCTCCTCAATAATTCATCACCATGTGCGGGCATCCCGCACCCCGCTCTGCTCACACCTCTGCATTGCAGGCCTGACCTGGCTTCCCCCAGCCCCAGGGCTGGCTCTGACCTCCTGGGGAAGCCTGAGTCCCCATGATGCCTGGTGGGGGGCAGGAAGTGCTTGGGGAATAGGATGGGACTGGGACTTTTTGTTGGGCTGAGGCCACTTGGCTTGGGTACTCTGGGGAGTGGGGAAATGTCAGGGAGAGGGAGTCTCTGCCTGCTCTTCACACTGTCTTCTGTTTCCAGCGTGTGTCCCTGGCCCCTCAGGTTGGCCCTGTGGTGATGGCAAAGCGGCACCGTTCTTCTGTGGTACCCCATAACGCTGTGAGTAGAGACCCCAGCGTGCCCTGGGCAGGGATGAGGTGCATGGGCTTTCCCAGTGCCAGAAGGCAATGCTGCAGCCCTCAGTCCTGTGGATGCTGTGGGGACAGTGCTCAGCTGTCTCCTCTGGGTGCTTGTGTCCTTCAGCCTGTATCACCTCGGTCCCAGTGGGGACAGCATCCCTGGCCGTGCAGGACCACTGCCCTGAAGCCTTCATCCCTCTGTACCCATGGTGGCAGCATCCCTGGCTGTGCAGGACCACAGGGATGGGGATCAGGTGGACCAGAGATCATGTGGGAGATGTTGGAGAACTGTGGGGCTGCAGTCACATATCTTATTGGTCTCCCATTTTGACAGATGAGTGTCCCCTCTATGCCCCCTCCTGCTGAGGTCCCAGGCCCTGCTGATAGCCTCCTGCCTGCTGTTCTGGTGCCTCAACGCCGCTCTCGCCAGGGACACTGTGTCTCCACACATGCAGGTCACAGGAAGGGCTGAGAAGAGGTTTGATGGGTGGCATGGGACCAGCCTCAAGGTGCTGCTGTCACAGGGGAGGGAGGGGATCTGTTGGGGGATGCTTGTCCCCACCATGGAGGTACTGGGGCCCTCTGGACATGCCAAATGCCACTGTCTCGTGCAGAGACTCCCTGGGAGGTGGGAAGCCTCCTCACATCCTAGCTGGTAGATGGAGTGGCTTGCCTTTCAGGTCTCCCTCCGCAGCCTCCTCCCTCTGCAGAGCTGACCACGGTTTGGGGCACCAGTGAAGATCTGGGCTGCCGTGCTGCGGGGCAGGAGAGCCACACTGAGGGCAGCTCAGTGGGACAGCCAGCACCAGCCCCCTTCCCCTCACCTCCACGGAGTCTCCCACCAGTCCAGCACAAGTTCACCTCCAAAACGGTGTGTGACCCAGCCTCTCTCTCCTCTGGGGAGGTGGGCAGGGGAGAGTTATGTGGTGGGGGGCAAAGCTGTCCTTCATTCCCCAACCCCTTAGCTCCGCCTGTGAGGGGAATGGATGGAGACAGTGGGACCTGGCTGGGAGAAGATAAAGGAGTGTTACTGGGCATCTGCAAGAAGGGGGGGCCCTGATCCCGTTCCCCCTCTCCAGGTGATCCGCCCTGAGCCATGTCGTGTCTGTGGTTCCCGCATCCGCTTTGGGAAGACTGCCATCAAGTGCTGCCAGTGCCAGCTGCTGCTACACACCAAGTGTCGGGAGCAGTGCCCCAGCCTCTGCACACCCAGGCCTCACCACCACGCCTGGCCCCGTGAGGTGAGGGGGGCATGGCAGTGCTTGGGGGGCCTCTCCATGTCCTCATGAGGCTTCAGGGCTCCTGGCCCTAGGATGCTGAGCCTCTGCCCCCCCGGCTGCAGGGCTGGGTGGTGGCACAGCGCAGGTTGGCATTGTTCTCCCCAGGGTGTGCTGGCTGACTTCGCGCCATCCACGCCGCCCCTGGTGCCCGCACTGGTGGTGCAGTGTGTGACCGAGGTGGAGACACGAGGCTTGGCAGAGGTAGGGGCCAGGATGGTGAAGGCGGCAGTGCTGTGGTTCCCAGGGGCTGAGCCCTTTTCCCTGTGCCCCAGACAGGGCTGTACCGGGTGCCAGGCGCGGAGCAGCTGGTGCGGGAGTGGAAGCGGAAGCTGCTGCGGGCTGGGGGTGCGCTGCCTGCCCTCAGCAGTGTGACTGACATCCATGTGGTGTGTGGCGTGCTCAAGGATTTTCTGCGGGGACTCAAGGAGCCACTGGTCACCTTCAGCCTCCACCCTGCCTTCCTGAGGGCTGCTGGTGAGCAGAGGGTCCCAAGGTGAGGGAGGGGAAGGGACTGCTTCTTCCCTAACACTGCTCCCTGGCACTGCCACAGACATCCCTGATGATGCTGCCAGTGACACAGCCCTGCGCCATGTGGTGAGCAAGCTGCCCCCAGCCAACAGGGATACCCTGGCCTTCCTCATGCTGCACCTGCTCAGGTGAGTGGCTCATCCTGGCACAGGCTCTGCCCCTCACCTAGGCTTTGTGCCCTAGAGCAGAGAAGCTGTGGCTGTCCTCTGGGCTGGGCAGCATGCTCACGCCCTCTGTTCCCCCTTGCAGGGTGTCGCACAGCCCTGACTGCAAGATGGATGTGCTCAACCTGTCCCGTGTGTTTGGCCCTACGCTGGTGGGACACAGCTCAACCAACCCCACACCGCTCGCCATCATGGAGGACACGCCTCGGCAGTGCAAGGTGAGGGGTCCCTGAGGTGTGGGGTGTACCCTGGGCACTGCCAGTGTCCCCATCCTACACCTCTCTCTGCCCAGGTGGTGGCTCGTCTCCTTTCACTGCCACCCAGCTTCTGGAGAGGCTTTGTGGAGACAGAGCAGGAGAACCTGGTGCCAGTGCCAGCCCTGGGACCTGAACGTGGTGAGCACAGGAACCCCAGCCCCCACCCATCATGGCCTTCGGCTTCCTTGAAGGGTCCTGGTTGTCCATGGCTGGGGTGAGATAGCTGTCCCCAATCTGTCCTGCAGAGCCGTTCTTCCAGCCCATTGCCTCTCCGGAGCCCAAGCCAGGCCAGCTGAGCCCAGCTGGTACCTGCTGCCTCCCCAGCACCCTGAGGAGCTGCGTGGGCACGACCACCCGGCCCCCGTGAGTGCTGTCGGGTGTGGGTGGGGGCCCAGGGGAGCTCTCTTTGTACCCCTGACTCATCTCTCCCCACGCAGGCAGGGGGCAATCCCGAGGAAGGTGGGCCGGTTCTTCCCTTCTCCTGTGTAGCCTGCAGCAGTGGCTCCCTCGGGACACGGAGCTGGCACTGGAGGAGGAGCAAAGACTGCAGGGCCAGGCAGCTGCCTGTGGGGTGACAGTGCCGAGCTCAAAGCTCTGCTCTGCTTCCCTGGGGTGCTTCCCTGGGGACTGGGGAGCAGAGCTGGCTCTGTCCAGCTGTGGTGGCAGGGACACTACACTAGTGCTTGTACTTTGAATCAGGTTTGTATTAAATGTTTGCAGCAAAACACACCTGGCTGTGGCTGCTGTCTGTCCTGCCCTGCTGCTGCCAGGGGTTGGGGCTCACTGGAGCCTGGCTGTGCAGCAGACAGGAGCTGAGCAATGCTCCACAGAACCTGTGCTTTGGGAGGGCAGGCAGAGCCCCCTCCCACCCGAGCTGAAGCCCTATTCTTCTGCTCTGGAGCCCCGGATGTGGGAGGCCCCTCTCTGAGCCCAGATGTTGGCCTCAAGTAATTGGAGCTGTTGCCGCTCAGGGCAGGACAACCTTAAAGTGTTTCCAGACTTCCTGGCACCTCGGCGGAGGCCTTTTTAACTCCTTCCTCCCCTCCAGCTCAGGCAGTGCTAGAGGTGCACAAAGCCCAAGCAGGGCTGGGATGTACAGCTCTTTCCCTCCAAGAGGGGGAAGCAGGATCATGCTGTAATGGAGCAATGTCCCAGGCAGGGCTTGTCCCCCAGATAACTCTGCAAAAGGGGCAACCAGTGCAGAGAGAGTTTAGGGAAGAGAGGCATTACCCAACAGGGATAAGAACTGCCCCTGTGCCACATCAAGCAGCCAATAAACCTTTGTCCCTACTAAAAGCCAAACCAGATGGGGCACATGAGAGGAAATTCATGTGCAATCCTGAAAGCAAGTACTTTGGCTCAGTTTTCCCCAGCACGGGAGTGTACACCAGAGGGCAAGGAAATTAACACATCCAAGGCAGAGGCAAAACTGAAGGAGTTTAATGTGCTTAAAGCTAGGGAACAGCTAATCCCTGCCCAGGAACATAGGAGAACTGGCACAGGAAGGCACAGGGCTAGGAGCAAGGATTTACTCCAAATCTATCGAACTGGGATGGTACTGGATGGATGGACGGAGGGAGAATACCTAATACAGTGCCTTGCTGAAAATGAGAGGCATGATGGGGCCCTTGGTGAAGTGCAGGGCTGTAGCACAGAGTTCAAAACCAGGGAGGTAAAAGGATAAAAGGCAGCATTTGTTACTGTAGACAATCTATGCCAGGCTCAGGAGGAAACTGCCTTCCATAAAATCAGGTTTTTGAGGCAAAGTGAGGTGCTAAATCTCTGCCACTTGCACACACATAAGTTGATTGCTCTGGTGCCCAGTTGATGTGGCTGGTGACAAGGGGAGATATACAGTCAGACCCCCAAGCTCCAGCCACACTGGTGTGAAGGAGGCTGTTGGCCCACCAGGGTAGCAGGGGCTTGCTGCCCTCACTCTGAGCCCTGCCTAGGCAGCAGGCACAGATCTCAACCTGACAAGAGCAGGCTTGGTAGGGCTGGCAGCTCTCCTGGCTCGCACTGAGCCCAGGGGGCAGAAGTGGTACTGGGGGAAGGGGTGTTCTTGCAGCTCCCTCCAGGGCCAGCAGGCCACTAGTCCAACCCAACCCTCATGTGTGTGCCAGTGCCCTTAGGACAGCCTGGCACTGCTGTTTCCCCAGCAGTAGGCAGGAGCCCAGCCTCTCAGGCTGTTGCAATCATGCTGAAATCAAGAGCCTCAGTCTGTTCCTGTGGGGTGAGCTGCCTACACATGACAGGCACATTCAAAGCCCCCAGGTCTTGGAGATGGGCCAAGACCTTCCAGGGAGTTGCAGACAGCAAATACTGCAGGGAGAGCCTGGTGAGGAGTGGCAAGGTGGTGCTGGTAGTGCCCTTTGGTGGAGAAACACACAAATTTGGACCCAAGACACTGCAGGCAGCAAGTGCTCCCTGCATATGCACACAGGTTGGTACCAGGGCCACGTACTGTCCCCAGAGCCTTCACCCTGGCCCAAGGCTGCTCCCTGGGCTGCAAGAGAAGCAGCATGCAAGGCTGATGCTCATCAGCTTTAATGTCTGTCTAGAGCAGTAGTCAGGCACTTGCAGGGCTCCTGGCCTGCACCTACCCCTCCAGGGGTGTTGAGAACCTCCCAGGATGTGAGGCCTCAGTGCAGGCTCTTGTTGTGGGGCACAGCAGGGAGCAGGGGGCTGGTGCTGCCCATGACTCACAGGATAATCTGGTTTTTGTAGCTTCGGCTCAGCTCCTTGTGAGGAAGGACAATGGAGTTGAGAATAACGACCTCAGCCGGAATGGTGACACTGCAGCCTGGGAGGGGAACGCAAAGGCTTTAGCTGGAGGGGAGAAGCTGCCTTGGTGAGCAGGCCCAGGGTGATTCCATACAGCAGCAACGTACCCAGGATTGTGATGGATGGTGTGAGGCGCCCATCCCGGAAAAGGGTCTCGCTGTCTATCTTGGCATAGGGATCGTTGGGGTTAGGGTCGCTGGGCGTTCCTTCAACCCGGGCCCAGCGCCCAATCGTGCTGTCCCAGCCCACAATGGTATTGAGGACACAGGTGTGGTCCTGGGGTGAAGGAGAGGGGAATGCAGGGTGCTGCTGCTTTCCTGCAAGGGGTGGGGGTCGACACCTCCTCCCTCAGGCAAACCCCACTTACATGGAGTGAGGCGCCGTGCAGGACGATGGACTCTCGCACACGCACGCCAGCGCCCACTGTCACACCCTCCCCAATGGAGACGTTGGGGCCCAACTGTGAGGACAGAGGCAGGTGATGAGGACAAGGACAGTGATGCCATTGGCACCCCTGAGCTTGTCCCTGCCCCAGGGCCTCCCCAGCCTGCACTCACCACTGCAGTGCTGTCGATGGAGGCTGTCGGGTGGATGTACACATTCCCTGCAACACAAGGCAGAGGATTCAGGGGAGGCAACCCACAGGAGCACCTGCCTCTCAGATAAAGGGAGGTCCCACTCGTGGGTCCCACTGCCTCCCTAGGCAGCCCCAAAAGCGTTAGTGTGTCAGAATGGTACCTCGGATGACAGGGCCTCCAGGTTTGTTCTGGGCCAGTCTCTCTGGGTGGCTTTTGCTGTACTGGTTCAGGTAAAGGCGGCTGGCATAGATAGCAGAGCTGGAGGAGGAAAAGCAGAAGATTGTTATTGTCACTCTGGCACTACCAGGGCAGAGGAGGATCCAAAATCAGCACCACCCACCCACCTCCAGGGCTCTGCCTAGCTGTGGTACAGAGCACTCCCATCCCTGGTATAGATCACTTGATGCTCCTGCTACACCAGCTCCAGCACTTACCCAGCTGACTTGATCTGGCTCCAGAAGCCATCAGTTTTGTAGACATAGAGTTTGCCACTCCCAGCCAGGGCTGTGAAAACATCCTGCTCTAGCCTGATCACTTCTGCACGCTGCCAGCCATTGGAACTTTCCTCTCTGGAAGCAAGAGTCCTGTTAGACACCCACCCCAGCCATGGCATCAGTCAAGGACCCCAGCAGACCTACCCTCCCCAAATTCAGGGACTCTGACAATCCCAGATTCCTCCCTAGCCATGCGCTTCTCCCTGAAAGTGGGGAGAGCGCCAGCTGTCAGCTAGGTTGGGACAGCCCCACTGAGCCCCAGAGCAGCAGAGGGACAGCCAAAATAAGCTCTCAGCCAGAAGCTGATGGTGCAAGAGCCCCACCTAGTCCAGGTGGGTGTATGATCCTGTCCCCAGTCCAGAGCCTGCACAGCTGGATTTTAACTTGGGTGGTGGCAGAGATGTGAGGTGACAGGCTGGCTGGTGCAAAGAGCTGGACAGGGGAGGAGAGCATTCCCAGGTGAAAGGCTTGCTCAGCCTCTTGTCCTGAGAGCTGAATGAGAATGGGGTGGGAAGAGAGGAAGGGAGAGGGAAAGTCTCAAGCTGACCAGGAGCAGAGCAGAGGAAACAGCAGCCTGGAGAAGGGAGGGAAAGCATGCATTACCACTAGGACCAATCCAGCCCAGAGAGCAGCGAGTGCAGACACAGAGGGAGACTTACCCAAGGTAAGGACAGCTGGTGCAGGACCAGGAAACAAGTGAGTGATGGCAGAGGAGGAGAAAAGATAGAGAAAGTATGGAGGATGAGCGTGCTGCTGCAGCCCTGGGAAGCAGGGGGGTGGGAGGGACACAGAGCAGAGTGAGGCACTCACAGTGCTAGCTCCTGCTGGTTCCTCTGGAAGACCTCGCCTATGTGCTGGAAGATGGCAGGTGTAAAGAGGTAGATGCCACAGTTAATGATCTCACTGACAAACGTGCTGGGCTTCTCCACATAGTGCTGAACCTGGAGGCAAGGGAAGAGACATGAATCCCAGGGTGCAGCCTCTCCATCCAGCACCACACCCTCTGTGGCACAGTGGGATTGCACACCCACGCAGGTGACACAGCACCTGCCACCCACGCTGTGCTCGACTCCCCAAGGCCCTCCAGTACCTCCTGTGTGCCTGCATTTGCCACGATGCAGCCATAATTCAGTGCCTGTGTCCTGTTGGCCTAAGAAACAAGGACAATGTTAGCAATGGTGGAGCAGTAGGCACAGGGAGGCAGAGCAGACGAAACCCGGACCTCACAGTCTGGGACCCACCCACCACAGGAGCTGCTGGCTTCTAAGCCCACGGCAGAGCACTGCAGCTCTTCTGCTCCCCAGCACTGCCACTCACTGTGGTACCCAGAATGACAAAGCTGTGCATGTCCCCATGCTGCTGCCGAAACTCCAGCATCTCCTGTAAGGGGAACTCTGAGCACACGTCTGCGTTGAGGACAAAGAAGGCCTCAGCACCACCTGACAGGATCTGGTCTCGGAAGTGATAGATGCCACCACCCGTGCCCAGGGCTGCGTACTCCTGCAGATACCTACAAGCCAAGCAGGAAAAAGGGAGGGCTTAGGGAAGCAGATGCCTAGTGGCACCCATCGGCAGCAGGGCTGGGAAGGACTGGAGAGACATAATCCTGCCATTCAGTGATGGGTTTCATGCAGGCATTGCACAGAAGGACGCTGTGGCAGCTTAGAGCTGTGCTAGAGAGGCATCTTTGGAGCAGGAACCATCCAGGGCAGGGGCAAAGGCAAAGGCAAAGTGGCGGGGTGAATGGGGGAACCAGGCTGTGCCCATCCACGGTGCGACAGAGCGCACCTGTCCAATGCCACAGCACTGACTGGGGGCTGCCAGGCCGGGGCAGGCAGGTGAGGGGCTCAGCCAGGCTGTGCCACTGTGTGTGCCCTAGGGGTGAGAGAGCTCCTGCCCACCTGATGGGAACCTTGAACTCCTGCTGCGCCGATACGAGAAAGCGGCTGAGAGCCTCGTTGGGCTGGTAGAAACCCATCAGCAGGATCTCCTTCATGCCGGGCACCTGGGCAGGGACGGAGGAAGGGATCAGAAAGGAAAGGAATGGCACTTCTCCCTTGCCTCCACAGCCCCAGCCCCCCTTACCTTGGCGCAGGCCTCGATGTGGTGCTGCACCATGGGCACTCCGGCCACGGGGAAGAGCGGCTTAGGCACCTCGAAGGACAGCGGCCGGAACCGGGTCCCTGCGGAGCACAGCGGGGTCGGCCGGGCACTGCGCCGGCGGGACACCCCGCGGGCCCGGCGCACTTACCCTTCTGCGGGCCCCCGATGAGGATGACGGCCTTGAGCGGCATCGCGGCTCGGCTCCGCTCCGGCGGTTCTGCTCCGGCGGTTCCGCACCGAGCCCCAGCTCCGCACCCGAGCCCCGCAGNGAGCGCGCAGGGCAGGTGCTGTGGCTGTGTGTGCGCCCCAGCGCTTCGGTGCGCCGTGCGGGGACACCGTGGGTTCTGACACGCCCTTGGACACACGGGCGTGCGACAGGCACAGGTGTGCAAGCACGTGTGTGTGCGTCGGGAAGCGTGTGACTGCCCGCAGGCAGCAGGCGGTACGCGTGTGCCCCTGCCCACCGCGGGCCAGCACCAGCAGGCTGTAACCGGAGCAGTCCCTGCCGGCCCGGCACGGCCTCATATGGGTAGCGGATATTTATAGCCAGGCATCAGGTCCCTCACCGGCACCTGCCATGCCCGCAGCAGGAGCCCTGCCCTGCTGTCCCGCTGTCCCAGCTACCATCGGGCCCTTTGGCACTCCGTATTTTCACTCCATGACGTGAGGGCCATGTGAATCAGCCCTGTCGCGCTTGCCCCAGGGCTTCACAGCTTCTCTGACTTTTTCACCAGGTTTCCAACATGGAAGCCCAGCCCCACATGGAATCCTTTCTGGACTCGGGTCCCTAGGTTTTGGGGCAAGGACCCTCCCAAAATACCAGGGGCTGCACTTCACACTTGTGCAATTCCCTCCCAGGAAGGCACTGAAACTGGAGGGGCTGCTCAGGGTCTTTATTGCTGCTCTGGCATGTTGCTTGCTCCAAACCATGGGACATTGGCAACTCCAGAGCCTGGCAGAGAGGAGGGGACAGGAATGGGGACTGGAATGAGCAGACGCCTTCTCCCCAAAATCAATAAATAAAGCCCTATCACTACAGCAGCATGAGGAAGGTGAGTGCCCAGCCGCTGTTCCTGTCTCCCTGCTCAGGGCACCCCGCATCGTGCCACCAGCCAGGGAGGGCTGAGGAGGGGGCACAGGGCAGGGCAAGGCACCTCGGGGTCAGGTGGGAGGTGTGAGGGGTCTGGGACAGGGGGGCAGGCTGGTAGTGGGGTACAGGGCAAGGTCTGGAGCTGGGCGGGCAGAGCACGAGCAGCGTGGGCCTGAGCAGACACAGGAGGTGTGCATGGCACCTGGGTGCCCCCCTGCAAAGAGGGCGTGCCTGCCAGTCCCCCACCCTGGCACGGGGTGCAGCTGACAGCCCCAGGGAAGGCACCGGCATCGGTCCTGGAGCCACAAACCCACTTGCCAGGACCACGGCTGAGAGGAGCGGAAGGTGGGGGGCTGGCAGCCCCCCCTCCCAGCTGTAAGGACTGGGGCTGTGCTGGCTGGCAGGGGATTGTGAGCAAGCCCCTCTCTACAGGAACCACTGGAGCAACCTCAGTCTTCTGGTGCTGGTGTGCAAACCAGGGGGAGCACGAGGACTGCCACACCGTGGCCAGGGGCAGCTGCAGGCTGCAGTGTAAGGCACACGGCTGATGGGACCCATGTGGCCAGGGCTGGCTAACAAACTGGCAGCTCTTCCTCTCCCACCCGGGGCTTCCCTTGCCCCTCTGTCTGCATCCCATTCTTCCCCCGACCCTCTGCCACATTCTCTGTTCCTTGCAGCAAGGCTTCCCACCACCCTCCCACTGCCAGACCCCACTGCTGGTCTGGCTGCGGCAGCACCTCCTCTTCATCGGCACTGCCAGAATGATGCTGCTGGCCTCCATCATCCCTGACAGCAGCACGTGAGGTCCATGGACTCATCCTGGCGCGTCCCGGCTCCTCCTCAGCCGCCCCGTACTGCGGCCCATGGAATGTTCCTCTGGCTCCCCGGCCCCTCATGGCCGTGGCCAAGGCACCAGTTACTGTGGCCCTGGTGGCTGGCCACCCTGGTAGGAGCGGAGTAAGACCTTGTGCTTTGTGACGGCCTCGCCGCGGCGCCTCTGGTGATCCACCAGGAATTCCTTGAGGCGGTTGGTGGTGAAAGTCAGGGTCTGGCGGCGCAGCTTCATCAGGTAGGCATCCTGGAGCCAGGCATTGGCGAAGCAGTCCTTCACCGTGGGGCGGCTCCTGAGGCAGAGCCAGCTCTGCATCAGGGACTGCCAGGGGTGCCTACTGCTGCTCCACCCCCCCAAACTCAGCCACCACCCTTGCCCTGCAAGACCCAGGGGGTCCCAGCCCTCTCCAAGAGCAGTGATGGACTCCAGGCTCCCACTGATGATATCTGGAGGGGTCCCATGTGGCAGGGAGCTGGCTCAGTCACAGGCACAGTCTGGTGCCATGTGTCCTCCCTGGCTGGGCTGGACACTCACCATGGGTGGACAGTGAGGACCTTGCGGATGAAGAGGGCAGCAGTCTGTGAGACATTGGGGTACAGCTTGAAGGCATCAAAGCGCCCTGCCAGGATGCGGTTCTCTGTCTCGATGGGGTCCACTTCAAAGAATGGTGACCGCCCGCTGAGCCTGTGGTGGTGGAGGGGGTGATGGGCTGGGGGGACAGCGATGGGAGGGTACTTGCTGTCCCACTTCCCCCCATCCCTGGTTTGAAAAGCCACAGCTACCCAGGGTGACTTCATCTTTCCATGTCCAGCTGGGAAGGGTCTGCTGGGCTACAGCATCCCTCAGCCCACCATCATTGGTGTCCTCTGTGGCACCGAGCCCTGGGTGGGGCTGAGTACACTTCAAGGTTCTCATCCCCCTGACCCCTTCTCTTACATGATGTAGGTGAGGATGCCAACACCCCAGACATCTGCTGCGGAGCCCACCGGGTCCCCCTTCACCACCTCTGGCGCTGTGGGCAGGGGAGCAGGTCTGTCATATACACAGAGACACCAGCCCCAGCATCTGCAGCAGCCCCAGCACACCCAGCGTCCACAGTATCCCCAGCCCCTACAGAAGTCCCAGATCCCCAGGATCCACAACACCCACAGCATTCCCAACACCCATAGCAGCCAAGCACCCACAGCAGCCACAGTACTCCACTACTGCACCCTCCAACACCTTTCCCTGACACTGCAGCACCCTGACAGAGCCCAGCCAGCCTCCAAGGATACCCCAACTGCCCCACAGCACCCAGACTCTCCCACTGACCCCAGCGAGGCTATAGAAATTCACAGACACCCCCAGCACCCCAAAGGCCTCCCACCTTCCCCAAGGACACAGCTCCTCCCCATTCCCAAGTCCCCCAGAGCATAGGCATACATGCACACCTTTGGGAATAAGCATGCCCCAGTTCTGTCCCTGTCCCCCATGCCACTACACCCGTGGTGCCCCACTCACACATGTACTCCAGGGTGCCAGCACGCCGCCCCAGCTGCCGCAGCACAAGTGGGTTGTAGGTCTGGGCACTGCCAAAATCGATGATCTTGAGGGCATTTGTGCCTGAGACGATGATGTTGTCTGGCTTGATGTCGAGGTGCACAATGCGGCGGCCATGCAGGTACTCAAGGCCCTGCAGGAGCTGCAGTACGTAGCTCACCACGTCATCCTCTGAGTAGCGAAACCTGGGGGCAGGTGCCATCAGCAGGTAGCCCCATACCAGCAACTGTCCCCGGTGGCCCTGTGCCCACCTGTACCTGTCCACGATGCTGTAGAGGATCTCCTTGCCAGCACAGTTCTCGCAGATGAGCACCAGGTAGCGGGGGGTGATGTACGCCTCATGCAGGGCCATGATGCGCTCATGGTGCAGCGCCTTGAGGATCTCGTACTCCTGCAGCACACTCTGCTTCCGCTCCGCCTCATAGGGCACAATCTTGGCCATGAAGTGCTTCCCTGTGGCATTCTCCTTGCATAGCCGGATCACCCCAAAACGGCCTCTGCAGCATAGGGCAGGATTCAGCATCCCTGGTGTGGGGTGCTGCCAGAACACCCCTGGCAGAGCATCTTGTCCTACCGCTACTCACCTTGCTTTCTCATCCAAGAATGTATATGGCTTCTGGGGGACACCCTGCCGCAGTGCTGTGCTGTCTTTTGCCCCTGGGACCCCACTAGCAGCTGGGGGCTCCTTGGAGGGTGGGGGGGTGGTGGGGGGCTCCACCGCAGGGGGTGATGTGGGGGGCATGGAGATGAAGGAGGTTACCATGTAGGGGGGCATCTTCCGTGAAGGTGTGGTGTTGGGGGTGGGAGATGGTGTGGGGGCTGAGCTGGGCGTGGTTGACACTGGGGAAATGGTGGGGGACTTGGAAGGAGACAGAGCCTGGGGCGGAGGGGTAGTGTCCGTGGGGGGTGCAGGGGAGCCCAGAGTGGGGGTGTCTGTATGAGGAGAGGCAACAGTCCGAGGTGGGGTGAACATCAGCTCAGGAGGCACATAGACAGTGATGTTGGGTGGAAGCTCAGGATCTGGTGGCACGCCCTCTTCATGGGGTGCAGGAGGTGGAAGGACCTCTGTGGGGGCACCCTCCTGTTCTGCTCTGGCTGCCTTCTGTACCACTCCCTTGTGCTTGCGTGGCGGTGTGGTGGGAGGGGCCCCTGCAGCCACCAGCTCCAGCTGCTCCTCCTCGGATGTCTGGGTTGACCGGCTGGAAGCCACCTTTTCAGGAATGGGGACAGCGACATCCTTGGCTGGGGCAGCTCGGACATCTACAGGGAGCAAAGGGAGGTGTGAGCCAGGTGGGGGTAAGCTAGGAGTGGACTGTAAGTGGCACCTCATTTCCCAAAGCCCTGAGGGGAAGATGCCATGGGACTCAAGGATCCCCAAAGCACCCCAGAGGCCACAGGTGGCCCCATGGCCACCCCACGCCCATGGGACAGGGCTTGCTCACCTGCTGCCTCAAGATGCACCTTTACTGAGGGGTTGCTGTAGGATCCCTGCCCAGCCTTGTTGACACAGGCCACACGAAACTTGGCAGTGCTCCCAGGAGGCAGCTCAGTCACATTGAAGTAGCAGTCAGTGATACCAGTGCTGACAATCTTCCACTCATGCTCCCCTGCCAAAGCAGAAGTAAGGTAAGGTGAGGGCAGACCAGGGACAGGGGCAGCCCACTGTCCCCTGTCCTTGATTCTGCCAAGCCACAGGGGGACATTGGGCACTTTTGTCCTAGATGCCCCTGTGTGAGCCCATATTCCTGGCTGTGGCTCCCAGGGGTGGGAGGCAGCACCACAAACCTTCCAGTCTGCGCTCCAGTGTGTAGGTGCAGGGGGCTTTGCTCTCAGCAGGCTTCCACAGCACCAGCACCGTGTTCTTGTACTTCTGGGGGATCTCCGGGGTGCCTGGCCGCCCAGGGAGCCCTGCAAGGGTACACACAGGGTGGGCTGGGTGTCCAGCCAGGGGCAGAGCAGAGCTGCTGCAGTGAGAGGGCATAAGAACACATGGGTTCAGAGATGCTGGAAATGCTCATGTAAAACCAGCCTGTCCTCTTTCAAAAGCCCCAGTCTCTTGCAGATGTGGAGAGCAGTACTCAAGTGACCTGCACCAACTGATCCCCAGCCATGTGCCCGACTTGTGCCCTTCCTGTCTCCTGAGGACCCCCAGCCTCCTTACGTGCCACAGCTAGCGTGCAGGAGCTGATGGCTGTGCCCAGGATGTTGGCAGCTGCGCACTCGTATAGCCCTGCATCCTTCCTGGAGACCTTGGCAATGGTGAGCATCTGACGTCCGTCCTTGCAGGAGACGACGTTCAGCCCACTGTCCGGCTGCAGGGACCTCTTGTCTGTAGGGGCAGAGGAGGAGTGGGATGATACGGTGCCTGTCAGAGCCCACCCACTGAGGCAGTGCAGGCAGCGCCCACCTTTCATCCAGAGGATCCGTGGGGTTGGGCTGCCAGCAGGAAGGCAGCAGAGGGTCAGCGCCTCGCCCTCCAGCAGCACCTGGTCCTTCAGCTTGATGTGGAAAACAGGGGGGAAATCTGGAAAGCAGAATGGGGGGTTAGGCTGGGGTGGGGATACACACCCGCCGTCCCATCCTGGGGCGGCACCTACCCGATTCACTGGGCGCGTGTGGCCGGCCGGCGGCGAGTACCTCCTCCCGCAGAAGGCTGGAGGGGATGCTGGGCTGTGAGGCCGTCTTCTCCTTCTTGCCCCGGGAGAGCCCCCAGCGCTCCCAGCGGGACCTCTTCTCACCCCCACCTGTGGGCACGCAGGGCAGGTGAGAGCGGGGCCAGGCCACGGCGGCCACACCTGCCGTACCCACAGCGACTGGGCCATGGGTTGCCAGCAGGAGTCCTCCGCGGGATCGCCCCTCATCGCTCACCTTTGGCAGAGGCAGAGGAACCTGTGCTGGCCTCGGAGCGCAGGGACTCAGAGGAGGGCGCGGGGGCGGGGGCGGGCCCCGGTCGCAAGCTCTCACCCTCGGAGCTGGTGCGGCGGAGTTGCTGGGAGCCCTCGCCCTCCGGCCGCTCATCCGACACGCTGCGGAGCCGCGCCGAGACCCGCTCCATTGTGGCACTGATCTTCCTCCGCACAGCCACCGCCGGTGACTCGCTCTCCCCACCACCCCCCGGCTCTGACTTGAGGCTCTCTGAGTCCCTCCGCTCCCTGGAGCTGGCCAGAGCCATGCTCCAGGAGAAGCGGCGCCCACCAGATGGGGTCTCACTGCCTCCGTCTTCCCCCATGCTCTTCTTCCTCTCAGCAGGCGGGGTCCGCTTGAGGAGTATGGACATCCTCCGGAAGAAGCCCCCATCCTTCTCCACCTCATGCAGGTCCTGCACCGACTTGGACTTGGCTACCAGTCCGGTGGGCCGGTCCCTGCGCAGCTCCAGGGGCACGCCGGCGGGTGTAGGACGGTAGATGCCCTCGTCAGAGACTGGGGGGCCGGCCAGGTGCCGGTCCTCGGAGCGGGAGCGGGTGAGGAGCTTCAGCCCCCGGGTGAGGGATGATTCACGGCCCCGCTTGAACTTGGCCTCAAAGACCTCCTCCGAATCGATGTCCTGGATGACCAAGGAGCTGGAGGAGCCAGTGGGTTTCACCTCCCTCCTTGATGCTGGTGCTGGTGTAGGGGGCTTTGCAGGACTGGCTGGTGGGGTCTCCTTGATGTTTGGTGGGGGCTCGTTGGTGCTTGATGGGGGCTCCTCGGTGGCTGTCTCCCCGCCTTGAATGGCTCCCATGACTTGCATCATCTTGGCATAGGAAGACTTTATGTGGGTTTGGGGAACAGGGGTTGTGGACTTTGGTGGGGTGGGAGCTCCTGTCCTGGCAGCCCCCTCCCCACTGGTTCCAGCAGCCTTGGTGAGTGTCTTCTCTTCTTGTCCCCTGTCTGTGGGCTTCTTCCCTGTGGTGGTGGCAGCCTTGCTGGCCCCAGGTGGGCCACGTTCTTCAGGGATGCGCCTCCTCCCTGAGGCAGCCTTTGCAGGGACAGCCTGGGGAGCAGTAATCTCTGCTGGAGGGGGTGTTGGTGTGCTTGGGGTGTCTGGTGGCACTGTGGGCCGAGCATCAGAAAGGGCAGAGAGAGAGGGGGACTCCTTGAGCCGTTGGGCCTCCAGGCAGGCCACTGGGATCTCCAGGGGTGCACCAGAGCGTCGGTGCCGGACAACAGGCTCAGCGTCCCCGTGGCTGAAGGAGCTGCTCTTCTGCAGCCGGCACTCAGCGGGGAGAAGGCGCGGTGAGGTGGCTTCACTGGAGGCTGCCCGCACCAGCCGTGGCACTGCTGGTACCTCCAGACGGGCTGACCGTGAGACTTTCTTGTCAGGGCTGACCCCCAGGGTCTCCAGGAGGGGACCCCGCAGGCCACTGACCTTGCTGTCCCCAGAGCTTCCCCGCAGCAACCGCTGGCGCATCAGCTCCAGGCGCTGGGCATGATCATCCTCCCCCCAGACCACCTTTCTCCTTGGCAACTCCATGGAGGCTGCCTTGGCTAGGGCCCCGCGGGGGTCCCGGGCTGCCTCAGCCCCCTCCTCAGTCCCCGGGAGCTGTTGGAGCAGCAGGGCACTGTCAGCAGAGCTGCCCCTCTTCAGCTCTCCCCGACGGGCGCTCCCTGGGGACTCCAGGCTGGAGCCCTTCCTCATGGCTTTGCGAGGATACTCCGGCCGCTTCTGGGCTTCGGGCGCTTCCTCATCAGAGGAACCAGGCGCCTCCACTTCTGCACATGGTCGCCGTGGCCCAGCACTCCTTGGCCGCTTCCCCAGGGCCACCCCAGGCTTCCCTGTGCCCTGGCTCTGCCACTCCATGGCGGAGGCATCCCCCTCCGGCTGCAGCCCCTCGGATGTCCCAATGGTCTCATCGTCTGTGGGGATCTCATTGAGTGACATGCGGGAGCCAGAGAACTCCACCTGGTGTGGCATGGGGATGAAGGGCAGCTCATCCAGGTCATCTGAGTCTGAGGAGGATGACAGTGCTGGTGACTCTTTGAGATGCCGGGGCACGGCGATGGAGAGGTGGTTGGACGTGTCCTCCAGCAGCTCCGGGATCGGCCGCAGCACCATGTTGCACTTGTAGCTGATCTGTGAGCGCTGCAGCCAGCAGAGTGGGCTGGGTCAGGCTCAGGTGTGTGGCATGGCATCATCCTGCTATTACACATCCCCCTATCCTGCCCAAGACACAGTCCCACCTGCCCCCTCCCTCCCCAGCCCCTGCCTTCACCTGCCATTTCCGACGGGAGATGAAGAGCTTGAGGTGGTCGGTGCTGATGACCTTCCCCTTCGCTAGTGTCTGTGGGGTGAGGGAACAACGATGTCCCTTGGAGCCTGCAGCAGGCTCAGGGAACCCTGTGGCCTCTTGGCACTGGTTCTGAGCCTGGGCTTACCTTGAACCAGGGATGCTCCAGGGTCTGTTCTGCATTGGGTCTCCTGTGAACCGACACCATTGGGTGAGAGCCACCCAGGCTCAGAGGCTTTGGCCAGGGGGAAAAGGGCAGGAGACTCTGTCTGCCCATGGTGCACCCCAGCAGAGCCGTGCAGCTAGCCTTGCCCTTGGGCACCCCAATGCGTGGGGGTCCCCACCCTCCCTTGAGCACAAAGCTCATGCTGAAGGGGCAGGGGATGGAGAAGGGGACCCTGCAGTACTCACAGCTTGTCATTAACCAGCACTTTGATGACAAAGCCCTTGGCTTCCCTGGTGAGCCCCTGGAACATCCTCTCCTCAAAGGCCACATTGTAGTTGCGGATGTTCATCAGCGTTGTCTTGTCATTCTCCCCCACGAAGGGGGAGATCCCTGTCAGGCTGCCAAGGAGGAGACACTGTCACTGGGCCATGGGGCCATGAAAAACATGATGGAAAATACAGAGAACTGGGGACAGGACCCCAGACCCCATCTCTGGGATCATGGGGACATGGGAAACAGCATGGCAAGTACAGCAGGCTGAGGACAGGACCTCAATCCTCAGCCCTGGTGCCATGAGGAGGGCAGAGGTAGGAGCAGCTGGAAGGGAGGCTGAGTCTGTAATGAGTCATGTGCATGGTCACAGTCTCAGCTCTGGAACTGGTGAGGGGGTGGAAAGGGTGAAGCCCTCCTGTGAAGACACACCGGGGCACTTACCAGAGGTATGCGATAACCCCCACAGGCCTGCAGAGAGGAGAGCACAGTTACTGCACATCACAAGCCCTCCAGGGTGCCCAGTCTCTCCTGGCATAGCAGGGAGCCTACCGACCACCCAAGGGCCACCCTTACCAGATGTCAGTGACGCTGGAGACAGGGGTCTGGTTGACAATCTCAGGGCCCACGAACTCAGGGGTGCCATACTTGCAGTACTGTGGCTCCTCAGATGTCAGCTCCTGTGCATTGCCGAAGTCACAGATCCGGATCTGCTCGCTGCTCAAATCTGCCATCAGGAGGTTTTCTGGCTACAGGACAGTGCAGAGCAGAGGGGAGCTTGGCAGGAGGCAGGGGCTTTCCCCAGGGAATGAATGTTCCCTGTCAGCAGGACCACTCCCCACCCAGTGCACCAGGAGCCCTTCACTGGAGGCACTGGGCAGGAGGAGTCTGTAAAGATTCTCACTCACTTTGATGTCCAGGTGCAGGACACTGTGCTGGTGCAGGTAGCAGATCCCTTCCAGGACCTGCCGCATGTACGACCGGACCTGCAAGAGATGGAGTGAGGAGAGTGGCCAGCCCAAATATGAGTCAGCCGCACACTGGCCCTGTGCAGAGGAGAATGTGGGCTGTGGCCCCCTTAGTAGCCTGATATAATGAGCACTACACATCTCTAGGCTGGGACAGACCCCACTGTCCCTAGGATCCCTCCCTTCCACATCACTTTGCTCCCACAGCGTTCACTCACCTCCGACTCACACACTGAGGGCTTCCTCACCATCCTGTCCAGCAGCTCTTCTTCAGAGCAGCTGGGCCCCAGTCAAGGAGCATAGAAATTCCATGCTCCATTGTGCCCCACACCCAGCTTCTCTGCACCCCACTCTGCCCACCTGTTGCCCGCAAAAGCCTCCCCTCCTCCCCTGTGCTATGCACCCATGGAGCAGTGCCCAGAGGATACAGCTCCATGACCATGATGACGGCATTCTTCTTCTCAAAGGCATCGTGGAAGAAGACGATGCGCTCGTGGTCCAGCTGAGAGAGAATGTGCAGCTCCCGCCGTGCTGACTGCTTGGCCTTGGTCCTCCCAGGGATGAACTTGGCGGCAAAGTCCAGCCGGGTGCTCTTCTCTGTCACCCTCCGCAGATAGGAGAAAGCCCCCCTGCAATTCAGCAGTAGGGGTAAGGAAGGATAAGAAGGTGCATGAGCAGGAGACCTCCCCTTTCCCTGAGCAGCTGGCACAGGCACCCACTCTGCAGGGAGCTGCTTGCAGCCTCAGCTGCCTCTGTTACCATGCACTGCTCAAAGAGACCCCAAGCCTGGCTTTTCTCTGACCATGCCAGGTCCCTACCCTAAGCTGGCACAGGAGCGTCCACTGACAGCTGAGAGGAGCCCCAGCACACCAGGATCTGGCATATAATGGAGCTTAATCCCCTATGTCGGAGCCCCAGGGTGCAGCCTGGCTCCAGTACCCCAGTCCCTGCAGTGCCCAGGATGCCCCATCATGCCAGCAGCCCCCTACCTCCCGATCTCCTCGTGCACATCATAGTAGTCGGTCAGGCGTCGTGCCTTGTGCAGCGCATCCTCCTCCGCGCTGGCATCAGCAGTGGGCTGGGCTGGGAGAAGGAAAGGCGCTGGCAAGGGACAAGCCAGACATCCAGGCTCTGCCCTCAGGGGCTGGGGAGCCAGTCAGCCATACCTGCCCGCACCACCAGCTCTGCTTTGCAGGAGACCTCCCCAGCCAGATTCTTGGCTGTGCAGGTGTAGACGCCACTGTCAGGCTCAGCAGCACCCAGCACCACCAGCGAGCACTCATTGTCCTCATATACGAAGCTCAGGTGGCTGCTCTCCTCCAGCAGCTCCCCATCCTGGAGGGTGACAGGGGGATTGGGGGCGTCCTGTCCCATCCCTGGCCAACTCCCACCACCCTTTCCCCACGAGTAGGGCATGGGACACATCCTTGATCACCAGTGCAGCAACCCCGGTGAGGCAGTGAAGTGTGTGGGTCTGGTGGGAATATGGCTCAGGAAGGGATTTGGGTCTCCCAGCCCACCTTGTACCACATGATGTCTGGCAGCGGTTTCCCCTCCACCACCACAGCGAATCGTGGTGTCTCCCCTTCCTGGGCATCGATGTCCTCCATGATGGACTCAAAACGCGGTGCCTCTGCCAAGAGATGGGGCATGGGGCACCATGGGGCAGTGCCAGCCCCCTGCCAGTGCCACGGAGTGTACAGCTGCAAGGTGCTGCAAGTAGGGGTAGGGGCATGGGGCAGTGCCACTCCAGTGCACATGGAAGTGGGACACCTCTACAGAGCAAGCCACCAATGGCATGTGTCTGCACAGCATTCGGCAGTACCCCATTGGAGTGGGGCACTGTGGGGCAGTGCCACCCACAGCACACAGGCATGGAGCACTGTGGTAATGCATCTCACATTACATATGGATGTGGGGTACCGTGGGGCATTGTGGAGGTGTCCCTTATGGTTCTTGGCTATAGGGCACTGGGAGCAGTGCCTCCCAATTACACTCAGAGATGGGACACCCTGCAGCAGTGCCACCCATGGCATCCATGGCTAAGGGACACCATGAGGCACTGCCTCCCCATGTACACAGTTATGGGACACCTCTGCTCAGGTCAGACATGGGTATGGGACACCGGGCAGCAGTGCCAATGCATGGTTCATGGTTTATCATCCCCATGATTGCCACCCTATAGATTGGCATCGCCACAACGTGTGAGTGTGAAGGACTGAGGAGCAGTGTCATGCTATGGGGGAGTGCTCCCATGGCACATGGGCATGGGGCACCATGGGGCAATGCCACCCTCCAGGGCAATGCCCCTCCCCAGCATATGGGCTTGGAGCACCACAGGGTGCCACCCCCCAGCAGATGGCCTCCCAGTGCAGGGGCACCTACCTGCGAGGTGGAGGCGGAGGGTGCAGTGGGCAGTGCCGTGGCGGTTGCTCACCTCACAGGCCAGCAGCCCCCCAGCCCCCCGGCCCACACGCAGCAGCCGCAAGCAGTGCTGGTCGTCATCTGGCATCATCATCTCACACGTGCCCTCCAGTTCCCCCAGCACCTGCCCAGCCCTGCAGGCACAACAGCTGACACATCACAGCTCCACAAGCAGAACCACTGCCCCATTGATAGATCCCACCCCACAGCCCCAGGACC
The DNA here is from genome assembly GCA_013399945.1 of Ploceus nigricollis. Lineage (NCBI taxonomy): Eukaryota > Metazoa > Chordata > Aves > Passeriformes > Ploceidae > Ploceus > Ploceus nigricollis. The sequence goes on from VXBC01011831.1 coordinate 341,965, forward strand.
ACCTCCTTACCCACAGTCAGCCCCAGTTCCCACCCCGCAGCCCCCACAAAGTGCTCACATCCCGTTGCTAGCTCTGCCTCCTCAATGGCTCTTGNGAGCCCTGGACATCATCCTTGTGTGCACACCCAGACCAGGGAAGGAGCCCCCCCACACACACAGTGGGCTACATGGAGAGCTGGAAGTCCTTCTATATGCATCCTGTGGGGTGATTCTAGGCATGGGGAAGACAGCAAGGCACAGTGCCATGTCCTACCTCTTCCAGGTGACAGTGGCCTCCACATGGTTGATGGTGATGGTGATGGAGGCTGGCTGGCCTTCTACCACATACACCACATCTGGCTTGTCCAGGATGACTGGGGCCTCCTCCAGGTAGGGACCTGCCAAATGCATTTTCTCCAACCCCTGCCCACTCCATGCCACCCAGCCCTGGGCAGCTTACCACTCAACAAGGGACAGAGACCTCTATCCCAGCTACCCACTCCCTCCCCACTGCCCTTCTCACCCCGGTCCAGGAGCTGCACGGGCCCCACAGGTGGGGAGGGCTTGCTGTTGCTCTTGGGAGTGGCAGTGATGACACGGAAGAGGTACTGGGCACCCTTGGTCAGCCGGTGCACTGTGTAGGTGGTGTCCTGCACACCGGTCACCAGCACCACCCACTGCATCGTGCCCAGCACTTGCATTTGCACCACATAGGTCACCGAGTTAGGGTCTGAAAGGGGAGAGGGTCAGTGCAGAGCCCCTGCTACCCCATGCACCCCATCATGGCATTGCCCACCCCCTGCCATCTGCCTGCCCATACCCTGCCCCCTTACCTATGGCAGCGTCCAGCCACTTGGGCTTGTTCCAGGTCAGTGTGATGGCTCTGCCAGTCACTGAGGCCACAGTGGGGGGCCCGTCTGGGGGGGTTGGCACCACATCTGCAGGGGGAGGTAGGCAGGGATGTAAGCATAGCCACTGCCCCAGCTTATCAGGGCATCTGCCTCACACTCTGGGAGATACTGGCTGAGGGCATGGATGAGACCAGTAATTCTTTCTGGTTTCCTGGTGGGGGCTCAGCCTGCCAGCCCCTGTGGGACTGGCACTGCCAGCAAGCTTCATGCAGGACCTAGTGGTCCAGGGATGACTCTTGACCACACAAGATGAGAACTGCACTTCTGGCCCCACTTTTAGGTCGGATTAGAGACCTCATGAGGTCCCCTCCAACCTAAACTGCCCTGTGACCCTATTCCCCTAGGACCTCACAACAATCCAGGTCACAGCCTGGCGGGGTGGCTGTGAGTGGCCACACATCCCAAGTGGAGTCTGCTGCTGCTGCTTACCAGTGACATAGAGGTGTGCATAGCATGTGGCCTTCCCCACTTTGTTGGCAATGACACTTTTGTAGACACCAGCATGTGCGTGGCTCACGGCCGTGAATACCAGACGATGGATGTCTTTATCTGGTGGAGAACAGGGGGACACAGGTAAGACCCTACCAGCTAAGCAGCACAGAGCTCCCCTTCCTGCCTCATGGGGTGTAAAGGTCTGGGGGGTGATGCCTCCTCCAAGAGTGTTCCCCCTTCTCCCACCCCATGTAGAGGGACCCCAGGGGGCAGGGAAGGCAACGAGGAGTCCTACATTGCATCATCTTGCGGTCATCAGTGCTGTCAATTCGGGAGCCATTGTGGTACCAGGTGATGGAGGGGTAGGGCATCCCGGCCACCTGGCACTCCAGCACGGCCTCCTTCGACTCCACCACGTCCAAGTTGTGCAGTGGCTTCAGGAAATCAGGCATGGTGAAGCACTCTGCCTCTGTCTCCACCTGCTCTGGCTCCTCCGGGATGGATGGCATCTTCTCCAGCTTAGAGCTGCAAGAGCCCGCACACGCTCATCGTGGGAGCATGGTGCAGTGCCCCCAGCTCAGCCCCGGCCCTAGGCTTTGCATAAGCCTGTTGTATACCAAGTCCCAGAGGGGAGCAAGCAGGGGGAAGCAGATTCTAGTGACCATCCAACTCTTACATCTGGGAGGCTGCAGATGGCCGTGGCTCCTCCACATAGAGCTCTGCAGAGCACTCCACATGGCCATGGGTGTTCCTGGCGGTTGCCTTGTACTGCCCTTCATCTTCACTGCCCACGTGCACAATGACCAGTGAGTGCAGCCCTCCATCCTGCTGAATCCGCACGTTCTCCCCCTCCTGCACTGGCAGGCCTGTGCAGAAACATACACCATCAGCAGCAGCATCCCCTCCAGTCCCAGCCAGGTGCAGCCTTTGGGTGCAGCCCCCAAGGAGATGAGGAGAGGTCTCCCTGCAGGGCCCTTAGCAAGCTCTCTGAGCCTGGGGGTTACCAAAGTGAGTCCAGGTAACCGTTGGAGGGGGTGTCCCGCTGATCATGCAGACAAAACGCGCTGTCCGCCCTTCCACCACGTCCACATCCTCCAGCTTGCGGGTGAAGAGCGGCTGCACAGAGGGCTGCACCGTCAGTCGGGCACTGCAGGTCAGCTCATCTGCGAGGAGAGCAGGCACTGGTGAGCCCCCACAGCACATGCCTGTGCAGGGCAGGAGGCAGCCTGTGACACCCCCTGGCTGCAACCCAGCAACCAGTGTGGCTGTGGGTGAGCATACCCCATGCATGGTGTGGATTGAGCCCAGGTGTGTGGGGTTCCAGGCTTTGTCCCTGTGCAACGCAGGGGGGCACAAATGTGTGCAACGTCCCCATGCCCAGGGCCGGGGCTCTGATGGCAGCAGGCACCTCTTTCCTTTCTGCACAGCAGGACAGGTGCCAGCAGCAAGGTGGGGTGAGAGGATGCCCTGTCCTCCCCATAGGGCAGGAGATCACAGCTGGCCTATCCCCTTGGGAATGGGGCAGCAATGCTTAAGCAGGTAGTGCCAGCACATGCAGGATCCAAGGAGCAGCATGGGGACATGAGCAGGCTCGATGCTCCAGGTGAGGGGATTTCCAGCAGGGACCACTTTTCAATGATGGTGTTGTCACCCACCCTGGGTAAGGATGGGCAACACCATTCTCAGGCACACCCTCACCGGCCTGAGTCCCAAACTGCTGCTACCTTCAAAGCCCCAAGGGAATACAGCCTCCTTCATGGAGGATTGCACAGGCACCAACCACAGGGTGCAGGGATGCTGCTTCTCCCTGCAATGCCTCCCCAGCCCTGCTGCCTAGGTGGGCAGGAGAGTGGACTCTGTGGGTCAGAACTGTCAGCAGCATGCACAGGCACAGGTGTGTCAGAGCCATGGGACAGAGGCCCATGCAACTCTTGCTGAGCTGCTGTCAGCGATGGTTTGGTGGGAGAGGTTGGGAAGCCCTGACTCCCTGCCCATTTCCTCCCCACCTCCCAAGCCAGCAGAGACACATCAGTACTGGAGCAGGATGCCCAGAAGCTCTGAAGCCCGGGGACAGGGACAGCTGGACTCCAAGCCTGCATCCACCTGGTGCAGCCATGGAGCAAATGCATCTTCCCATGTTTCAGGGAGCCACATGCATGCTGGCAGAGGAGCTGAGCAGAGTGGGGCTGGACAGAGCTGCAGGTCTCAGGGTACCGGAGTCCAAGAACTGATGCACACCAGGTTTCCCTTAGAAATCTTCCCAGTGCCTGGGGCACCACCCACTCCCTATCCCCCTGTCTCCTTGTACCCCATCTCCAGCACTCACAGCTACATCCCTGGGAACAAGAGCCCTGAGCCCAAGATAGGGGGGTCTTTCCACCCCTTTAGGGCCAAGCCCTGAGTGAGAATCCCCCCTGGGGGAGCTGCATGCCCACCGCTTACCTTTGGCAGTGCTGAGCTTGCAGGTGTAGATTCCGCTGTCATCTTCATGCACAGAGGTGAGCAGCAGCTTGCACTTGCGCCCATCAAAATGCATCTTGCATTTGAGCAGTGCAGGCTGGAGCAGCCGGCCCCGGGACAGCCAGTCTACATCCATGTCTGGCGGGCCGGCCACCATGCACTCAAAGACCGCCAGCTCCCCCGCCCCGACCACCAAGTCCTGCAGGGGAACCACGATGGCCAGGGACTGGCACTCGGGGCGAGCTGCCCGGGGAGCGGGGAGAGAGAGAAAGAAAGAGAGAGACGCATCTCAGCAACTGAAAAGCAACCATGAGAGGTAGCAGGGATGGAGTGGGAGTACATGCAGGGCAGTGGTTCATGCAGGGAGGGGGCCTGGTGCAGCGGGCAGGGAGTGCAGCAGGGAAGGGTGGGATGGGAGGCGAGATGTGGAAAGCAGAGCTGAGCAGGGAGGGGGCTGGGGGTGAGGGGAGGCGTCCGTGCCAGGAACACACCACACAGCGCTTTACCAAACAGATTTTATTAGAGCTACAAAAAAAAACGGTCACGGCCTCGCAGCCCGCCCCCCCATCAAGCCCCCTCCCTGGGAAGAAGAGACCCACAGCCAGGGGATGCTCCTGAGGGACCCAAGCCCTGGGGCTACAAGGGACTGTCTTGGCGGCCAAGCTGGCACCTGAGTGGCCACCGTGAAGCCAAAGGGGCCAATGATCTCCCTCCCCCCTGCACCTCACGCAGGGTGTTCCCCTGTGGGGTCCCTGGGTTCTCCTGTCTCCCGTGCTCCAAGGCGACTGTCATAGAGCTGCCACCGCACTGCAGCTCCTTCTCTACAGCCCTGGCCGGCACGGCGGCAATCATGGGCTCAGCTCCCTGCTCCCTTTCCCTGGGCAGCAAGAGAGAGGCAGCAGAACACACAGACAGGGACAAACGGATGGAGCAAGAGACAAGACAGCATCATATGGGCACCCTGGCCCGGCTGAGAGGGCGCCTGCTGCTCCCCTGCTGCTTCCCCCGCCCCGCCTCAGTCACGCCTGCCCCGGCCATCTGGCGAGCCCCGGCCCGCAGTCGAGGGCCCGCGCGTCCCCGCGGTGTGTCCAGGACGAGGCGGCGGATGGAGAAGGAGGTAATAACACAAGGTGAGGTCCACTGCCTAAGAGGTGTCCAACTAAGAGCCCCGCAGCCGCGGCTCTGAGAGATGCACCCCCTTATCGTACTCCCCCTGCGTACAGACAAAAACCGCAGTCAGCAAGCAGAAGGGTTAGTGCAGCAGCCACGGGACCGGCACGGACACACATACCAGGGCCAGCACGAGGGGTGCGAGTGGGCAACCAGGCACGGAGCCGTCTGCTGAGCCCCCCAAGAAGGGCTGGGGTTAGGCCATCGCCCCTGCAGCCCAGCTCCTGCCCGTCGTGGGACACTGGGACGGCTTCCGCTCCCACCCCCGTGCCGCGCATGGAGGCATATGCTGGGAGCATAATCCCGGCAGCGTACAAGCAGCGCAGCCAAGGCCGGGGTGGGATCGGCACAGCTCGGGGGGCTCAGGCAGCCATCAGCAGGGAGGGCTGGGAGGAGCAGGGCACACACAGCAAAGGGCAAGAGGAGGGAGGCAGCATCACTCATCCCCACAGGCCCCTTCCCTGGCCTTGGGGATACCAGGCAGAGCCTGGCTATCAGTCCCAACTCCCCCCTCACCCCCTCAAAACTGCACACATACTTTGGGGTCCTAGGAGGACCACAGCAGGGCTGGGGAGGGACAGCAAGGAAAGGGGACTGGACAGTGAAGTCCCATGCATATGGGACATTGCTGGAAATGGGCAGAGAGGGACCCCCTGCAAGTTGCCCTGTGCCTGGCACAGAGCTTGCAGGTAGCCTGGGGCAAGGAGGCAGCAAGCTGCAGGGCATGAGGACATGTTTCCTACAGAGCCCCCAAGGTCAAAAGCCCTCCCTGGTCAGCCAGGGGCAGCACTTCGCCCCATAAGTGTGTGTGTGGGGGGATGTGGAGTGAAGCTGGGCTGTGAGAAGCAGTTGAGTCTGGATCAGTGGGGCTCTGGAACAGCAGGCAACAGGTGGGACCCAGGGCTGCACTTCTGGATGAGACAGCAAGGCAGACTGCCTTCTGCTGCAGGGCCAGCCTCTGTGGACAGCCCCAGGCACGCAGCTCCACTTTCCTGTTCCCCGCCTGCGCCACCACAGGGGGAGCTGGCTTGTCCCCTTCTTATGTCGCACCACCAAGTGGAGGGCCTGCAGCGGTCCCTTCCCCACAGCTCATGCAGGGCACTAGAGCCAGCTGGCCTCTCAGGTTCTTGGGTGACATACTCAGGGAATTTTACCTCTGACCTCCAGCTTGGCCTCGCACTGCTTGGTGCCATACTCATTGACGGCCTTGCAGGTGTAGAAGCCGGTGTCAGTGTGCTCCGCCGCCAGGATGTGCAGCGTGAAGAGCCCCCGCACTCCCTCTGCCTCCTCCGCGTGGTGCCGGCGGCCATACTTCACTGGCTGCCTGTTTCTCAGCCTGCTCCAGACAGAGGCAGAGCATCATGGTCATACCTGGCCCTGCACGCCCAGCCTGGCTGTCCCCAAAAAACCTTCTCCAGCACTCTCTGCTCAGGATCAGAGCTCCATGCAACCATCCCCAAATGGAGAGATCACTGTGCCTGTCCCCTCCTTTTCTGCCCAGCTGTGACCCCAGAGAGCAGCAGGACTCACCAGTAAATGATGGGCTTGGGCTCCCCACGGACACGAACGCTCATGCTAACATCCTGCCCCTCCAGCACTGACTGGTCCGACAAGGATACCTGGGGAAAGAGGGGTCAGAGAGCAGCAAGCACTGTCTGCACACAGGACCATGCACCCTCACCACTGCACCCAGGGCTGTCTGTCCCCTATCACAACAGGAGTACCAGGGAAGCTGGTGGTGTGGAGCCTGCCCAGGTGCTGTGAGGACCCCACATCAGATCAAGGGCTAGGAAGACCTGACCCAGCACCTCCTGGCACCGAGGACCATGGTACCGGAGTCACAGGGCACTGTACCCCTCTACCAGTCCTGGGGGTTTTGCTATCTCACCTCAAAGGTGGGTGAAGCCTTGAAGGTGGTCTCAGGGGAGCCGCGGGCAGCCCCATGCTCTGCTCTTGGCTGCAGCTTCATGGCCGGTCGGTGCTGGGGGGTGCCGGACTCGGGGAACTCTTCCAATGGGCTCAGGTACTCCTCGTCCGATGTGATGGGGCTGGCCTGGCCAACGGTGGGGGGCAAGTTCCCATGCCGCTCCACAACGGGTGCTAGCACAGAAGAGGCTGGATAAGGAGCTGGCAGCAACCGGAGCCGGACAGGCGGGTTAGGACACCCCTTTCCACTACCCTGCATTACAGGGGTGGACACCCACCCCGCGGCACATCCCGGCTCGGCAATGGCCGGCAGCGAAGGGGTGCGTGGCCGCGCCGGGGGAGGGGGTGAGCAGCACGCAGCGGGATGATAAGGGGACGCGATATTCCGCAAGGCGACAGCAGGGCTCAAGTGGCTCTTACGCAGCAGTCCGCGCTCCCATCCTTAAGCCGCCCGGATTCCCGGGATGGCTGTCCCTGCCCGGGCCGGCACGGCTGAAGGTGACATTGGCAGCTGCGCTCCCCCTT
>VXBC01011831.1:350526-361128 GCA_013399945.1 Ploceus nigricollis
CATACCCACAATTTGCGGGTTGGGGAGTAGGCTGGGCTATCCCCACGGTTCACATGCTGGAGGTAGGAGTACACACATGGTTTGCAGGCTCAGGGCAGGGGTACCCACCCCCACGGTCTGCGGGTTTGTACAGTAGGCTGGTGTACCCCCATGTCTAGCGGGACACAGGGCAGGTGTGGGGGCTGGACACTGGGCTGCTTGCTGGGCGTCAGGGGATGCTCACAGCCTGACCCCGCTCCCCCCACGGTAGGATCCTTCCATGGCTGCCGGGAGCACGTCAGCTGCTTTGGTTCAGACAGAGCCTTGTAGGGTAAGGAAGCCGGTTTCTTCCCAGTGACAGCAGCGGCAGAGCTGGCAGCCAGCCTGCCGCGGCGCCAGCCCTCGCTCCCTCCCTGTCTGCCTCCCTCCTTGCCTCCCTCCTTCCCTCCCGGCGTCCCTCCATCCGCCGGCCGCGGTACTCACCGGGCCGCACGCTGAGGATGGCACTGCAGCAGGTGGCCCCCACCTCGTTGGCCGCGGTGACAGTGTACAGCCCGGCGTCGGCCACCCGGGCACTACGCACCAGCAGCGTGTGGCGCTCGCCCTCCGCCTTGATGGGGCGCGTCGTGCTGCTCCGCAGCGGGACCCCGTCCTTCCTCCAGGACACTGCCGGCAGAGGCGGGGGTCACGCGTGGGCAGGACAGTCCGAGCTTTCCCGGGGTCTGCGCAGGGTGCCGGGGAGGCCAGGCGCTCCTTTGCCTGGCCTGAGGACCCATTTGCTATGGGGAGCAGCCCCGGGATCCCACGGCCCTCTGACGGAGAGACCGTGGCTGGTCCCTATCTGCTTCCTGACATCCTCCTGACCTCCAGTGGAGGCTGGAAGAGGGAATTAAAGCGGCTTGGCTTCTGCCTGGCTTCGGCGACTGGCACCGGCCCTGGATGCCCAGCTGTCCCCGCGCACGTCCTGGATACAGCGTGCCCAGAGGCCATCAGCCCTAAGCTTCTGGCCCTGGGAAACCACCCGAGCTGCCCCAACAGCAGCCCAGAGCATTAGAGAATCATAGAATGGTTTGGGTTGGTAGACACCCTGATGATCATCTAGTTTCAACACCACCTCCCCCGGCATGGGCAGGGACACCACCCACTAGATCAGGTTGCATCACCCGTCCCTGCCCGCCCAGTAGCCCTTCTCCCACTTTCCCAACAGTCCTGCCCAGCACTGGGGGACAGCAGGCACCCTGTCCTCTGCACCCAGTCCTGGCAGGCAGCGCCCAAGCACTTCACTCCTGTCTGAGGGGAGGAAGGACAGAAGGGATGGTCCCAGGGTGGGCACATCACCTCCCCTGAGATACCCAGCTCAGCGCTGGGTGTCCCACTCACGCCGCACAGGTGGGACATGGACATGCAGAGAGTCCCTGTGCCATGCTCATGCCCCTGACACCCCGCTCCAGGGCGGCTCACCTTCTGGCTGGGGGTTGGCCGTGACAATGCACTTGAGCAGCACCTCTGCCCCCACGACAACTGCCATGTCCTGGATGGGGATCTCAAAGATGGGGGCTTCCAGGGGGTCTTCACCCGCTGAGACATAGGAGTCATCTGAGGACTCTGCACAGGGAGAGATGGGCCCCGTGGGTGTCAGCAGGGTGAAGTGAGTGGTCCTGTGCCATGCTGAGCTGCATGCAGGCAGAGCATGGGTATCCCAACCCACTGCTCAACCATACCCTCTCTGGGGCATTAGCAGGTACTCGGGCCATGCAGTGGATGAAAAGGCCACATCAGGATCCACCATGGCACAGAGCAGGCAGTGGGGACAAGACAGGGGACCGTGGGGCAGGAAGCATACAGCTTGTTGTACATCCCCATAGGGCATAAGAAATGAGGTGACAGTGGGGTGTGGAAGAAGGAGGGCCGTATATCCTGCTGCACCCTCCGCCCTGAACTTCCCCCAGTCCTTCATAGGATGGTGGCTGCTGCACCCCAGTACATCAGCAAGCACCTCCCAGCTCCCTCCCCTCTCATGGCCCCAGCACATGGACAAAAGTCCTGAGGCTGTGCCAGGAGCTTCAGACATGTGGGCCTGGCACTTCTCTGGCTAGAGCAGAGCCTAAAAGCTCCCAGCCCAGGTATAGTCTGGTCTAACTGCTAAATGCTGGGATGGGCAGGACACCTCTCGTCCAGCCAAGCCACCTTCCCCTGGGGAAGCTTGGGCTGCATGCCCTGCCTGGACCACCGAGCATGGCCCAGACAGGACAAGTTGCAGTGGGTGCCCTGTGCCGCAGACCAGGGCTCTATGCCACAAGTCAGCGTGCTGTATCTTTCCTGTGCCAGACAAAGAGGTATGGAGAAGATAGCAAGCATTGTAACCTCAAGGCCCAGCAAACTGGCAGCCAGGCTGGTCTGTCTTATGGCACCGCTTGGTGCCAACTACCCCAGCCTCCAGAGTCATGTCCCTCCACCCCGGGCTCCCCACACCTCCCAGAGGCAGGATGGAGGTCCCCCAACCCACCCAGGGGCTGGCCAGACCACCTCTGTGCCTCAGGAGGGCAGAAAGCCGTGCCCCTACCTAGCTCTGGAGAAGTGGGCCTGGCTCGGCGTCCCTTTCCCTTGCTCCGTGTGCTCCTGCCTTCTTGAGCCATCCGGCCACTCTCTTTCTTCTCTGACACTTTCATCTGCCTTCTGTCCACCTCCCTGCCCACACCATGCTGTCCTGCCCAGCTTCGTTCCAGACGAGCTTCCTGCTCCATCCCCGGCTTTGCCCAAGGCAGGAACCGCACTTCTGTGGGCGTCTCTGGCCGCCGGTACAGTCCGTGGGGCACGGCCAGTCGGGCAGCCAGAGCTTCGCTCACTGCCCCCGGGCCACGGGCAGGGCCTCCATCTGGGTACAGACTGCCTTCAGCGGGACCCGTCTGCGAGAGGGCCACCCTTCCCTGCGGGCTGGCTTGTGTCAATGGCCACTGCTCCTTCTTCTTCACTTCCCCAGCGCCTTCTTGCTGTAGACCCTTCCTGGCACCTGCATCCTCCACTGAGCTGGGCTGTCCAGCCGCCCCACCCCCTCCCACTGGGGCTCTCTTCCCGCGCTGCCCCCCTGGCAGTGGCTCCCCATCAGGTCCCACCAACACCACGCTGGAAAGTGCCAGGTGCTGGATGACGTGTGTGCTCTCTGCTGGCGGGCAGGTCTTGGGTGGCAGTGCCTTGCGTCCGCCGGCGCCCTGAGAGGAAGAGGTGCGAGGGGCACGGGCTGCGGGGGGCTCGCTGGTCGCCGGGGGGGAGGGTGCCGGCGGCAACCCGGCTTTGCACAGCTCCTGGGAGCGCCGCAGCTGCTGCTTGGAGACTGTCCGCTTGATGCGGGTCAGCTCCTCTGCAAATTTGTGCTCGATGGCATAGACACGGTTGGCGAACTTGCCCCGCTCGTCAAAGGATGCGGCTTTCTGCCGGAAGGCCAAACGCCGGCACGCTGCCGTGCTGCCCGGCTCCCAGCGGCCACCTTCCCGCAGGTCCTCCCGCGAGCCACCTGGAGTGCTGGCACGGCGCATGCCAGTGCCAGGCTGGTCGAAGGAGCGCGTCTTGCGCAGCGGCAGGTTGGAGCGGGCGGGAAAGGGACTGTCCTGCTCCAGGCTCCTCTGCCGCTCCTCAAAGTACTGCAGCCTTTCAAAGATCCTGGAGCCAGCACGCACCAGCTTGGGGGATGCCCGGACGGAGATGCGGCCAGAGGTGTCACTCATGGGTGTCTGCGGACGGGACTCCTGTGTGCTACCCTGTGAATACCCAGAGGACTTGGGCTTCTTGATCTTCTCCTCGTACTCCTCAGGAACGATGTCCTGGTACTCTACTGGCACTGAGGACTTCTTGCGAGGGGTCACGGGTGTGAAGGAGGGGACGCCAGGGCCACGGGCAGCAGGCTGCGATACGATGCCAGGGGGCGGCTGCAGACATGTGCCAGCACGAGGAGATGGTGAGCGGACGATGGGTGGCTTGGCAGTCAGCGGCAGAGCAGCGGGGGATCTCGGGGCCTCTGCACCAGGCTTTGGAGAGACAGGGCCTCTGTGGAGGTCATCTCTCCGGTAGCCTCCCTGGGGGATGCTGCTGCAAGGGCAGAGACAGAGGAGCATGGCTTAGAGACCACCCTTGTACCTGCTTGGCTGCATCCCAGCTTCCAGCCTGCACCACAGTGCCCAATGGGGCATGGCAAACAGGTCAAACAGTCAGGACAGCCTTGTGACTGCGGAGACTCAAGGGGTCCCAGCAAGGGCATCTGGTCACCCCAAGACCACTGGGAGCTGGCTGGGTTAGGTGAGAGTCTTGGGCTACTGGGACCCCTTGCCCAGGGGTACTCATGTGGAGCAGCACGGTGATGCTGGGATACCCAGTGAGTCCCCTCCCCAGGGCCACCATGCAGACAGGACCAGGAGCTGTGGGGGTGCCCCAGTTTGCTGGGATGTCCTGGTGTGCAGTGAGGCAGTGCCTCATCCTGTGCTGAGGCAGTGCAGCCTGGCCAGAAGGGGTCCCCAAGTCTGCAAGCCCTGCCTGTGCACATGCTGTTGTGGCACATCTTCCTATCCCACTGCCCCCAGAGGGGCTCAGCAAACACAGAGTGGAAATCATAAGGTGGAGATGAGGTTCTGGTAGAAGAAGCAGCCTTAAACAAAAAAAAGAGCAAGATGGAGGTCAAAGGAGCAGGCCTGCAGGTATGGGAACCAAAGGCAGCAGGGAGGGACGGGGGCTCTGAGCACATCAGCAGGATCTGGGGAGGCAGCATGTCCCTGGACCCTGCTGCCACTCCTGTACTGTGGGCAGACACTTGCCAGTGTGTGTCCCAGGCTACTGTGCACCTCCAGTTCCCCACACAGTGGGCTGCACAGAGCACCATGGTGGGGTGGAACAGGAAAATACCCATGGTATAATCTGCAGGTGGGGAACTGCAGCTCAAGCAGTGGCACAGGGGATACACCCAGCCTCAACCTGGCCACAGCAGAAAGGGACCCCACTCTACATCACCCCCAGGCTGTGCTGCTCCCACCTTCTCACCAAGAACAGGCTGCCTACTGCTCAGAGTCCCCACTCCTCATCTGGGAAGGTGAAGGCAAAGAAAGCCCAGGCGGAGGGAAGGAGATGGCTGCAGGGGTTGGAAGGAGATGGCCCCAGCGCGATGTCCCCTCCGTGTGCTTCCCCTGGCTACTTACACGTGGAGCGAGAGCGCCCGTCCTCGGTACAGGCTGAAGGCGCTGCCGTACGGGTCGCTGGCCACCGAAAGGCTATCCTCTGACCCCCAGCTCGTGCCCACCAGATTAGCCCGTGATGCCCGCACCAGCGGCTCCACGCCCAGGTGCCGGACCTCGGCGCCACGTGGGGCCGGCGTGTTTGCTTGCCTTGGGGTTCCCTGCGGCTGCAGCCAGGCAGCGGGACGGAGATAGGGTCCCCGTGCAGAGAGGCTGGCATCCGTCTCCTTCTCCACCACGGTCTGCTGGCTGCCTGACCAGCTGGAGCGCTCCTCTGCCTGTGACAGGGCCAGCACCGAGGTCGGCGTTGTGTTCATGGAGGCGTCCACGAGGGTGTCTGACCCACCTGAGAGAAGAGGGATGAGCCAAGACTGGGTGCCTGTGAGGACAAGCTCAGCACCCTGCTCAGAGAGGGCTGAACCACCATGGGGTGTCCCAGCGTGTCCTGAGCAGCACCCTGCTGCCTCAAGCCCTCTCCCCTTTGTATGGGTGGATCACAGCTCCCTCTCCGTGGACACCCCCAAAGCCTGGCCAGCAGAGGCCTTGTGGGGAGTCATGGCCAGCAGCCAGTGTCAGGGCTGAGTGCCAGCCAGGTGTCCCTGCTCACCCGTGGGGGTGCTGAAGGCCGTCTCATCCTGGAGATCACTGCGCTGTGTCACCTGGGGGTCGCTGGATTCATCCTCACCTGTCTCCGAGTCTGGGGTGGGAGGGGAGAGTAGGGAGTGAGGGTACAGAGAGACAGCAGACCACACTGGTACTGCTTGTTGCAGACCCATTGGCTCTTGGAGCACGAGAGCAGTGCCCAGGCAGCTCCAGGGCAGGAGGCATGACTGTGACCTGCAGGGACAAGCTGCCAGCAGGGAAAGGCAGGACTAGGAGAGGGAAAGTCCAGCAGGGCAAGGGCAGGCAGGAACAGTGTTAAATGACGGGAGGAAGGGAGGCAGTGCCAGCAGTGGGAACACAGCTGGCAGAGGTGGCATGGGGACAAAAAAGCAGAGCAAGGGGACAGTGGAAGCGACAGAGCAGGGTGGCAGGCTGGGGCACAGGGTCCACTATGGGGACAGTGATGGCATTGGGAAGGCGTCTTCCTACCGTAGCTTTGTTTCCTGCAGGAGCGGAAAACTTCGCTTCCATAGGGGCAGCAAGAGAGAGAGAGACATCAACACCCGGTTATCGGCCCGGCCTGCGGAGACGCGGGGGACAGCCGGGGGGCCCTTGTCCCCAGCACTTCCCCACCATGTCTCCACTCTGCATCACATTCACTGCACACCACTCCAGCGCTGCACACAGACCTTCTCCTTGCACACACCGTCCCACCTGTGCAGTGTACAGCACCATTCCCTCCCTGTGCCACAGCCACATCCTGTCCAGCAGGACAGCCACCCCCTGTCCCTGGAGCTGCTGGCCTCACCACTGCAGTATCCATACATCCCTCTCTGCTCTGCAGTGCATCTCAGCCTGGGACTGGACCCTCCCAGTCTGTGCCCCAGCTGGGCACTCCTGAGGGTGCTGGAGCACACAAACACGTGTCCATGTGCACACAGCCTCACCCTGGCATGTACAAGTCCATCCTCTGCCCCACCAGTGCAAGTGCTGTACAATACAGCTGTGCTTCACAGCACAGCTGTGGTTGATAAAGCCGAAACTCTCAGGGCAGGGCATCACTAAGAGCTGCCCCTCACCGGGCAGGATGTGGCAAGGCCATTTCAGTATCACCCTAATGTCCCATTCCAGGAAAACTATGTACTATGGCAGTGCCATGCTGGCAGGGAAGGACTGACTTTCCTCCTTGGCACTGCCCAAGCCCTCACAAGCTGCAGGAACAACCCCTGCAGTGAGAAACATGTCCCCAGCCCCACCACTGCTCCTCTCCATTGCACTCTTAAGGTGTGTGGGGGGCCACAATGCTTCCCCCCACTCCAAGCCACCCCTCTGCAGCCCAGCACACGACCAACTGCTTCATGCACTGCTAGTGCATCAGATTCCCAATCCTAGCCACAACAGTCTGGCAGCCCCTGAGCAAGTAGAGCTGCAGGGCCAGGAGCAGACCAGCTGCATGGGGGACACTGTGAGCTCCTGGCTGACTGGGACCCTATTTTGTGGCTGGCAAGATGCAATCCAGCCCTGCCCAGCCTCTGCTCGCTGCCCCTTGCAGCACGGTGGTGGGCCCCATCCCAGCACACTTGGGGCAGCGGGGGGAGTTGGGTCCCGGTAACTCAACGCACCATGCGTGAAGCGCCCGAAGCGCCGCGAGTGGCCAGTCTTCTGCAAAGGAAAAGAGAACAGAGCATTACCCGTGGCACGGTGACACGTACCCGCCGTGCACTCACACGGCTGCCACACCACACCACACCACGCCTCGCACGCACACACACCCCCCCCATCCCAGCACACGCAGCTCCGCTCACACCCACAACCTCTCACACGCACTCTGGCACGACATACGTCACACCGCTCACGCCCTCCCGCTGGCAGGGCACACCTGCCACCGCTCACATGCACCCTCGCTGCACACCCACGGGTACCCACGGGCACACGCCCCCGCGCACACGCCGAGATGGATGGGTGTAGGTGGGCACGTGTAGCGCATGCCCAGCCACGCACACTCACACACACCTGTGCGCACGCGCGCGCACACGGAGTCCCCTTGGTCATGGCACTATGCACCCCAGCCCCGTGTTGCGGCCCAAGCCCAAGAGTGACAGTCCTGGGCATCCCAGAGGCCCCAGAACTGCTGCCTGCAGCTGGCATAGCCTGCAGCGAAGTCTTTGCCTGGGCTGCTGCCCAAGTGCTCTGCAGCCCCTTCAAAGCCACCCAGCCAGCATGGGGATTTGGCCAGCAAAATGTCTTCCAGGCACTGGCCCAGACTCCACCATGGCCAGTGTCCCAGCATGGGGACAGCATCCTTCTCCCGCTGTAGAGGCCATGCCAGCTGAGAGAGAGGCTCCCTGGCAGCACGGGACTGGCCTGTCGGTGCAGGGTTGGAGGCACAGGGGCTGCGCTCACCCATGCCGTCTGGGCGGGCAGGTGGGAACCGAGCATGGGGTGGAAGCACCAGGAGCTCCCTGCCAACTTGGCTGCCCTCTGTGCTGCAGCCCAGGGCTGGGCACTTGCGTGCCAGGGAAGGGACCAGCTGAGGGCAGCCTGTCTGCCAGACCCAGCGTGTACTGACGCCATATCCCAGGAAAGCAGAGGGACAGGATCTCCAAGGCAGGCAGGAGTGGGAATGTGGAGTGCAGACAGGCAGGGTTGGGCTGCCAGTACTGAGCATCCTTCCCAGCCAGTCTGGGTGACAGGGTCTCCCCAGGACGCTGATGGCCCATGCCCTGTCTCCCCAGTGGGGAGCCCAGGGCTAGACACCCAACTGTCTTGAAGCCCTTCACTCCACCAGCCCCTCCTGCCCCACCATCCTTCCAGCTCCCAAGCAAGTCACGGACAGCCAGACCCCAGCGACAGCCAGCCACCAGGGATGGACAGCCAAGCATGGCAAGCAGTTAGTTGCCCTTGAAGGGCAGCAGGCTCATTTCACAAGCCCCAGAGCTGCTGCCACTGCAGTGGCAGACCCTGCACATGGGCAGCACTCAGGCTCCCACTAACCCCCCTGCCTGCATGCAGTGCTGGCCAGAGGGCAGCGGCTGCACGAGACACATTTGTATTCAGGCTGAGCCAGGCTTCACCTCCCCTTCTCGGCTGACTGTGCTGGTTCTGGCTGGCAGCCCATCTTCCAGGCCAGGGAAAGATGAGTGATTAACTGCACCATCGGCGGATAATTCCCCCATTAAAAAATGAAAATGCAATTGAGTGCCATTATCGGGTACTCTTGTGGCTTCCCCAGGGACAGGCGCCATCGGCTCCCCATCAAATATGGTGAGTGTACCCAGAGAGCTGGGCTCCATTGCCCAGAGCTACAGAGGGGCTGAGCCCCTCCCCTTCACCTCTCAACAGGTCCCTACAGGATCAGGGCACCTTGTAGGATCAGGGCACCCCGCAGACTGGACCCACCTCAAGCACAGCGCCCACCTGCAGCCCACTAGGGAGCAAGTGCTGGGTGATGCAGGGTCAGCCCCAGGCCAGGAGATGGAAAGGGGGCAGGAGCAGCTCAGGGCTTGGTGTGGGATCAGAGTCTGCACGAAGGGGACAGACAGAGAGTGGGGGTAATCCTCCTGCGTGGGATTTCATTTGCATGTTGGAAAAAGGGGTGGAGGAGCCCCAGGAGCACACTCTGTGCCACCCAGCCCGGAGTAGAGAGAAGAGCTGGCTGGGATCCACACCCAACTTCAACCCTGCACTCCGAGGCAGCTGGGTGAGACCTGGAGGTGTTTCCTTCCCCTGTGCCAGGCATGGATCCACCTGTCCAGGCTGGGGTCCTGTGCTGGCCCAGGCATGGTGCATCCCTCACCATGGCCATGGGGCCAACAGGGAGTGAAGGATCTCCTGGGACCGTGGAGCTTGCCACCACTTAGCACGTGGAACCCAGCACCACATGGCACTGCTGCCTATTGTGTGAGACAGGCAGACAGGGAGCAGGGATGGAATGGGGTGGGGAGGGAGTGAGTAACTTGCCTGGTGCAGAGACAGCCGCTGTGGCTGTTCTGATACCCCTCCCGTGCTCAGCCAGCGGTGCAGGACCCTGCCCTGCCACACGGGCAAGCCCCTGGACTTGCTGCCCCCAAATGCAGATGGGGCAGCCAGGCTGTACAAACCACCCTGCCCCAGAGAGACCCTCAGCACCTTCTCTCCCTGGGGACCTGTGTCCCATCGTGCATCTTCCACCCCTGGGAAGGTGCTGCGCGTGACAGCCCCTTCCCAGTCCCCTCTGGGCCACCAGGCAGAGTGACAGCGGGGAGGCTATGCGTCCGCATTGGGCTTGTGGCCCCGGGGAATTGGGGGCGGGGGGTTTCCTGGAAGTATGTTCCCCATCCTCCACCCCCCGCTGAGGCCAAGTGACGTCCTTGTTCCTTGCTCGGCAGCGGAGCGTGCGGCGGGCCCGCGAAGGAGCCTTGCCTGTGCCAGGCATGCTCCTGACGCGGAGGGGATGACGCATGCAAAGCCTCGTCTCCAGCTCCGTGACCACCGGCTGTGGGGCTGGAGGGAGCCATGGAGCAGCCTCCATTTGCTGCCCCGACTCCAGAGGGCACAGAGGGAAGAGAGGGGCGTGGGGAAAGCCCCGGCGGGGGTCCCAGCCCGGGTGTTGGCACAGGAGGTGCTGAGCCCTTGCCCTCTGCCCCTCCTGCCCGGGCTGGCGAGGCCAGGCAAGCAGCTGGCAGCTCTGCAAGCGGGGCTGAAGCTGGTGCTGTGCAAAGCCCTGGGGAGCCCCAGGGGGCAACGGAAGGGCTGGAGGGACACTCCCATCCCCATCCTTATTCGCATCCCCATTCCCGTCTCCATCAGCATCCATTCCCATCCC
>VXBC01011831.1:361503-373301 GCA_013399945.1 Ploceus nigricollis
TTCCCATCCCCAGCCGCTCTCGGCACTGCCCCCTTCTCCCGGCACCCGCCGGCACGGCAGCCTGGAGCCCTTACCTGGAAACGCTTCTTCACCCAAATCTTCTTCATGCTTCTGCAGAGCCCTCCTGGCCCGGTGACACGGACTCAGGCCCGGCAGGACGGCAGCCCGCTCCCGGCGGGGGCCCCGCTGTCAGCACGTCGCGGCAGCAAGCGATGCTCCGAGCATCCTTCACCACCGGCAGCCGGGAACGGTGGAAGGAGAGGAAGGGGCTCGCCAGGTTGGGCTTTGGGAGGGCTGGAGCTGTGAGCATGAAGCATCACTGGAGTGCTCCTCCCTCCATCCTTCCCCCGCCTGCCTCCGCCTCCGCCTCCCCGCCAGCCCTGGCACACAGTGACAGCGGTGGGGGACAGGCAGGGCACAGGTGGTGGGGGGCGAGGGCCACCGTCGTAGAGGGGAGGGAGGGGGCGTGTCTGAGGCGGGTACACGGTTTCTCCACCTCTGGCTTTGTCTACACGGCAGGCGGGGGTCCGAGCCCCTTGCCAGGAAGTGCCGCTGTACCGCTGTTCCCTGTCACCTGTCCCTGCTGCCCCACTGCCCAGGACAGGGGTTGCGCTTCTCTCTTAGGACACAGCCCCCCCACTACAGCCCCCCACATGCAGACCAGCTGGGATGGAAACAACACAACACAGCAGCGCTCTGCGTGCTGTCCCCAAAGTGCTCTCAAACAGGGCAGACTCAGTGCCACAGCTGCCACAACCCTGCACCCAGCAGCACGTCTGCAGTGTGCCATGGCGCTGCCCAGCCAAGATACAGGCTCACCATCACTCTGCCAGCCTCTGCTCAGTCCCCCACATCCCCCACATGGGTAATGCAGAAAGATCCCCTTGCCAAGACACGGGTGTGGGTCACAGCACAACTGTACATGGACAGGAGCTAATATGGGCACAGTGCTCCACATCAATTCCCCTGGCAAACCATACAGCCTCCAGTCCCAGTGCTGGTGCCAAGAGAAACCTTGTACCCTGCCCCCTGGGTGCCTCAGGACCCACATGGGTTTGCAGGGCTGGACTGCTCAGCCCTGCCGTAGCACCACTGCTCTGTGGCTCATGGGGAGACAAGCTTGACCTGGGAAGGTAGGTTGCTGTCCCTGTCCATGTGGCATGACACACACGAGACCTCCCTTCATGCTGGGGTAGGACGCACAGCACAGCTCGGAGCAGGACTCTGTGCCCAGGACTGAGCTGTGATGGGGCTCCTGGGATGCGGGCAGCAGCTGTGGGTGGGAGTCCCCATTGAGGCTGGTCAGGGACATTAAGACCTATAAATGCTCCTTGGTTGCTGGCACAACCCTGGCACACCTTCCCCAGCTGACCATCCTGAGCCCTGCTGCCTGTCCCAGTTTTCTGGGTGATGCTACAAATAAGCCAGAGGGGCAGTCCCAGCCTCGCAGCCTCAGCAGGTCCTGTCTGGCATGCCATGCCCCTCACAGCTCTTGGTGCCCCATAGCTCGATACCTTCCCTCATCAACTCACCAAGCCTTGCAGCATTCATCAGCCTCCTTTCCAGGCCCTTGGAGAGGCTGCCAAGGTCCTGGCCTCACCATCTGTTTGAGCTGCCCCTTCCCACTGCAGAGCATCCATGGGGACGCTGCTGGAGGCCTCCCCACCCAGCACTTGTCCCCACGCTGCTCACCCGTCCCCTGGGGAGCCAGCTGCTCCACAAGGAGCTGCTCACAGGCATCACGCTCCCCATGATGCCTGGCAGCTCTGGTAGCTTTTCTTTGCTTCCCCTCCCAGCTCATGACTCCAAACGTGAGGCTTTTCATGGCTCCATAATAACTTGCAAATTACCCAGTACAAAAGGAGCTGTTTATACAACATTTCTGTCAGTCCCACAATTCGAGTGATGCTGCGGGGTTTCCGTGGAGACCCTGCACGTCAGACAAGTCCTACAAATGCTACAGCTGGCATTAAGGGAATCTCCTGTCAGAGACAGAGGTCTCTGCTGCCCCCCGCCAGCTCTGGGTGGGACAGAAATGGGCGCCCTTGAGCCAGAGCTAGTAAAGAGGTGAACTGTAGGGCTCGTGTATGTCAGGGTACCTGCACCCAGGGCTTCCCTGCCAGGTACTCTCACCCTGTCTGCGCATCCTGTGGTCCTGCTGCAGACACACAGCCTGTGCATTCTTTTCACACTCAAGTGGGATTAAAAGACTCATCAGGGATGCTGGGAAGAAGCACCAAGGCTTTGACGTGTCACACAGTGGTGCCAGGGCAAGGGTGCTGTCACCAAAGCACCCACAAGGACAACCTCAGGTCTGGCCCCAGGGAGGACCACCTTTGTCCAGCCAAAACACAATCACTTGTATATTCTCCAACTATCCTACATCTGCTGCCCATTGGTCACAGCCCCTGGCTGGCTGGGCACACAGCTCTTCCCAGCAACTGTGACTCTGTAGCCATCCCTCAGCAAAAGCTTCAGGAGTGACTCTGGGCTGTCCCAGAGATGCTGAACCTCTGGGAATAGCTGGGTCACCTCCAAGAGGCTGTGCCTGTTGCAGGCACCAAAAGTCCTTTTCAGTGGCAGTAGCACCTCCAAATTCCCCCACCAAGGCAAAGCCGAAGTCACTGCAGAAGGTTTCCTATGGGAGGTGATGGTCACCTGCAACTAGGGCTGCCCTTCTGCCCTGCCTCAGCCCAGGGACAGCCCTGACAACGCCCTGCTCCTCTGCAGGTCAGGGACCTAGGACAGAGAATGGCAGCCAGTGCAGCTGTGGCATGGACAAGAAGCAGACCTGGAGCAGGTGGCCCCACTGCCACCCAGCTCCGGCTTTGCCTGCTGGACACACATCAGCCCCAAGCAAAGCAGACAGCAAACACTTGCTCAAACTGCAGCATTAATTCCCCTGTTCCAAGAACCACAGCCCTGCACACCTTGCTGGGCCTCCCGACTGCTCTGCACAGATCCTGACCCAGTACCACAGCTCTGGCCTGGCACCAGCCCCCTGCCCCTGGTCCCAGCCAGCAGCCCCTTGTCTCAGTGCTTGAATAACTGATGGCGGCGTGTGCATGCGGCGTCTCGAGTAGGAGGAGGTCTGGCCATGAATCTTTCATGCGTTTGCACCTCCTGGAGCTGCTGGGGATGGTCGGCGGGAGGTGGGGATGTGCTGGGAGCCTGGGTAGGTGGGGACCTTCTGTAGCTCTGTCCCCCGGGAAAATAAATACAGCAGCGGAATGTCCCTTGTCACCTGGCAGGGCAGCGCCACAGAATCCTTGTGACCCTGTGGAGGAGCAGTGCTGTGCTGTCCCCCCTCTCCCAGGGGCTGGGACACCCCGGTGCCCCCTCAGGTTTGCCTCCCTTTGCTGCCACAAGAAGGATGCCTGGGCACACAGCACTCACTGCAGGCAGAGAGCACAGGGATGCAAAGGAGCAATGTGACCTTGGCTCTGGGCATCTGGACATGGAGCGGGATGGCACAAGGCATTACATCCCTGGCCTGCCAACCTCTGGCATAGCCCCCAGCTGGGAGTGAGGGGCTGCATGCTGTGGGGGAAAGCAGGCAAGGGTGCAGGCAGCAGGGTGGAAGCAACCAGCCCCTTCCAACCAGCAACCTGGTGTCAGGAGGCAGGAAGGGCAATGGGAGTGATGGGCAGCCCTGGAAGGAGGAAGAGGCTGTCGTCCCCTCATGCAGTCCTGAATATTGGTGCTATATTTACCCAACTGCAGGCCTGGGTTTCGGCCTCTTGCCTGTAACACAAGCCCTGCAGCCTGCCAGAATCCGAGAGGATGGCACATTCCTCAGCAAAAATAACCCTCCAGCAGCAGGCGAGAGGGCAGGGGTGGAGGTGACTGACTGGACAGCTGCACTCACCACCCCGCTCACTGGGAGCAGACGTCTCGCTCTGACAGACCCTGCGATGGGAATCTGGCACACGTGGACACCACATCAGCCCCCCGCCCAGGTGGATGGGGGCAGAGGTGGGAGCCACTCTGGGGCAGCTGGCATTAAACATGGGCACGGTGCAGCAAACTATGGGACTAAAATTAGGCACTGAGGTAAATGGCCAGGGATGCTGAGCCACCAGGGACACTGTCAGCAAAGCCACCCCCAGTGGGCTCTATTGCCATTGCCATGCACCATCAGCTGAAAAATTATGCCAACGTCCCCCCACTGTGACTCCTCACACAGGAAAAGTTCATGTAGGGCCACCACACGCAGGAAGTTTCTGCCCCCTTTCCCGCCCCAAATCCAGGCAGGTGCAGGCTGTTTCCTGGACAGAGGGAAGGCTCCAAGACAGTTTGATTGCTGAGTGCAGGTGGAGGCGAATGGAGCAGGACCCTGCACTGGGAACCCAAGATGGACACATCCAACCTTGAAATGAGAGGCAGCCTGGGTGGGGAGGATCAGGCAGTGCTGGCACAGTGAACGAGGGCTGGGCTCTAAAAGGAGATTAGCTCAGGTTCTTAAGAGGTGATTTAATCCAGTTCACAGGGAAAAAATTCAGGAGATGCAGCTGAGAGGTAATAAAGGCTTTAGCAAGTCTAGGAGTAATGGAGCTATGGTAGGGGCCAGGGCTGTCTGGAAGGATCTGGACCACCTGGACCAGCCTGGTGCTGGTGTGAGAAGGGTCAATGCACTCCACCTGTACCTATGGAGCTGGGGCATTAGGGAGAACCTGCAGCAGGAGAGGGGCAGTGCAGTGGGGCATGGGGGGGACAGCGTGGGACAGTGGGGATGGTGTGCCCCTGGTAGCGCCTGCACCAGCCTGGCCAGCCCCATGCATGCTCTCCCCACTCCCCACAGTGAGCACTGACGCACTCAGGGAACCTGGGAGAAGAGCAGGAGAAAATCATTAGTGGGGTGGAGCGACAGATTCAGGGCAAGAGATTAGAGAAGCTAAATCGGGCTTGTGTGAGCAAGGGGGACTGCTGAGCTGGTGCAGGAGGAGCTTCCCAGGCTGAGTACAGAGATGGGCAGCATGGAGTCCCCCAGGCCACCAGCAAGGACCTGAGCCACCTTGGGGAGAGCCCAAGGTGCTGGCCCCACACAGATCTTCAGCCTGGCAGTGCACCAGGGAGAAAAGGGGCCCTGTGCCCACCAGAGACCACCACCCGTCAGAGGCAGGTGGAGCAAGGATACCACAACACCTCCCTCTAGACACAGAGAACCAGGACCCCAAGTCCAGAGAAAGAGCTGATCTTGCCAGTGGAGCAAGGGCATTCCAATACCTCCAGACACAGCAGCCTGGGATGCCAAGTCCAGAGAAAGACTTTATCCTGCCTGGGGACCCTGCACACATCCCTCTTGCCCTAGAAGTGGCTGATGATCTAGCTCACAGAGTGCCCCAGGGAACAAGGATGGGGTGTCCCTTCCCAGTACAAGGATGGCAGAGCTATGAGTGGAACTTCCGTGATCCCTGGAGACCTGTCCAGCACCTGGCAGGATGTGGCACTCTCTTGGCACTGCCACAGCACACCACAAAGACAGTTCTGTGCTGCCACAGCGACGAAGCCACACGAGGGGCTGCCCTGCTCCTCTCTCAACCCAGTGCCCCAGAGCCTGCATGGCTCCAGAGGTGTCTCTGGCCCAGGGATGCCTTTTTGGGAGGCTGTTTGCTCAGTGGTGGTGCATCCATGGCCAGGAGCCGGCTGGGAGGAATGCCCAAGGCAGGGTGACATTCACACTGCAGGTTAGGCAATCCTGGCTGCTCCGTCCCTCCCTCAGCTGCCCCAGAAAGGCGGTGGTGAGGGCTGGCGGCTGGGAATTGGGAGCAGGGAAGAGTGCGTCAGCACAACGGGAACGGGCACCTGGGGAAATCAGACTGTGCTGTGCTGCTGGGCAGCAGCACTGGGGCCCACACTGGTGTGGCCATGGAGAGGTGCAGCTGCACACCAGAGCATGGGAACAGGGTGACCCCCTGCCGTCTGCCCAGGACAGGCTGCCCCTCCCCCGGGGCGGTGCATGTCTCCCATTCTGCACACACTTCACCCCACACCCAACTGCACCGTGCCACAGTCCCCAAAGGTGTGAGGCACAGTGACTCCACACACACTCACTGCAGGGCAGAACCCCTGCTGCACACTCCTCTGCTCCTCCTGCTACCCCACCAAGCTCCTGACCTGCACATAAACCTTCCTCCATCCTCCAAACACCACTTCTCCAGACTCCTGGCTCAGTGCTCCCCTTCGGCATTGTGAAGGCTCCTTCTGACCTGCCACAGTCATCCAGCCCCCTGCCCAAGGCGCAGCATCTCTGATGTGCCTCCTGTGCTGCAGAGTCCCAGGTGCAGCTCCTTCCCTGGAGCCCCAGGGCTCAGTGGTGCTTCCCTCACTCCCCATCCTCACTGTCCCCATGCAGACAGCACATCTCACATCTCAGAGCAGTGCCACCCGCCTCCACGCTCCCCAACACTCAAGCCTTCAATGTCCTAGGGAGGGGACATTCATCTTCCACGAGGGAGAATTTGTTCACCAAAAGGGTTGTCAAGTACTGGAACAGAATGGCCAGGGAAGTGGTGGAGTCACCATCACTGGAGATATTCAGAAAACACGTAAATGTGGCACTTAGGGACATGGTTTAACAGTAGACTTGGCAGTGCTGGATTAAGGTTGGATTGATGATCTTAGAGGTCTTTTCCAACATAAATAACTCTATGATTGCATGATTCCATGGTGATGAGGCAGAGAGGGCTGAGCCCCAAACCTACAGGATGAAGCCCACCCATGCAAGGGCAGCAGTCCCCATGCACCCCTCTCTGACTGCTACACCCAGGGGTGATGGTGATGAGCAGAGGGGCTGCCATCGGGATGAGCAAATGCTCATTAATTTGCCTTGGCTAATTGACTACCAGGTCTCGCCCATCGAAGGGCACAGGCTCCACCTACTTGTCAGCCCCACCTCTCACACTAGGCTCCTCCTCCTAGCCCCATTGGCGTTCCAGTTCACTCAGTGCATTTCCAATGCCTGGTAAAGCTGTTATGGTGACCCTACGGGAGTTCTGCCCGTGGGCAGCTGGTGGGGGGGTGCTGAGGACCGTGTTGGTGGCTGTGGTGGGTGGTACCACCTGTACCATGTGCCCAATCCCCATCTCTCTCTCTCTCTTCTCTCTTCTCTCTTCTCTCTCTCGTCTCTCTCTCTTCTCTCTCTCTCCTCCTGCCCCGAGCAGGCTTGGCATCACATGCTCCCAACACCTCTGTGCCCAGTCCTGGCACCCAGCCTGGCCTGGCAGCAGGTACTGCAGCCACATGCTCGCTCCAGGCTGGAGAGCCACCCCAGTGCTGCCGGCACCGGGCACCCCAGCCTGCAGCAGGGTGGGCACAGCAAAGCTCAGCAGCCCTGTCCGGCCCCAGGGCACGCACTGCAGCAAGAGCCTGCAAAGCACTGCTGCCACCCTCAGCAAACCTGTGCCAAGGCCTGTGCCAGCACGCCCGTGCTGGTGGCCACGTCACCCTTACCTTCCATGTCAATGATGGCCAGCACAGCACTGGTCATGGCCTCTCCCTGCTCATTCTCAGCGACGCATGTGTACACACCGGCATCCTCCTTCTTGCTGTCCCGGATCCAGAGGGTGCCATCCTCCCCCCCGCCCTGGGCCAGCTGCTCCTCGTTTCGGTACCAGCGGAGGCTGGGCCGGGGNGGACTATATTTAGGCTGGGACTCGGGTTCCTGCTCGCCCAGCCGCCACTCACCAAGCGCCCGGTGCAGTGTGGCACTCACACCCCGTGCTCTGCGGCAACCCCAAGCCCGCCCAGCGCCTCGGCACCTGCTCGTCGCCGGCCCGGGTGCGGGTCCCGCGGGTGCTGCCCGCTCGCTGAGCTGTCCCCGTGCTCGGGCCGTGGCGTCCCCCCCCTCACCCGTCCCGTCCCGTCCCGCGCAGCCCCCGGCGAGCTGCGCTCCCTNAACAGAATGGCCAGGGAAGTGGTGGAGTCACCATCACTGGAGATATTCAGAAAACACGTAAATGTGGCACTTAGGGACATGGTTTAACAGTAGACTTGGCAGTGCTGGGTTAAGGTTGGATTGATGATCTTAGAGGTCTTTTCCAACATAAATAACTCTATGATTGCATGATTCCATGGTGATGAGGCAGAGAGGGCTGAGCCCCAAACCTACAGGATGAAGCCCACCCATGCAAGGGCAGCAGTCCCCATGCACCCCTCTCTGACTGCTACACCCAGGGGTGATGGTGATGAGCAGAGGGGCTGCCATCGGGATGAGCAAATGCTCATTAATTTGCCTTGGCTAATTGACTACCAGGTCTCGCCCATCGAAGGGCACAGGCTCCACCTACTTGTCAGCCCCACCTCTCACACTAGGCTCCTCCTCCTAGCCCCATTGGCGTTCCAGTTCACTCAGTGCATTTCCAATGCCTGGTAAAGCTGTTATGGTGACCCTACGGGAGTTCTGCCCGTGGGCAGCTGGTGGGGGGGTGCTGAGGACCGTGTTGGTGGCTGTGGTGGGTGGTACCACCTGTACCATGTGCCCAATCCCCATCTCTCTCTCTCTCTTCTCTCTTCTCTCTTCTCTCTCTCGTCTCTCTCTCTTCTCTCTCTCTCCTCCTGCCCCGAGCAGGCTTGGCATCACATGCTCCCAACACCTCTGTGCCCAGTCCTGGCACCCAGCCTGGCCTGGCAGCAGGTACTGCAGCCACATGCTCGCTCCAGGCTGGAGAGCCACCCCAGTGCTGCCGGCACCGGGCACCCCAGCCTGCAGCAGGGTGGGCACAGCAAAGCTCAGCAGCCCTGTCCGGCCCCAGGGCACGCACTGCAGCAAGAGCCTGCAAAGCACTGCTGCCACCCTCAGCAAACCTGTGCCAAGGCCTGTGCCAGCACGCCCGTGCTGGTGGCCACGTCACCCTTACCTTCCATGTCAATGATGGCCAGCACAGCACTGGTCATGGCCTCTCCCTGCTCATTCTCAGCGACGCATGTGTACACACCGGCATCCTCCTTCTTGCTGTCCCGGATCCAGAGGGTGCCATACTCCTCCCCGCCCTGGGCCAGCTGCTCCTCGTTTCGGTACCAGCGGAGGCTGGGCCGGGGGGTGCCCACCACCACCACTCGCAGCCGGATGTCACAGCCGGTGCCGATCGCTGCATTCTTCAGTTTCCTCACAAAATACGGTGCTGCCAGGCGAGCTGAGCCCTCCTGGGGCGGCCCCGGTTCTGCTGTGACCTTGGCGCGCTTCGGGGGGATGCCAGGGCTCGGCGGGGCTGCCCGAGGCTCCCCAGCAGCCCTACTCGTGCCGCTGCGTCCCTGTGCTCGGTGCATAGTCTGCAGCTCCCCCACCGCCACCCGCGACCCCCGTCACCCCAAAGCAGCACGTTGTGCCCTTCTTCTCCCCCTGCCTGCAGTCTGGGGGTGCTGAGTGCCTGACTGGGGCCCTGGGGCAGTGGCGACCCCCCAGTCCAAATGCCGTCCGGTTCGGTGCCTCCCCCCACAGGCTGCAGCCCCAAAGGTCGCAGCACTGTGGGCAAGCAAGGGACTATATTTAGGCTGGGACTCGGGTTCCTNCCTCTCCTGAAGTGGCAGCTGCCTCTGATATGTCACATTCCTTGGCTGGGCTCCCCCTCTCTGCGCCTGCTGCCCCGTCCCTGCAGCCCAGCTCCACTTGCAAAGATAGAAAAGGGCCAGCACCTTTCCATATTAGCTGAGAGGCTCGGGGGGGACCTAGCCTTCCTCCCCCGCTTCCCCTTCTCCGGCAGTGTCATTGGATCAGGGCAGAGAGAGACCCTGACGGCATGTGGAGGGAAAGGACACCGTCATGCTTCCTGCAACGCAAGACCCCGGGCAGGAGCCAGCCCTTCAGGGCCCCTTAGCTCCGCTCCCAGCAGACAGCAGAGGTGGGGATCCCAGCATCCCTGACCACCGCAAATCCTCCCTGCCCAGAAGGCTGCAAACACATCAAGACTCCATTTCTCTCACTGGGCCCCTGCCTCTGCTCTGGGCAGTGTGGCTCCCGGCCAGGCCTGCTGGAGTTGTTCGGCCTTGGGGCATCCTGTGGGAGCTACCACACCGGGCTCCAGGCAGTGAGCAGTCAGGCACGGTCTGTGCCAGATGCTTCCTGGCCATCCCTGGGCAAGGCAGGGCTTCCCCATCTCCTGGAGCCACGGCAACGCCTCGGCACCTGGCGCCAGCCACCCTCGCCAGGGGCTGTAAATCTGCGTGAGCAGGAGGCCAGCGGCACGACACGGTGCTTCCCAGCTGCAGGCCAGCCCTGACGGCTTTGGCACAGCCCGCTGCCACCAGCCTAAGGGTGCCAGCATCAGTGGAGCATCACTAACAAGGAGAAAATCCCAGGATTTCCCAGCTTGGATGGCTGGGGCACAATGGAGTGGGACGCCTTGCTAGACCCACGGCCTGGCTGCAGAGTGGCTGAGCCAGCCGCAGAAGAGGACTCGGGGCCTCTTCCCTGCCCTGCAGGCAAAGGAATGCTTTGTCCGCAGCCTGCCCCCAGGGGCTGAACTCTGGCACAGCCAGCCTGGGCCGGCAGGGAGGGAGGTGTTATCCCAACTCAAGGCAACCTGGGGACTGTCCTCGATGTCACAGGGCCACCTGCTGGAGATATCCCTTGAGATCCAACACCTCCCAGATGCGGTTTGCCACGCTGGCCTCTCCATCAGGGACACCCCCAGACCACTCCCCACTGTTGGCAGTAGCACATGCCTTGTCCCTAAAACATCACCCCGTGCCAAGCCTACTGCCCCCCTGGCATCTGCTGCCTGGCAGAGTTTTGTGGACCCTCCAACATCTCCCAGGGCAGAGCAATCCTGAATTGCTCTCCCACATGGGATGCTCAGCTCTGGGTTCCACTGCAGCATTCCCCATTGCTGGGATGAAGGAGCTGAAGCCAAGATGCCCAGAACCTGAGCACAGGGAGAGGGGCGTGTGTGTTGGGAAGAAGAGAGCATTTGGTGTTGGCAGGTTGAGGCCGGAGGTTGAGCCTGGGATGCAAGCACAGGGTGGTGGGTCTGATGCTCACCAGGGTGTAGGTCACTTAGGGATGAGGATGGCTCTGCTTGCAGGTTGGTGACACTTTGAGGGGCTTGGAAAAGTCCCAGGCAGATGTGGATTTGGGTAGGTCCCAAGTGGGGGTAAAAAGGAGGTGGCTGTGGAGCTGAGCCACCAGCACATGGTATGTGACCCTGGGTGTGTGGGGGAGATGCAGGACCATCACCCAGATCCCCTTTGAACCTGCTCAGGGCTTAGCTGTCACTGTTCCCTGTCCCAGCAGGACTTTCCCACGCAGTGCAACTGGGAAACCCACCACCTCAGGCAGCAAAATGCTCGAGAACCTCCAGTGTGAGAGACACGCACCTTTTGGGGGGCCCAGCAGCCCAGAGAGTTGCTGGCTCATCCATCCACCTGGCCCTTGTGATGCCTCCCCCAGGTGCTGCCTCCCCACCACCCCATCCCCTCTCTGCCCCAGAGATGCACTGAGACGACAGGGTGATGCTCCGCTGTTTATTTCAGCCGCCTGAAGAGTCTCATACACGTGGTGGGGTGGGGGTGCATTGGGGCAAGGGTTGGGGATGCCTGCCCTGGCCCCCCGGGCCTCTCTCCGGCTCCTCTCATTCTCTCCCCCCTCTCTCCCATTCACTCACTCCTCCTCTCTCCTGAACCCGCTGCTGGGACCGTCCGGCTCTCCATGGAGCTGGCCCAGGCCACCACCTGCTCCCCCCAGCCCGTCCCACCTGTCCCGTCCCTCCCTCCTGCCGCCCCCCGGCCCTGGCCTGATCCTGACGCTGGCGTTGCTGCTGCGAAGTTGCAAAAGCAGAGCGAGCCTTTTGAAGCCGGAGGAG